>JABXJD010000078.1:495000-900000 GCA_013375575.1 Percina caprodes | reverse complement strand
CTACAGTAAGCTCTGTGGTATATATTTTCTCTGAGGCATTCTGCATGGCTTAGTGGCAAGTATTTATGTTATGCCTGCTGACATGTATTATTTAGTCTTCCCACTCTTCAAATGTGCATGTGGCACCTATTTACCTATTCATTAATTTTAATTAAATGTATTATTATTGTTCAGCTTATATGGTAGTATGCCAAAATGATAGTGGCTTCTTGTCCAGATGAGATAACTTCACCACCTCCGTTAATCTGCAGTTTAACAGCCTGGGGCTCAACATCCTGACTCAGGAGAGTAAAATTGAGATTAAATAGGCTACTTCCAGCGATATAGCTTGACTCAGGACAGTAAATGCAGTTTAGCTGGCTCACATGTGTGAGATACATGTATAGCAGATGTGGAAGAGAGGGGAGTTGAATGCTGGATGCCAAAGATGTTTTGGGGCTTTTGATTTTCCTTTTCTTCTTCTTCTTCTTCTTCAAAAAAAAAAATCCTCTATGCAAGAGAAACCCTGAGTACAGATAGTGATAGGCACATTTCTCTAGCATCATGCTCACACTGTTTTGAAGCGAAGGCCAGTGGTTGTACTGTAAAAGTACACATAGTGAATTACAACTTGTGAATCAAATCTATTTTATTAAAATGAAAAATGTATATAATATTTAAGCAGCCAGCTGGACTTAAATAAGTAGGGGGCAGTTTGGCATCTAAACCTGGCACTGGAAATTCTCTTACAAACTGCACATTACTTTGAGAGTCTGCGTAGGGATCCAGAGGACAGGAAGAATGTTGTGGCAACCTTTTTCCAGACTAGAGGCAGAGTGCAGTTTGTATATTTTATAACACATCATGTTCAGGTCTATTTCACTGCAATAATATTATTTACATAAAAGTTGACTAATTAATACTCAACACCAGTGCTTGACAGAAGACTGTGGGCTTTTAGTGTTATGGACATGTGGAGGTTATAATTCATAATATGACCTTTTTTTGTTGCACATTCTGCACTAAACCATTCAGCCTCTGTTTTTCTTATGTTAAAGCTCCCATATTCTGCTCATTTTCAGGTTCATAATTGTACTTAGAGGTTGTAGGTTTACATGGTTTCATTTTCAAAAAACTACCTATTTTTGTTGTACTGCACATTGCTGCAGAACCTGGTTTCACACTGTGATTTTAGGTCTCCGTTTTAGCTACAGAGTGAGACATCCCACTTCTATACTATCTTTGTTGGGAGTCGCACATGCTCAGACGCTAGGTAAGATCCCATCAGCTAGATAACACTTTCTCCAACTTTGGTCAGTCCAAGGCAGGATTAGCTGGGAGACTTCTTCTAGACAACGGGCACTTGTGGAATACATGAAGAACAGGGACATAGAAGTAGTTCTTTTGGAGATTATGGTCAACTAGTGGCTGTTGGAGCAGCGTTTTGCCATTGAGAACGAGCTTGTATGCTAGCGCTAGCATGCTAAGGTTAGTCACCTTGTCTTGGCTAGTGACGCAGAAAGCCGTGCCAATGTTTAACAGCTCACCGGGAGACTAAAGGCAGAGGACATTCAGAAACCGTTTCTCACTCAACACAGCATGGATAGTTTTTTTTTTTTTTCTGTATGTATGCGAGTGGAAGCACAAGAGACACAAAATAACACCAACATTTTTTATATGGAAAACAGCTATTTTTATATATATATATATATATATATATATATATATATATATATATATATATATATATATATATATATATATATATATATATACACACACCTGTAGTTATTGTTTATTCATGTTAATGTTTAATTTGTGTATGTATGCACCAACCACCTAAGCAAATTCCTAAGTGTTACGCAATAAATCCTTTTCTGAATCTGATCATGTACATTTAGTTGCAGGATCTGTGCTGCAACAGTAATCTAACAGTTTAAAGTAAATTTCCAATTACTGTCACACCAGGTTCTTTTCATGTTTAGATTTGGCTTCCTGTACCTACCAATTGGTCTGAAACGTAATCCACCCTAACCTTATGTGACAAATTTCACTGTTGAATATTTTATGACAGAACATATCCACCAAAGCAAGTTTGTGGTATAACTGGTAATACTACAACCAATTATTACGAGTTAACATTGTCCCCCTGAGGTGTTTACCTCCCAGCAGCAGAAGAACCATGAGGTCTGAGGCAGTCTTGAGCTGGGCGATGTCCTCCTCCCTCTCTCCATCTACAGTCTGAGCCACAACGTCCAGGAGACACTCCACCAACCCTGCCTCCACCAGCTGGAGCTTTATTAAATCTGGCAGGGGAAGGAGGATGAGACATTGAGAGTGGACCTTCGTAAGCAGTAAAGTCATATAATGCAGTTAGCACACATGGGACTCATCACCCTACAGCGTACCAACCTGACTGCACAATCTACAAAAAACAAACGGCAACAGAAAATGTAAATCAATGCACATTTCCATCCACAACCATTATGCGAATATTAGATATGGTAGCGCATCCAATCCTAAGTAGTTGGTGGAGCTCATTCTGCAGTCACGTGCCATTAATTAATTAACCATCACAGAAGAAGAAGGAACAATGAAAGTATGTCATTAAAAGCCAAAACCTCAAATGGTGGAACGCCATGTGAAAAACCGGATGGAAATATAGCATTTATGTTTATTTCATGTACAGATTTGAGAAAGCTGGAGCAGGAAAAGTTACCTCCTGTTTTCCCAGAGCGTTGCCGTCGATGAACGTGACACACCATGCTCGTCTACTGGCAGTGGGAAAGGAGTTGATCGCATATTTTTTACGGGTTTTCCCATGTTAAATAAAAACCTAATTTTCTTGGGAAAAAGGTTTAAGTCTCACACGTAATATACGTCATGACTTATTCATAAAGTCTTTTTTGTCGCATTTTGAGTTTTTATCCAGCTGTTTTTATACGCACATTGAAGAAAATGTGCATACTGCATTACATGTCAATGTCCTATAATATGATATCACACTGACAAGACCGATTCTGCATGATGTGCACTTTTACTTATCATACTTTAAGTACAATTTGTTGCAAATACTTTAGTAATACTAAAATACTTAAGTAAAGAAATGTGAATACCACAGCAATTCAGTGTAGATATTATGGTGAATTTATATAGGTTCTTATTTTTTTTTAAAGAGAAACAAGCTGTCCTAGTATAAGAAACAAAATCATATGCTTTGTAAGATAATCTACAAGCTAAATTAGCCAATTTACAATAGAAAATGGAATGGATAATGTCTATGTAAATATATATAAAATAAAAATCAAAATATCTATGTATATTAATACGTTTATGTAAGATTTTAAAGTACAAGTGAAGAGCTGAAAGAATTAGTCTAATAACCAAGTGACCTAAATTCGTCTGCAACAATTTTGATGATAAAATAATTTAAGGCCATTTTCTTTTAACCAAAAACGGCAAAAGCAAAATACTGTTTGTTTTGTTTTGTTTTGTAGTAAACTGAAAATCTTTGGGGCGTGGAATGTTTGTTGGACAAAACCTTGTAACGGGAAAGTGTCACTATTTTCAGATATTTTATAGATGAAAGGATTCATTGAAAAAGATTAATGTGCAGATTAAGTGATAGCAAAGAAACAGTCCTATATGAGTGTTGAGAAACTTAATTGCAAATGTCTTTTGATGTATAGACAATATAGGAAATTACAGAAAAAGTAAAGCACTAAAAAGACAAATCTAAAAAAACAAAAGAACAGTTGTCACTAATACGTTTGCACAGTAAATTATATATAAGAATATAATACCTTTGACTTCTTCTCGCAAGTGATCAATTGTGTAGAAATGTAATGAAAAGACGCAGTGTGACAAATAAAAGAGATAGAGAGGCCGACGTTTCTCTAGAGTAGACCAAAGTAGGACGTTGTCCTGGAGACTAACAACGCGAGGTGATAACATTAACTTAAGATGCTCAGTCTGACACACACACACACACACACACACACACACACACACACACACACACACACACACACACACACACACACACACACACACACACACACACACACACACACACACACACACACACACACACACACACACACACACACACACACACACACACACACACACACACACACACACACACACACACACAGAGAGAGAGGAGAATGCAGCTAAGCAAATGCAGAGCTGTCTGCCATGACTGTGCAGTTTGCAGCTTGCCTGGAAAGCATGACTCACACAGAGAGAATAATTGACTATAGAGTAGGTGGAAAGGATTTTTGATCTGCAGTCTCTCACTATTTTGTGCTCAAATATCTACACTTCCCATGCAGCGGATATGGTTTTTGTGGACCATAACAGTGATTAAAAAAAAGAACAAAGACACACATTACCATTTTCTGCAAGTGGAGCCAGAACCTCAAAAATCATTTCCTTCTTCTCATGCTCCGTCTGCTTCTGGAAAAGACGCACCAGCTCTTCAGCAATATTGGTGGAGGCAAACTGCTCTTTGCTGGACTCTGAAAACACCACAGGAATATCACAGACATATCATGATTGAGAAGAAATCCTCTCTCCAATATGGACACGTGCATTCCATTAAGGCAATGAAGGTATTTCGAGGCCACGTCTGATGTTTATTACTCCAATTTATTGTTACTATTGTTTTGATTTTTTTTTTTAAAAAGAGATATTTGGACAGACATCAGAAATTCACCTTTCCCCTCCAAGCTTCTGTCTAACAAGTATTTAGGTATACTAACCGAGCTCAGCCAAATTCCCGAAAGCAATGAGACACATTTCTGTCAGGGCTGTGTTGTGGGAATGGATGCCGAGCAGCTTCACCAGAGTGGGAATCACACCCATATTGATCAGCTGAGCTTGTAAGGAATCTGAAAGAAAAAAAAGAAGAAAAAAAAAATGCAGACAGGCAGTCAATCTGCTGTACTGAACATGAAGGGTTTTCAATTTCCCCTTTACTATTCGATTTAATCGTCCTGAGCATTTTGCTCACTATTATAACCAATTTAATTCATTAAAATTAACTGAAGAGGGAAAATAAAGCTCTGCTAGTTAACGGTCGGCTAGCAAATTTGCCCAGGCCCCTAGGACTACTTACCCATAATAACTTCATGCATAGCATACATGTGCTGGTGTAAGGATGAGGAAATACTTAATAGGTGAACTTTACCGGCTATGGGGGAGCTGTGCACCTTCTGCAGAGCTTCTGTGTCAACCTAACATTCCCTGACGCCCAAAGTATGCCCACTGAGGATCTAGTCGCAAAAAAAATCTACACGGCTCGCAAGGATTACAAAATATTACCGGAGGCCATTTGAAGCCTCAACGAATTGGTCATACTGTGCTTGCCTGTCTGCCCAGATAGGATATGCACAGTCAGTCAAACCAACTGAAAGCTAGATTGTTCCATATAAGATCTTCTCTCGTCAGCGACTTTGTTGTGGACTGTGGAATGGACTTTCTGTGTCTCGCAGAGGTGTGTGTGCTGCAAAGCGATGATTTCTTCCGCCTGAACCGAGCAGTCCCAAATGCATGGCTTTGTTTACATCTGTAAACCCCGCTCATCCGGGAGGGCAGAACTGAAAGTTTTACACCCCTGCCCGCTCACTGGGATCCTCTCAGCAGGCCTACTGCATGTCCCTAATTTGAACCTCAACACCTCTAACCCCAACCGGTTGTCAGACACCGCCTACCAAGAGCCTGGGTCTGTCCAAGGTTTCTGCCTAAATGGAAGTTTTTCCTCACCACTGTCGCACTGTTGCTTGCTCTGGAGGGAACTACTAGAACTGTTGGGTCCTTGTAAATTATAGAGTGTGGTCTAGACCTACTCTATATGTAAAATGTCTAGAGATAACACTTGTTATGAATTGATACTATAGATAAAATTGAATTGAAATTTATGAGATGACTATCATTTTAATGTCCTTTTTTTGTTTGTGAAGTGACCTTGGGTGTCATGACGGGCGCTTTAAATAAAATGTATTATCATCATCATCAATAGCATTTCATAAAAATACTTACTCCATTTACAGGGGTCAAGTCAATCAGGACATTTAAACTGTGGTATGCAGTTTTGTTTATGAAACTTGCATTAAAAGGTGCTATATACAACATTCATAACACAATATTACTATAGCATCAAACAACTGTTTGCTATTGGATATAGAGCGGAGTAAGGTTTGCTTGTGATGTCAGATGTGAGAGCTGTGTGCAGGCAACCCTACCCCAGACTTATTCACTCAGGGCCTGGTGTCAAGGCGTTACGCACACCACAAGATGTGGAGATGCTTTCACCACTTGGTGGCAAGAGGTGGTAGAGGAGAGGAAAACGTCTATTTAGATGTAGTTTTGATTATTATTTTTTTTTTAAACCAGAGCGGTGGAGAAGTCAAGCGTGTAGATGAGCAGATCAGAAGAGAGAAGGAAGCAGTCCAGTTAAAGTTTCAAGAATAACAGTCAAAAAGATCTTTTTAGATCCTTATTGAATGTCAGTCAGAACTTACATAGTAGCACGACAAGCTAAACCTTAAAACCATGTAAAAGTAAGAAGTAGAAAAAGCCACCTGAAAGAGATGCTACATGTTTGAACATCAATAAAACAAGACATTAATTCAGAGCATTTTTGAAAAGACCGAAAACAAAAAAGCCATTATGAGGCCACTACAGAATTTTCTTATTAAATCCTATTTAAATGCACCCCGTGTCCTATAGTTTGATAGAATTCCATAATCCTTAGTATTTCTCCTGTTACAATCGTTTCCTGTTTAATGAGCCTTGAGATATTTTATATCCTGGTTATACAAGTACACTCGACTTGATTAGACCACAAAAACAAGGGGAAGGTCAAGAAGCAATAGCATTCTGAGAAACGCTACCAAACACCACTGGTGAGAAACATCAAATAACCATTTTACTCTAAACATGAGTCTATATATAATGTTTGTTAAAATAAAAATAACATATTATTTAAACTCTGCAATATCTAGATCTGTATCAGCTTCAAAAATAAGTCTTGGTCTGGCTCTCCATGATATCTATGAAACATTGCCCTCAATGTGGGTTAAAGGACATTACAGCATGTGGTTTTCTTAAGAGATTCTTTTTAACTGATGCAGTTGTATTTAAGTAGTAGGTTGAGTTGTCTTAACATCAGCTCAATATGAAGGGTTAGCTAAATGCAAAAAAGCTGCAGAAAGCCACAAAAAAAAAACATCCATTCTGTTGTAACCCCAAGACCTTGCATCACCCAGCCAAAGAGATCCAACCATCATCTAGAGCCAAACGACATTGGCAAGAGATCCAATGTAGTCACATCCCATTCCTGCTACCGTCAACAAGCCTTGTTGTCACAGACACAAACTGTAGCATAGTCCAGGAATAAGATGTATGCAGGGACAGAGCGGAAGGTAATTTCACCTTTCTCACCTTTTTAAACTAGCAACAACAACAACAAAAAAGCCCATTCACAATAATGCAGATACAATATGAAGATAGAGACATATGGAAGAGAAGGCATACTGTAAAACTGTGGGCTAAAGTGGAATCTTTTTAAGCATGGTAACTAGAGCCCAACCAATAAAGGGATTTTTAAGGCCGATAACAATACAAATATATGGTTTATAAAAAAATTTGATATGCCAATATATCAGCCAATATACATCGGTATATGGCTTAGCAACACGTTCCAACCAGATGGCATTAAACTCTGGATGATAAATACATTGTTTAAGTTGAGATGGACACCTAATATTTTATTTAACTGCTACTTTATGAACAAAATGCTGGTAAGTTTTTGCAGAACAAATGTTACGGCACTTTTGTTCATATGGCAGAACATTTAAAAAAAGAATTGCACTATATACACTACTTTTGAATTAATTATTTAATTTTGCGATTAATCGGGGAAATTATGCGATTAAAAATGTTAATCGTTGTCCAGCTCTTATTTATTTATATATATATATATCTATATATATCTATATATATCTATATATATCTATATCTATATCTATATCTATATATATATATATATAGATATATATATATATCTATATATATATAGATATCTATATATATAGATATATATATATATATATATATATATAGATATCTATCTATATCTATCTATATCTATATATAGATATATATATATATATATATATATATATCTATATCTATATATATATATATATATATTCCTCTCCGGGAACCATCACCTTATCGTGGTGGAGAGGTTTGTGTGTCCCTATGAACCTGAGGGCTGTGTTGTCTGGAGCTTTGTGCTCCTGGTAGGGTCTCCCATGGCAAAGAGGTCTCGGGGGAGGGGCCAGACAAAGAATGGTTCAAAAACCCTAATGGAAGAACACGGAAGGGATAGAGAGACCCCGCCCGGAGGAAGCCCGGGGCCCCGTCTGGAGCCAGGCCCAGACGGTGGGCTCAACAGTGAGCGCCTGGTGGCCGGGTTTGCCACGGAGCCTGGTCGGGCACAGCCCGAATAAGCGACGTGGCACTTCTCCCTCCTGCCCATGGGCCCACCACCTGTGGGAGGAACCAAAGGGGTCGGGTGCGCTGCAACATGGGTGGCAGCGAAGGTCAGGGGCTTCGACGGACCAGACCCGGGCGGCAGAGGCTGGCTCTGGGGACGTGGAATGTCACCTCTCTGTGGGGGAAGGAGCTGGAACTTGTGCGGGAGGTGGAGCGCTACCAGTTAGATCTGGTGGGGCTTACCACTACGCACAGTCTCGGTTCTGGAACCGTACTCCTGGATAGGGGTTGGACTCTGTCCTACTAGTTGCCCATGGTGTGAGGCGCCGGGCGGGTGTGGGGATACTCACAAGTCCCTGGCTGAGCGCCGCTGCGTTGGAGTTTACCCCGGTGGACGAGAGGGTCGCCTCCCTACGCCTGCGGGTGATTGGGGGGGGAAACTCTGATTGTTGTTTGTGAATATGCACCAAACAAGAGTTTGGAGTAGTCGGCCTTCTTGGAGACCTTGAATGGAGTCCTGTATGGGGCTCCAGTAGGGGACTCCATAGTTCTGCTGGGGGACTTCAACGCACACGTGGGTGATGATGGAGATACTTGGAGAGGCGTGATTGGGAGGAACGGCCTCCCTGATCTAAACCAGAGTGGTTGTCTGTTGTTGAACTTCTGTGCTAGTCAAGGATTGTCCATCACAAACACCATGGTCGAACATAGGGATGCTCATAAGTGTACGTGGTACCAGAGCACCTTAGGCCAAAGGTCAATGATGGTCATTTGATCTGAGGCCGTATGTTTTGGACACTCGGGTGAAGCTGTCAACTGATCACCATCTGGTGGTGAGTTGGGTCAGGGGGTGGGGGAAGACTCTGGACAGACCTGGTAAACCCAAACGGGTAGTGCGGATGAATTGGGAACGTCTGGAGGAGGCCCCTGTCCGACGGACTTTCAACTCACACCTCCGGCGGAGCTTTTCGGGCATCCCTGTGGAGGCTGGGGGCATTGAACCTGAGTGGACAATGTTCAAAGTTTCCATTGCTGAAGCTGCGGCGGCGAGCTGTGGTCATAGGGTCTTAGGTGCCTCAAGGGGCGGTAACCCACGAACACCCTGGTCAGGGAAGCCGTCCGACTGAAGAAGGAGTCTTTCCGGGATATGTTATCCCGGAGGACTCCAGAGGCAGTTGCAAGGCACCGACGGGCCCGAAGGGCTGCAGCCTCTACCGTGACAGAGGCAAAGCAGCGGGTGTGGGAGAAGTTCGGAGAAGACATGGAGAAGGACTTTCGGTCGGCACCAAGGTGCTTCTGGAAAACCGTTCGCCACCTTAGGAGGGGGAAGCGAGGAATCATCCAAGCTGTATACAGTAAGGATGGGACGTTGTTGACCTCAACTGGGGAGGTAATAGAGCGGTGGAAGGAGCACTTTGAGGAACTCCTAAATCCAGCTGACATGCCCTCTGTGGTAGAGGCAGAGCTGGAGGATGATGGGGTCAATTTCCCTGGTGGAAGTCGCTGAGGTAGTCAAACAACTCCACAGCGGCAAAGCCCCAGGGATTGATGAGATCCGTCCAGAAATGCTGAAAGCTCTGGGTGTGGAGGGGATGTCTTGGTTGACACGCCTCTTCAACATTGCGTGGAAGTCTGGGACGGTGCCTAAGGAGTGGCAGACCGGGGTGGTGGTTCCCCTATTCAAAAAGGGGGACCAGAGGGTGTGTGCCAATTACAGGGGTATCACACTTCTCAGCCTCCCTGGTAAAGTCTACTCCAAGGTGCTGGAAAGGAGTGTTCGGCCGATAGTCGAACCTCGGATTGAAGAGGAACAATGTGGATTCCGTCCTGGCCGTGGAACAACGGATCAGATCTTCACTCTCGCAAGGATCTTGGAGGGGGCCTGGGAGTATGCCCAACCAGTCTACATGTGTTTTGTGGATCTGGAGGCGTATGACCGGGTCCCCCGGGAGAAATTGTGGGAGGTGTATGGGGTGAGGGGGTCCCTTCTCAGGGCCATCCAATCTCTGTATGACCAAAGCGAGAGCTGTGTCCGGGTTCTCGGCAGTAAGTCGGACTCGTTCCAGGTGAGGGTTGGCCTCCGCCAGGGCTGCGCTTTGTCACCAATCCTGTTTGTAATATTTATGGACAGGATATCGAGGCGTAGTCGGGGCGGGGAGAGGTTGCAGTTCGGTGGGCTCGGGATCTCATCACTGCTTTTTGCGGATGATGTGGTCCTGATGGCGTCATCGGCCTGTGACCTCGAGCACTCACTGGATCGGTTCGCAGCAGAGTGTGAAGCGGCTGGGATGAGGATCCCAGCCGCTTCACCTCTAAATCTGAGGCCATGGTTCTCAGCAGGAAACCGATGAAGTGTTCTTCGGGTAGGGAGTGAGTCCTTACCCCTTGGGGTCTTGTTCGCGAGTGAGGGGACCATGGAGCGTGAGATTGGTCGGAGAATCGGAGCAGCTCGTGCGGTATTACATTCAGTTTATCGCACCGTTGTGACGAAAAGAGAGCTGAGCCAGAAGGCAAAGCTTTCGATCTACCGGGCAATTTTTGTTCCTACCCTCACCTATGGTCATGAAGGCTGGGTCATGACCGAAAGAACGAGATCAAGGGTACAAGCGGCCGAAATGGGTTTCCTCAGGAGGGTGGCTGGCGTCTTCCTTAGAGATAGGGTGAGAAGCTCAGTCATCCGAGAGGAGCTCGGAGTAGAGCCGCTGCTCCTTCGCGTCGAAAGAAGCCAGTTGAGGTGGTTCGGGCATCTGGTATGGATGCCTCCTGGGCGCCTCCCTAGGGAGGTGTTCCAGGCACGTCCAGCTGGGAGGAGGCCTCGGGTAAGACCCAGGACTAGGTGGAGAGATTATTTCTCCAACCTGGCCTGGGAACACCTCGGGATCCCCCAGTCGGAGTTGGTTGATGTGGCTCGGGAAAGGGAAGTTTGGGGTCCCCTACTGGAGCTGCTGCCCCCGCGACCCGATACCGGATAAGCAGATGAAGATAGATGATAACCCCCTCTCACCCCTTGTAGGGTGGTATGTGTCATCCTCACGCTTGGGTCCTCTACCAGAGGCCTGGGAGTTTGAGGGTTCTGCGCAGTATCTTGGCTGTTCCTACAACTGCACTCTTCTGGACAGAGACCTCTGATGACCTCTAATCTGCTGGAGCCACTCTCCCAGTTTGCGGGTCACAGCCCCCAGTGCTCAGATTACCACTGGCACCACTGTTGCTCTTACTTTCCACATCTTTTCTAGCTCCTCTTTCACCCCTTGGTATTTCTCAAGCTTCTCATGTTCCTTCTTCTTGATGTTGCTGTCGCTTGGGATCGCCACATCTATCACTACTGCCTTCTTCTGCTGTTTGTCGATCAACACAATGTCTGGTTGGTTAGCCATCACCAGTTTGTCAGTCTGGATCTTGAAGTCCCACAGGATCTTAGCTTGGTCATTCTCGACTACCTTAGGAGGTGTCTTCCATTTTGACATTGGGACTTCCAGCCCATACTCAGATGGCAGATGTTCCTGTACATTATGACAGCTACCTGGTTATGGCGTTCCATGTACGCTCTTCCTGCCTGCATCTTACACCCGCTGTTATGTGCTGTACTGTCTCAGGGGCATCCTTGCAGTCTGCACCTGGGGTCCTGCCTGGTGTGGTAGACCCCAGCCTCTATTGATCTTGTACCTGTTCCTTAGCTGTTCCTTGTCCTCGCCTTGTTAACCCGGGCGACGTCCGAGCCGGTATGGCTCTTGTATTTATGGTTTCACTCATGCTTGAGGTAGGCCAGTAGCATTAAGGACCTTGCCTAAGGGTAAGGAATCGAACCAACGACCACCTCTACCGAAGTCAGTGGCATTAACCACTGAGCTATCCAGGATATAGATAGATAGATAGATAGATAGATAGATAGATAGATAGATAGATAGATATAGATAGATAGACAGATATAATGAAAAATAAATAACATATTTATAATATATAATATATTTATATTTATATATCTTTTTTTTAATTAGCCATTATAAATGCCAGTACCTATAGTTCTGGAAATGTCTAATATCAGCCGATAATATCGGCCCGCTGATATATCGGTCGGGTTCTAATAGTAACATACAAATCTGGGTAAAATTACTTAAATCTCTCCTTATAAGAGTTTTGCTACTTTGTTAAAAATCTGTAGGCTAGAAAGATAAGGCGTACTTACCACTAGATTTTTGATTATATGCATTTCTAAAACATTTTACACAAGTTGCCCGACAGAATCATTAATCTTCATTAATTTATGATCCTGCTGACTAAACGAATAGTTCTACATTTTGGGAAATACGTCAATTCACTTTCAAAGCGTGAGACTGAGGACAGACAATCTCACATCTGCGTGGTAAGTACAGAGCAGGAGTCAGGACATGCTTAGCCTAGCTTAGCATAAAGACTGAAAGAAAGGGTAAACAGCCAGCCTAGCTTTGTTTCAAGTTTGAAAATACAACTACCAACAACTTTTAAGCTCCCTGATTAACATGTGATTTGTTTAATCTGTACACAAACTAAACTGCAACAAGACTAAGTATCTACAACTATACAAGCGGCTCCTTTAAGGCTTTATTTAAGAAATGCGCTAGCTGAAACAATGAGCTAACTCTCAGCAAATATGACTGACTGCAGATTATCTCAGAGGTGCAATTGGAAACGCAAAAGACAGCATGGTAGAAAGATTAGAAGAGAGATCAGTCCAAAAAGATAAAGCATAGACTGTTCAGTTCAACCCTGCAGTCTAATGACAAAATATTGTGTGGCATCATCTGCGTAGAAGAAAAAGAACATACGCTGATTAGTTAAGATTAGTTAAGTTAGTTTGGGGGTGGCAGTAGCTCAGTCCGTAGGGACTTGGGTGGGGAACAGGAGGGTCGTTGGTTCAAGTTCAAAAGTGAGTGTGGAGTGTAGCTGTAGATCGGTAGCTGGAGAGATGCCACTTCGCCTCCTGGGCACTGCCAGGTGCAATTGAGCAAGGCACCGTAACACCCCCCCCAACCACTCAAGGCGCTGGTCCAGCTGGCAGCCCACTCACTCTGACATCTCTCAATTTGTACATATATAGGTCCTGAGCATGTGTGTGTATTTCAGGCCTGTGTGTAGTGATTACTAACAAACAGAGTGTAAATTGTAATTTCCCCAATGGGGATCAATAAAGTATAAATTATTATAACAGTTGTTCTTGGGGTAAGATGGTCATTACCATTATCATTGCTATAGTTCATCAGCATGCCACAAAAGACAGTCAAGAGCTTCTCATTTTCCGGCTCAGTATTTTGGAAGAGGGATTTAATGTGTTCAGCTACTATCTGAGCCCCTCCTGCCAGGTCAACTGCACTCCTGCCCTCATCTGCAAAACAAAGAGGCCAGGACACAAATCAACCACAAAGCAAAAAGAACAAAAAAAGCAAAGAAAAGAGACATAACCACAACCTGAAAAATACATATGAAAGAAACGTAAGCAGTACAGAACATACAAATTAATGCAAATAAAGACTATAAAACACTCAAGATGCTGAATAAAATAAGTTTAAAGGAAATAATTATAACCACAACCTATGCTACCCCCAGATTACAGTTCACATCTTCTAGTCTATCTGATGAAGGCATTTTGTTATTGACATCCATTCAAGAACCTTGAATTAGATTTATACAATACAATGCCACATAGGACATTGGTGGCCATCTAAAAAAACGTTCTACCACGTTTTAGTAGAGTTAGATGCCTACATATGTGCGTGTGCGCGAGTGAGTGAGTGAGTGAGTGAGTATGTACGTGCGCGCACGCACACACACACACACACACACACACACACATTGAAATGCAGAAATATGCTTGTTTTCATAATAAAACATTTTGCTATATGTAGGCATGTTTTAATGACTTAATAGCTAAGAGATACGAAAGGCATTAATCATTATCCTTGAGGGCCTCAGATTCTTCAAAGGATCCCCAAGCTGTAGAGCACCAGATGAAGACTTATTTGATTTGCCAACTGCATTATAGCAGTCTTATCGTTGGCCTCGCTAACAGTCTATATCAGGGTGCTGGTAAAGGAGGCTTCAGCCGACTAAAATTATAACTCATTTGAAAGTCTTGTTCTTAGTCTTTCACACCCAAGTTGGAAATCACTGCAGCCAGTTCTATTTGTTATAGTGTACCGAGCACCTGGTCCATATTCTGAATTCTTATCCGAATTTGCAGAGTTTTTGTCAAATTTAGTGCTAAAAACGGACAAAGTTGTTATTGTAGGGGATTTTAATATTCATGTGGACGATGAGAATGATAGCCTTAGTACTACGTTTATCTCTCTATTAGATTCTATTGGCTTCTCTCAAAGTGTTCATAAACCGACTCACCGTTTTAACCACACCCTCGATCTTGTTCTGGTATATGGTGTTGAAATTGAACATTTAATAGTGTTCCCACAGAATCCCTTTCTATCTGACCACTGTTTGATATCTTTTGAGTTTATACTGCTGAACTACACGCCAGAAGGCAAAACCTTCTATACAAGATGTCTATCTGATAGTGCTGTAGCTAAATTTAAGGATGTGATACCATTAGCATTTAATTCATTACCAAGTCACAAAGTAACGGAGGACTCCTATGCTAATTTCAGTTCCTCCCAAATTGATAATTTTGTTGATAAAGCAGCAGGCTCTCTGCGAATGACACTAGACTCTGTTGCCCCTCTAAAAAAGATGATAATAAAACAAAGACAATTAGCTCCATGGTATAACACTGAAACTCGCAAATTAAAGCAAATATCACGGAAACTTGAGAAGATTTGGCGTTCCACCAAATTGGAAAGTTCTCGTTTAATCTGGCAAGATAGTCTTAAAACATATAGGAAGGCCCTCCTTAATGCCAGAGCAGCGTACTACTCGTCATTAATAGAGGAAAATAGGAACAACCCCAGGTTTCTTTTCAGCACTGTAGCCAGGCTGACGGAAGGTCACAGCTCTACTGAGCCAAGTATTCCCATAGCTCTTAGTAGTAATGACTTTATGAGGTTCTTCAATGATAAAATTATAACTATTAGAAGCAAAATTCACCAAGACCTGCCTTTAACTGGCACTGACTTATCTCTAAACTCAGGAACCTCAGAAACAGCTGTAAAACCAGATATATGTTTAGACTGCTTTGCTTCACTTGATCTTTATAAATTTAATTCAATTATTTCTTCATCTAAACCATCAACCTGCCTCTTAGACCCCATCCCGACTAGGCTACTTAAAGAAGTTTTACCATTAGTCAACACTTCGCTACTAGATATAACCAATCTGTTTTTTATTAACAGGCTATGTACCACAGCACTTTAAAGTAGCTGTAATTAAACCTCTTCTGAAAAAGCCCAACCTTGATCCAGATGTTTTAGCCAACTATAGACCTATATCCAACCTTCCATTTCTCTCTAAGATTCTTGAGAAAGCAGTCGTCAAACAGTTATGTGACTTTCTGCATAACAACAGCTTATATGAGGATTTTCAGTCAGGATTTAGAGTTAATCATAGTACAGAGACAGCACTTGTGAAAATTACTAATGACTCCTAATTGCATCAGACAAAGGACTTACCTCTGTACTGGTGTTATTAGAGCTTAGTGCTGCATTTGATACCATTGACCATCATATCTTATTACAGAGACTGGAACATTTAATTGGCATTAAAGGGACTGTCTTAGCTGGTTTAAGTCTTATTTATCAGATCGATCTCAGTTTGTTCACGTTAACGATGAATCCTCTGTGCACGCCAAAGTTAGTCATGGAGTCCCACAAGGATCTGTGCTCGGTCCAATCCTGTTCACTTTATATATGCTTCCTTTAGGCAATATTATCAGGAAGCATTCCATAAACTTTCATTGTTATGCAGATGATACTCAATTATATCTATTGATCGAGCCGGATGAAACTAATCAGTTAGCTAAACTTCAAATGTGCCTTCAGGATATTAAAACCTGGATGAGCTGTAATTTTCTAATGTTGAACTCAGATAAAACTGAAGTTATTTCTCTGGGACCCAAGCACCTCCGTGACGCATTATCCAAAGAGATAGTTACTCTGGATGGCATCACCCTGGCCTCCAGCACCACTGTGAGGAATCTTGAGTTATCTTTGATCAGGATATGTCCTTTAATTCCCACATAAAGCAAATTTCAAGGATCGCCTTTTTTCACCTACGTAATATTGCTAAAATCAGGAATATCCTGTCTAAAAATGATGCAGAAAAACTAGTCCATGCATTTGTTACTTCTAGGCTGGATTACTGCAATTCTTTATTATCAGGATGCTCGAAAAAGTCCTTAAAGACTCTTCAGCTGGTCCAGAATGCTGCAGCACGTGTTCTGACAGGAACCAGGAAAAGAGATCACATCTCTCCTGTTTTAGCTTCTCTGCATTGGCTTCCTGTAAAATCCAGAATAGAATTTAAAATCCTTCTTCTCACCTACAAAGCTCTTCATGGTCAGGCACCATCTTATCTTAAAGAGCTCATAGTACCTTACAACCCTGCAAGAGCACTGCGCTCCCAGAATGCAGGATTACTGGTGGTTCCTAGAGTCTCTAAAAGTAGAACGGGAGCCAGAGCGTTCAGTTATCAGGCTCCTCTCCTGTGGAACCAGGTTCCAGTTTGGGTTCAGGAGGCAGACACCGTCTCCACATTTAAGAGTAGGCTTAAGACTTTCCTCTTTGATCAAGCTTATAGTTAGGGCATAGAATTGAATATTGTCCGCCTAATCCGGCCTACCTGCTTCTCGTCATAGTTGTCAGATCTATCTATCATATAATCAATAATATAATAAAACTAGAAGGAGGCAGGGCATACAGCCCGATCCGGTTGGGGAGAGTTCTAGCCCGATCCGGCAGCTCTCTTTACCCTGTCTCTCCTAGTTAGTCATGCTCTCCTAGTTAGTTATGCTCTCCCAGTTATGCTGTAATAGTTTTAGACTGCTGGGGGACTTCCTTTGACACACTGAGCTCCTCTCTCCTCTATCTTTTTATCCTTCTATCTTTCCATTTGTGTGCATCCATGTCCCAGAAATGCTTGCTTGTTACTAACCTAGCTCTGGGGAGTCATTCCCCGGAGTCCTTATGTTCTTTTCCCCCCAGCATGTTTCCTTGGATCAGGGAGGCTCCAAAATCATGGTAGCAGCTGTAGCCATGGTCCCGCTACACGTCCTGCGATGCCGTGTTCATCCTGCTATGTCCTGCTGTGCCTTGTAATGCCGCACAATTCCCTGCTAAGCCATGAACTACTACAAAGAACTACTACAAACTGTTATCTTTTCTGTGGCTGTTATTGCCACTCTTCATTCTAACCCCAACCGGTCGTCAGACACCGCCTACCAAGAGCCTGGGTCTGTCCGAGGTTTCTTCCTAAAAGGGAGTTTTTCCTCGCACTAGAACTACTAGAACTGTTGGGTCCTTGTAAATTCTGGAGTATGGTCTTGACCTACTCTATCTGTAAAGTGTCTTGAGATAACTCTTGTTATGAATTGATACTATAAATAAAATTGAATTGAATTGAATTATCGAACCTAATGATCAGAAGAAGCAATGTGGTTTCCGTCCTTGTCATGGAGGAGTGGACCACCTACTCTACCAAGGAAATCCCCAAAAGTCATGGGTGACTGTCCATACAGTCTACATGTGCTTTGTGGACGTAGAGAAGGTTTATGACACCGCCTCTTGGGGTTGCTTATGAGGGCTTCTGCGTAAATGTTGGCTGCTGGGGCTGTTGATAAGAACCATCCACCCTTGCATAACCAAAGCAAGTTCACTTTCTCTAGTATGTCAAGCAGTCTGGTTGTTGGAGTCTGCAAAGGACAGCGTGAAATCTACAAACAGCCAATGAGTGGAAAGATTTCGGCAGGATCTCCTTTTTCAAAGTCAGCCTTGCTGGCTTTATCAACCTATGAACTCCAGGGTCAGTTTGAATGTGAAGCATCTGGGATGGGATGTCAGCAGCTCAAAGCCTGAGGCCATGGTACTCTGCCAAAAAAACATCCTAAAAGGAGCTCAGATGCGCCGTCACATTGTAAAGGGTCACTAGAGGTGGTTCATGCATCTGAGTATACCCTAACCCTAATTATCTTTACCCTCATTAATAAAAACATAAAACTGTAAAATTACGTCTGAATATACATGACATATAAAGACCAACATAATTTGTGACAAATTTTCATTTTCATGTCATCAAATGTAAAAAATGTTTTTATGCAATGCAATTTCCTTTTTGTTGTATGTAATGTACTAAGAACCTGAGTAAGTAAACTGTGAGTGTATTGTGGTATAGACAGTAGCAGTACAGTTGAACCCATTTTCATCATGTTTTATTGAAAGTGGTTTTAAAAGATCCTGTTTTATCTATTTTATGAAAGCAACTTCTCCCATATGACAGTGTGTTTATTTAAAGGTAGAAAGCAGATGCTTCACCACATGATTACTGCGCCTATCATAAAACCATGCCAGCTTGCTGAGACCCCCCTCCACTCAAACAAATGTCACAGCCCACCAGAGTCCACAGATATCCAGCTTTTCAACTAGAGGAGAAACTATGCACCACGACTGACAGCTGTGATTAAAGCCTCTAAAGCTGGCTGTAAAATCAGGCTTAAATTATGCTGCTTTTCCCTGAGGTCAATAGTTAAATACTCACTGGTATTTTCACTAATGAAACTTTCTTAGAGCAGAAATATCACAAAGATGCCACATGCAGCATTTTCAAACACAAATATATTATTGTCAGAGCAACACCTTAGTTTATTGTTTGCTTATCACTAAACAAATGGGATACTGTGCAACGTGGTTGTTATAACACGTGGTTCTCAAAGTCAAGACTACATTTTCCATAGAACCTTCCTTTATTCCATGTTTAAACACAACAGCCAAATGTATGCTAACTGCAAGTGCATTAAGAAATATGGTTGCAGCTGCCGTGGTCTTGCTCAATGCCCTGCTGTGCTTTACTAAGCTCCGCAACGTCCTACTATGTTCTGCAACACCCCGCTCCTCCCTCCTATGCGCCGCAAAACCCTGTTACAACTATTTTTTCTCGTCATAGTTCCATTATCTTTGTTACTAACTGCAACTGTTCATCATCCCAACTGCTATGATTATTATGAATCATATTTCTATACATCTGTATCAGTGCCTGTGTCAAAACCAGCAGTGACAGATGTCGCCAACAAAGAGCTTGGGTCTGCCTGAAGTTTTCACTCACCATTCAAGGTTTCTGCCTCTCCACTGTCACACCAAATGCTTGATCATGGGAAATTGTTGGGTCTTTGTAAATTAGTTTGGTCTAGACCTACTCTGTCTGTAAAGTGTCTTGATACAACTCTTATGATTTGATACTATAAATAAAACTTAATTGAAAGTCATTATTTTTTGTAAAGTGAACTAATTTATTTGTCATATGAAATAAAAAGTGTCTGAGTGTTTCCACTGTGTGCTATATTGTGTTCCATTTGTAATATTCCATATGTAATTGTAAGTTGTGTTGATTTACCATGTAGACTTCCATATCAACTCTAGTAACACATTTACTAAGCAGTGACGGCTGGTCACTCAAATAATTGGGGAGGACGGGCGACTAGGTAGCTCACCTGGTAGAGCGTGCACCCATATACAGAAGCTTTAGTCCTTGACGCAGTGGCCGCGTGTTCGATTCTGACCTGTGGCCCTTTGCTGCATGTTGTTCACCCTCTCTCCCCTTTCATGTCTAAAGCTGTCCTATCTAATAGATATCATCGTCCATCACAACTTTTTACTGTCAACTGCCAATTAAGGGGACATCGCCCAACCCTAGTTACAGTAAAAATATTTTTAGCACTATAAAAAGGTTTAAAAAAAAACAAACAAAAAAAACACACACTGCACTGAACTGCCCAGGAGTTTGTGTAATAACATGTGACTGTGTCCTGCAACAACAAAGCACTCGCTTGGTAACATTTTATTTTCTCCCTTTTTCCAAAAGCTGCCTTCAAGTGCGGTTGGAAATGTTGATTTCTCTCGCCTCTGCCGCCGCCATAAAGCTTTGAATATTCCTTGTTGAAAAGCACCGAAGCTTCAAAGCTCAACAAATGGTATTCGGAACAGCCCTACTGAACATCCTTCAAGACAGGCAGTAGTCTGTTGCCTCCAAAAGGTACGGACTGTAGAGGAACACGTTGGATTGGGCAGTAATGTTAGTCACCGTAGTCCTGCTGTGGGTCCAGCCCCGAGTCCCAGACAGTGGCAGCACCAGCAGATAAGCTCTACATCCGGTCATCAGCTTACAGGTCCTTTGGGATGCTAAAACAAGCTAACTGTTGCGTTAGCTAACACAAGTAATATTAGGATGCTACTGCTCGATGGATAAAAAAAAAAAGGTAAACCTAAATCCGAAAAAAGGAAATTTGGCCTCTGTTGAAAAAAACTAAAAGGAAATCTTTAGCAACTTGTTTAAAATTAGGTTAGTTTGTAATTTGCATGTTATAATATACTTTATTTTCTTATATGACACATGATAACTGCCAGCGACTGTAAAAAAAAAGATTACTGCCAGTTCCTCACTCTTAGAATTGAAGATGAAATTTATAATTTTTCAATTATCATTAGACCAACGTGATGTCAATGTTGTATTCTGGTTGTTTATTGGTTAGAGAGGATGTCCTCCCTTAGAGCATCATATTACATATTCTGGCCAATAACAGATGAGCATAAAAAAATAACACAAAATTTATATAGGAGATGCCGCGCAACGAAACTTGCTCTCTAGACTGCTCTTTCCCCTCCTGACCGGCAGGTGTCACTGTTAAAGCACTTTAAACAAAAATTACAAAAAGAAATTGCAAAAAAGAGAGAAAAACATATCTTATAAAAAAGGATACTGAGATTTGGTTAGGGTTTATTTCAACAAATTACTTTTTTTATTTTTTATTAAATGATCTCCCCTTGCCTCAGAGGAGGAACAACCTCCTCTGCCTCTATGAACCAGCCTCTGATGCCATTACAATAATACAGCATCTTATGCGTTTTCAGTCTATAACCACGACATTCCACTTCCAGGATTGCTCCAGTACAGCCGGAAATTGCGCCAAATGTCCTTCTTTTCAGCCGGATGTCCCTTACCTTTCGTTTTTGGACTTTTAACCACAGCGCTGTGGAGGAAGGTCTGGCAACGCGAGACTACCAAATAAACTATTTGCTTCAATATCAGAGGAAATTCAACTGAAGAGTTCACCCTAACAGACAGCAAGGGAGCATTTGTAGTGCCCTCTATGTAGTAATGTAGTAAATGGAATCTGGGTAATAAGAGCTCAACAAAATGTCCTTGCATGCAATGCTACAATCCTAATAAAAGATGTTTGTAGCTGAAACACATTGTCAAACATCAATAGTTTATCTACTGTAGCTCAAAAGCAAGAATCATTTTTCTGATGTATTTTCTATTACTGTGTGCTGGTGATGACAAGGCTCATGAGGGATTCAGTGTAGTCTAAGCAAATCAAACTCCTACTTACGACTGTCATAACAGATGTTGCCAAGAGCCCGGCCAGTCTGCAGTAAAACCTCCTGGTCGCTGGAGTTTAACAGCTGAATAAGCGGAGGGATGAGGCAGGCTTCAACACAAGGACTCCGCATGAACTCTGAAAGTGGGAAAGGTGTACAACACATAGTGGATATCAGGTCAGTCTGTCTAGGTTAAGAGCATCAAAGTGCTTCATCACTCACAATTCCTGCAACTTTACTGATAGTATTGTACATGTAGTGATGCCTTGAACAAATAAAGGTAAAATGTCATGAAAATTTGAACTGTTACTGATGCACAAGTGGAGACTTTTTAAATGCTGTAAGTAAATGTAAATAAAAAGCATTTATATATCAGTTATTGTATCAGTCTTACCAATTAATATTCTAAGTGATATCCTGTTGCAAATATGAAGTTAAGTATTAAATAAATCACATTAATTAAAGCATAGGGGAAATCAGACTATTGCATAGCATGTAAATAGTATTTATATAAATTAAGTGGGGAGTCTCTGTTGTGGTAATGATTTGTGCTAATCAGTCAGATACGTTATATGCTACACCCATTGCACATACTATATTTTTTCAAATTGTGCACTCAACTCATTCAGCCTTCTTTATCTTATGCTAAACAGCTATTTTGTACCCATTTGTTTTGGTTTATTTCATATTAATATGGTTCTGGATAATTCCTCGTAATTATAACTCACTGCGGCAATAAACCTTGGCGGATTCTGATGATTTTACAATAACTTTTGTCTGGTGCAGCTTTAAACAATCATGTCAGTTCAAACTGTCAAACAGAAAGGGAGTTGTCTTTAGCAGTCACTTGGCTGCTTTTAGACCTTTCCGGGAGCAGTGACAGATAAATACCAGCGGGTTGGTGCCAGGCTTGGCAAACTGCTGGGGAGTGATCATTAGCTGCAGTCTTGCAAGCTGCTAAATACCCATTCATTATCCTAACCTTTTCTTGCCCCAATTTCTAGTCATGCTTTCTTTTTCTACTTTAAAAAAGCTTTCACTGCCTCTCCTCCATTATGGAAACTTAAAGCTCTCTGACACTGCAGTAATGCAAGGTTTGTGTCCCTACGCAATAACGGGCTCCTAAAACTAGCCCTGTATGAAATAGACCGTAGCATGTTTGATTGACAGGCTGATTCTTGAAATATTTCAATCCATAGAAAAGTTCTAAAATATCCATTGCTAACACGGTTGCTCCACTGTTCCACCAAATAATGCATTTATGAAGAAACCATGGACAAACTCAAAGGATGAGAGCTATAGAAAGTGTAAAAATGAAATACTGACAAATGGAGGAACAGAAAGTCAGGATGTTCCTGGGTGGATGGACTTGGAAACCGAACCTCACCATTTTTGGCCACCTCAGCTATGATGTTGGCTACTTTAGGAGTGCAGGAGGACTGGGGGGTTAGCAAGGTGGGGAGCAGGGGAAGAATGCCCATCTCCTGGATCTTCACACTGGCCTCGGTGTCTGCAGGAGAAAAAAAAGTGATGATATTCAATCACATCAATGCATGCTTCACAGAAAAGCAAGGTGACTAAATATTCTCGGTATCAATGCAATAGCCCCATCAATTTCTTTGGGCAAATGTTTTTAAGACAGGGCGAGTATTTAAACAACTACTTGCACAACTACTTACAAATACAAAACGTATCTGTTTAGTCCGGCTTTTAATACGTAGCAGTGGTGTGACAATTTTATTCTTCTGTTTCTTTGTAACCTTTTCTGATTTTACTGTTTTCTATGTTATCTTTTTCTATTGTATATTTGTTGATACTCTTGGTTTCTGATGTTAAGATCAGCACTTTGGATACCTGCTGGTTGCTGTAAAGTGCTATATAAATAAATGTTGATTGATTGATTGACATAAGCAACCTGCAAATTTACCCTCTGTATTAGACACTCTGCTGGAGTGCCTGACTCTTTAAGCCTCCCTCCCGAAAAAAGCCCAGTCTGCTCTGATTGGCCAGCGTGTTTCTTGGAATCTTTGCTGAGTTCCAGTTTGGTTTCATTAGTATCAGCTGGAGATACTGCAGCGAAGTATATAGCAGGACATTGTAACATGAAAAATCACCAAAAAAGGCTTCTAAACCAAATACTACATAACCGGACATGTCCCAGCAGTGATGTGCCCCAAAATTGGGGCGATATTACCAACATAGGCCACCAAGATTAAGGCTGAATCTCATTTCTTTATCTTACCCCTACCCCTTCCCCTTGTTTTTGCGCGTTCACGCAGGATCTAGTGGTGTCCTAATACTTGTGTCGACCGAGGCGTAGGGGTAAGATCAAGGGGTGTATACCCCTTGAAAGGAAGTGAGTATGCGAGCTGACTTGTAAACACACAAGCAACAATGGCTGCTGCATCTACCAGAGAGACTACCAGAGAGAAGTATTTTCGGTTTAAATAATTAATTAAAAAGTTACGACAGTCTTGCTTTGTGGTCTATGCAGTCCTGTACATATGTACTTGCAACCATGTTCTAAATTAAAAGTTAAAAAAAATAAATAATCGCTAGCTTGCGCTAACGCTAATTGCTAACACTAATTGCTAACGCTAACGTTGAATTGAACAACAGTCCCGCATTTCTCTGCCTTGAATGGACTGTACACATCACATAGACTGTATATATATATATATATATATATATATATATATATATATATATATATATATATATATATATATATATATATACGGTCTATGATACATTGCTACGTGCTTTACATATACCGTCCTGTATCACACACGCCGGAGGACACTTTATACTTTATACACCGTCCTGTATCACACAGGGACGCTGGAGGACACAGCAGCTGATCCACTTTCGTGCTGAAAACGAGCAGAAGTTTCTTAAATCATGTGTTCATGTTGTACCCGTTCATTATTGCATTGGTACTGTATTTTTGTAATCATTTGTAATTAATTCCTGTTCATGCACTTGTATATTGTTGTTGGTTATGATAGACACTGATGATTTGGGTTACTGGCCAACAGGCATCAGACTAGTCTGGAATATCAGAACAGCTCTAGTTAACTTGTTTGTGGTCTTGTGTCTTTTTTTTTTAGTTTTATACATTTGAAGCCTTTTTATGTGTGTGACATTTAAGTTATGGTTCTAATAGTTGATAATGGTTCTGTAATATAATATATTTAATGTAATGTTTTTTTTTATCTTGCTATGTTTAATTTATTGGGCAATAATGACAGAATTTTGTTAACAAAATGTTTTTCTGAACATCTATGACATTCAAAACTGTGATAACTGAAACAGATATACAACACACCGTGTGTGTGTGTGTGTGTATATACACATATGTATTGCAAACAGACCCAAGTGTTACACAGATAACATCTGCCTCTGCACCACCAAAGTGAACATAAAATAACTATATATAAATGCATATGACACTGTTGTCAAAACCCACACAATCAGCAGAGATGCCATCTTGGAAGTTTGTGATCAATACTGTATGGTGATGGAACCAAGTGGTGTCCCATTTCATAGGGGTATGTTCTCACCCCTACCCCTTGCCCCTTGGTTTCTAGGGCCAAGGGGTAGGGGTAAGGGGTAAGGGGTAGGGGTAAGATGGAGAAATGGGATTCAGCCTAAAGCTATCTGGCGTCAGCAAGTAGCTACTTAGCAGTTAGCAGTATACT
Organism: Percina caprodes; assembly: GCA_013375575.1. NCBI lineage: Eukaryota > Metazoa > Chordata > Actinopteri > Perciformes > Percidae > Percina > Percina caprodes. Next base: position 874,304 of record JABXJD010000078.1, on the reverse strand, counting down.
AACGTTAGATTGTAATGGAACAAAATAGCACAATTATAACATTGTAGATATGACAGAAAATACAGAGAAGCATAATATGCCTGCTTTAAGATGTCCAAACCCAAAATCTCAATCAAAAAAACTCAAAAAAAGTTAGAGGCTACAGTGCTCAATTACAAACACACTAATTTTTTTACAGTGTATGGAAGGCACCCATTTCTGGCAAAAGAATGTCACGATTGATAAGATGACAAAACTTTTATTCTTAATGGTGGTGGATAAAGCTCCTGTAGTGGGTTTTGTGCCCTTTTCTTATAACACTTGGAGCCGTCTCACACACACGCACGCACACACAGTATGCCAGAGACCCTTTTGGAAAACTTCCAACAATGTAAATCTACTCACTGTTGTTGGCGAGTGCTTTCAGGAGGCAGTCCAGACAGCTCTCCACGCTGTCAGTGGCTCTCTCTGTGGATGCTAGCTTCAGCTTCTCCAGGGCTTCACTTAGGTTGTCTGAGAACAAATATATTTAATAAACACATTTTGAAAGGTTTTTCTTTTAGGGAGATGACGGACAGTACTGGTATTTCAGGGTTTACCTGCCATTATACAGCTTATGAATGTAAAAATAATGTGGAAAGCATCTGGACAACGAGCTGACCATAGATTGAATAGGAGCCGACGCACAGGACAGGCGTCCACTCGTCTTCTGCTCACACATGCTGCAATATGCTTCATGTGGGTACACAGTGGCACATACAGTATCAGAATGACACACACATACATCATTTGCACCTCAGCGCTCTAAAACCCCAGGAAAAACTTTTAAATTGTGTGCCCTGCGGCCACAGTGGCCTTGATGCCCCTTCTGCTCTGCTCCAGCTGATTTTTCTCCTCAACTGTCAATACGGTTTAGAGTCTTTTTTTGAGACAAAGACAGAAATACACATATGCATTCAGATTTCAGTCAAATTTAAAAAGCCACACGTAGACTTGGTTCCGTTTTCTAAATCTTATTAAAAAAAAGTAATTACTGAGCCGTTTGTGCATGCTGTTTTTTTTCTTCTTTTTTCTCTGTTGTTGTGCTTGTTTATGTTGTAAAGAAAGCACAAACCCAATAAATATACAGTGGGGAGAACAAGTATTTGATACACTGCTGATTTTGCAGATTTTCCTGCTTACAAAGCATGTAGAGGTCTGTAATTTCTGTAATTATTATCATGGTACTGTGTGAGATGGAATTTAAAACAAAAATCCAGAAAATCACATTGTATGATTTTTAAATAATTAATTTGCATTTTATTGCATGACATAAGTATTTGATACATCAGAAAAGCAGAACTTAATATTTGGTACAGAAACCGTTGCAATTACAGAGATCATACGTTTCCTGTAGTTCTTGACCAGGTGTGCGCACACACACTTTTGGCCCACTCCTTCATACAGACCTCCTCCAGATCCTTCAGGTTTGTGGCTGTCGCTGGGCAATACGGACTTCCAGCTCCCTCCAAAGATTCTCTATGGGGTTCAGGTCTGGAGACTGGCTATGCCACTGCAGGACCTTAAGATGCCACTCCTTAGTTGCCCTGGCTGTGTGTTTCAGGTCATTGTCATGCTGGAAGACCTAGTCACGACCCATCTTCAATGCTCTTACTGAGGGATTTAGGTTCTTGCTAGGGCTGCACAACTAATCGAATTTTAATCACGATCACGATTTTGACTTCCCACAATCAAATTTGCATGATCATGCGATTTTTTAAAGCCAATCTACCACTCTGTAAACTACTGTCTGATCATGTGCAAGTCAGAGTTGTTCCTTGCATCGCGCAGCTTAGTTTCTAGATGTAGACAGTCACAGAGGACAAAATTCAACAGATAGCAGTCGGTTATACGTCGGTCTCAAGGTTTACCAGTTTACTAGTAAACGCAACATTTTGTCCCGTCTGTTGTTTTTCAGACAACAGCAGTGACCAGTGCTAGTTAGTGTCTGTTAGCTCACTGGGCTCTAGGGAACGAGTAATATTTTTCCTCTAGGTCACACCATTGCACCTAATGTCCTCGCGTCCGCTGCAACGTTGTTTATATCGATATGGTTTAATTTTGCGTTACATGACCCATTTCTTCGTAAAGCCGTGCCTCTGCTGGATCTCTATTCTTACTCTCTCTTCTCTTACTCTCAGCGCAGCCCTGCCACACAGCGGCAGTCCACACTTCTGACATTTGTCTACAGTTTTGTTATTAAAACAGCTGTATATCGTTAGGCATGAGAGGCAAACATGTATTTGTACAGGTGTTTCAGTGTTACAGTGTTTCCGCTGGTAACTCTGCTGTTGCGGCCGCCACGGCGAAAAACACAGAAGAAGATATTGAATGCAACTAACTTCAGTTCGTAGAGTAACAGCGTGTGAGACAAAGCCTGCTGGACCTGCAAGAGATGTGACCCATAGCTTGAATATTATAATTTATAAAAATGCAGTGCAGTGACGATACAGACATTTCATACACACAACGTGTGTAACTCCTCTGGCCCGCCATTCAACCCGTGCTGGACCCATTCATAATGGCGGTCTCTCTGTGAGTAGGCCTACGTCCATCGCACTCCCTCTCTCTCCCTAGCTCTTTTAATCAGTTATTGTTGAAGTTATTGTACAAGTGAAGGAGCTTTCTCAGACATACATTGAAAAAAAAAAATATATATCCTACACTATTTATTTCAGATAGCTAATTTTCATTTACATGTGTTGCAGCTGTATGTCTATACAACATCAACATAAGAATGTAGCATAATATGGATGTGAAAGCAGTTATAAATAGCCTTTGTGACTAAATATGTTTTGGTTAAAATCAACAAATGGTGATATGTAATCGTGATCATAATATTGATCAAAAATAATCGTGATTATCATTTTGGCCATAATTGTGCAGCCCTAGCTCTTGCCCAAGATCTCGCGATACATGGCCCTATCCGTCCTCCCCTCAATACGGTGCAGTCGTCCAGTCCCCTTTGCAGAAAAGTATCCCCAAAGAATGATGTTTCCACCTCCATGCTTCACAGTTGGGATGGTGTTCTTGGGGTTGTACTCATCCATCTTCAACACAGCTAGTGGAGTTTAGACCAAAAAGCTCTATTTCTGTCTCATCAGACCACATGATCTTCTCCCATTCCTCATCTGGATCACCCAGATGGTCATTGGCAAACTCCAGACGGGCCTGGACACGCGCTGGCTTGAGCAGAGGGACGTTGCGTGTGCTGCAGGATTTCAATCCATGACGGCGTAGTGTGTTACTGAAGGTTTTCTTTGAGACTGTGGTCCCAGCTCTCTTCAGGTCATTGACTAGGTCCTGCTGTGTAGTTCTGGGCTGAGCACTCACCTTCCTCATGATCATTGATGCCCCACAAGGTGAGATCTTGCACGGAGTCCCAAACCGAGGGTGATTGACCATCATCTTGAACTTATTCCACTTTCTAATAATTGCGCCAACAGTTGTTGCCTTCTCACCAAGCAGCTTGCCTATTGTCCTGTAGCCCATCGCTGCCTTGTGCAGGACTGCAATTTTATCCCTGATGTCCTTCCACAGCTCTCTGGTCTTGGCCATTGTGGAGAAGTTGGAGTCTGTTTGATTGGGTGTGTGGACAGGTGCCATTAATACAAGTTCAAACAGGTGCCATTAATACAGGTAATGAGTGGAGAACAGGAGGGCTTCTTAAAGAAAAACTAACAAGTCTATGAGAGCCTGAATTCTTACTGGTTGGTAGGTGATCAAATACTTGTCATGCAATAAAATGCAAATTAATTATTTAAAAATCATACAATGGAATTTTCTGGATTTTTGTTTTAGATTCCGTCTCTCACAGTTGAAGTGTACATATGATAATAATTACAGACCTCTACATGCTTTGTTATAAGGAAAAACCTGCAAAAGCAGCAGTGTATCAAATACTTGTTCTCAACACTATGTTTAAAAAAAGAAAATTTAATTATTTCCAGGCAACATTTGTGTCGTCAAAAATTGTGCCACCCCAAAGTGGCCCTGCCCTAGAATTGGAAAATTCCAGGCCTGTTAGCGACTTCAGTCTACTTGGTGGCAGTAATGCATCTCTAAGCCAGGACCTTTTTCCTGCAGTGTCTTACACTTTGCAATCTATATCAGCTTGCTTCTTTCATCAGCTTTAAAGCCAAAATGTTTTTATATCGGAGGCATAGTTTTAGTTTTCTTTCAGACTCACTCTGCCATATATTGTCTTGTCACCCCAAAAAAAACAGCCATGTGTACACATTGTAAAATCGTTAGGCCTGTCGCAATAGTCAAATCAATTAATCACATGATAAATAATAATGATGTTGATAATTCCGGCAGCAATAATTTCCATTTGCACACTTGTTTGTTTTCATCATCTCTCTCTCTCTCTCTCCCAAAGAGACTGGGTGACCACTCTAGGTTCCTTAGCGTAACAAGGTGTGAACCCTCTAGTCACTTGTCAGTCGCATGATCTCTGTGTGGTACTTTCCATAAAATCATCTCTCAATGCAAATAAAACCAGCTATTAGGCTAACTAAAATAGAACCATGCCAATCTCTAGGTATGGTCAAGGGTATGTGATGATGAGGGTGTATTTTAATTCCAAAGGCCAAGGGAACTTTATCAGGATGCATAGTGTCCTAGACCCATGAAATAACTGGCCTTTAAAAATAAAAATCTGCCTGCTTCTATAGAAATAGGGGTGTGTATACTTTTGTCCCCTGTATTTTAAGGAAGAACATTTATTAATTTATGACAATTTGCCCATTCATTCACAAAGAAAATTGGTGTCTTTAAAGGTTGGATTTTTCCTCATTTTTTTTTTAAATTAAGGCAATAAGATCAATTTCTAAAAGATGAGTTTTATTCCTCTTTTTAGTCTGCTTAAATTGGAGTTTATGGCACAACCTTTCAGTGCTCTGTTTTCATTTTGCGACTTTCCGGTCACATTTCTTCATTGAAGGTTTCTGTAAAATAGTATTAAAATCTTGTCGCGTCTTGGTCTCGTGAACCCAGTCTTGTGTCTCGTATTGTGAGCTGGGTGCCTCGTCACACCCCTCACAGAGCCTAGCTAGCTGTCTGGATTTACAGCAGTTAACCATAGTCCTCAGAAATCCACAAAGAAAGCGGAAACTGACAGACATCCAGTCGGAATTTCTGGCGGCACCTGAACAATCCCGGGAAGTGGAACGTCGTCGATATAGGTTGCATCTCATAACCCTTAAATGGCATCCCAAACTCCTCCACTTGCGTCCCTTCCTCGCATCTTAGTCCCTTCTACCAAAATGCGAGGAAATCATGCAAGGAGAGAGACAACAGGCAAATCTGTTTTAGAAGATAAGAGGTCCTTTCCTCTGAAGCATAAATGCATTTGTTTAGCTGTTAGGGCAAAGTTAGTAACTCCTTCAGCTGCACGGCTTCTAGGAAGGATGCTCTCGTGTATACTCGCTGATCCCTCCACGATGCTCAGATGGCAGAAATAAGAGCTTTTGGACAGCCTTCACCAAGGAGGGACAGAATAACTTCCAGTTCAGCCGAGGAGTTGAGGAGCTATCAGATAAGGGTTTTGAGATGCAGCCATAGGCGAGCTAAGTTTAGACTGTGAGAACTTCTAAGAACCGTTTGATAGAGCTGCATTTTGGGATATATTTGACAGCTGCTCTACATCTCCAGTAAAGACATTCCTCTTTACTTGAGCCATATTTTATATACATACACAACGATTTACAATCTGACCAATACACGGACATGTTTTTGGCTATCCTGCAGTCTACATTCTCAGGAAAATCTGACTAGGACTATGGGTCTTGGTTCAGAATGCGCTCTAATAGCGTGTTCACTCCAGTGCAAAATAAAATATTCACGCTGCTCCATTCACAACATTCGTGCTGCCTTTAAATGTAATCACACCGCAGAATAGAGAATAAGACTTATTTTTATTAAATACTTAATATTGTTGCAATAAAAGTAAAATTCCAGCATTGTGCCATCAAATCAGGTAATGATACATTTGCATATTAGGATTGCAGACATTGTTTCAGTGATGTGGTTGTTTCTGTCAGTTGCTTGTTCAGTGCACAACACACACATCATCCATCCCCCATAATAGATGGCATATATGAAATGACAATGAGTGATCCAGCCTGGAATTAGACTTTGTGAAATACCTCATGAACTGTCAAATATTGCTCCAGATGCAATTGAGGGATGTCACTGCCTCATATGGGAATTGGTTTTCAAATGAGATATATAGATAGAGATAGGTTTAGTGAATATACAGCATGTTTTTAATGTCAATTTGTATTCAATTTAATTTAGAGATGACTACAGTAGTTACAAGCCTGTGCTCAAACCCCCAATAAGCAGTACGTGTCCACCATCAATAACCAGTAACATTATAGAGAGCTGTGCAGTATAAACCGCAACAGAAAGTGGGCAGCTGGATCCTATTGCATAACAGCTGTGGAGATGGAGGAGTGCCATCTACACCATTATCAGCACTGCCATTTCAGGTGATGCACATTTATTTAGCAATTGGGACCTTCAAGCCATTCCGAGCAATGAGAATGAACGAGCGCAATGCGAATAAATATTTTCAGAGCTAGCGTTGCTAAATGGAAAGAAAATCACGACCACTAAGAGATAGATGGAGAGTCAGGGAAGCTACCCCACCCGAAGACTGAAGCAGACACGCGCGCGCACGTACACACGATTCAGCTATAGTCAGCTTTTCATTTAACTAACATTAACGTCAGAGTAATAAAGCCGAAAATTATAGAAGGAAGTGGTATAATGGCATTACTGCATGGTATATAACGTCAGCCATAGTGCGTTTAAATAATAACCGTTTAATGGTTTAGCTAACTAACATGGTTTAGCTAGCTAAGTGTTTAAAACAGTTGTTAGCTAACTCTGCTCAGAGTGAGCTGGTTGCTAGCTGTCCAACATTACTCACCCATCTCAGCAGTATGTTGCTCCGGAAAAAAACGGGGTGTTAAGCTCTCCAGGGCAGCGGTAAACCGAGTCGTAACGTTAGTAGTCACAGGCCCCGCTTTCCCCACACTGTTCGTCCCTTAAACCGCCTTTAACTGGTGGAAGTTAGCGGGTTGAGATTAGCTAGCTAGCCAGTTAATGTTAGCTAGGTACCGACAGCAGCCACCAGACCCGTCAGGCAGTCCCGTTCAGATGGATGCTGCTGTACAGTGGCCTGTACACCGGGTGACTACAAGATTAATTCATCTAACTTCCTCTCATATCCACACAACAGTCGAGACCTGCTGGGTGGCGCTTCCCTGGACGTTATGCCACAACCAAGTCAGCTAGAAGGGATGAGCGTACGACTTCCGGTTACAACATTCAAAATAAAAGCTTTTAAGATGTTATAGGACACATCGCCGGTAGGTGGCAGCCTAAGACATATCTTAACGCCCAAACTAGATACTAATCAGATAGCTAGACATTTACTGTGGGCAAGAAAATGCAATGTGGTGTGCTTACCTGTGGAGCCCACTGCTTTGATTAATAGTAGAGCACTGGAACGGCCACTGTAATGATTAGTATACACAAGAAGCCTACATTTTCTTCTTCTTTACATTACATTACATTTAGCTGACACTTTTATCCAAAGCAACATACAATTGTTGGAAGCCAGATACCTCTGGGGCAACTCTGGGTCAACTGTCTTGCAACACATTAGTTGATGTGTTGCAGTGGGAATTGAACCCAGGATGTGTCATGTCCACTACGCCATCACCACCACCACCCTTCATGCCAGTGTTTTATAAATAATGGACGTAGCAGCAATGATGTCACAAACTAGTTAATGTACTGCCATTTTGAAACCTTGAGTTTGGCAATTTGGCTGTCATCATCTTGGTTTTTTGAATGTGGACGTGGAGCTGTGGTGTTGTTTGTGGCTGCAATGACGCTGTTCAGAGGGGTTAAATTGCAGATTTTAAACCCTTTTCAAGCGAGCCATCCTGCTATTTTGCAAGTTCTCCCACTTAGAAATCATGGAGGGGTCTGAAATTGTCGTTGTAGGTGCATGTCCACTGTGAGAGACATAATCTTAAAAAAATAAATAAATCCAGAAATCACAATATGATTTTTTTTAAACTATTTGTATGATACAGTTGCAACTAAGTATTTGAACACCTGAGAAAATCAATGTTAATATTTGATACAGTAGCCTTTGTTTGCAACTACCGAGGTCAAACTTTTCCTGTAGTTTTTCACCAGGTTTGCACACACTGCAGAAGGGATTTTGGCCCACTCCTCCACACAGATCTTCTCTAGATCAGTCAGGTTTCTGGGCTGTCGCTGAGAAACACGGAGTTTGAGCTCTCCAAAGATTCTCTATTGGGTTTAGGTCTGGAGACTGGCTAAGCCACGCCAGAACCTTGATATGCTTCTTACAGAGCCATGTTGGAAGACCCAGCCTCGACCAATCTTCAATGCTCTAACTGAGGATAGGAGGTTGTTCCTCAAAATCTTGCAATACATGGCCCCGGTCATCCTGTCCTTAAGACAGTGCAGTCGGCCTTTCACATGTGCAGAAAAACACCCCCAGCATGATGCTACCACCCCCATGCTCCACAGTAGGGATGGTGTTCTAGGGATGGTACTCATCATTCTGCTTCCTCCAAACACGGTTAGTGGAATTATGACCAAAATGTTCTATTTTGGTCTCATCTGACCACATGACTTTCTCCCATGACTCCTCTGGATCATCCAAATGGTCATTGGCAAACTTAAGACGGGCCTTGACATGTGCTGGTTTAAGCAGGGGAACCTTCCGTGCCATGCATGATTTCAAACCATGACGTCTTAGTGTATTACCAACAGTAACCTTGGAAACTGTGGTCCCAGCGCTTTTCAGGTCATTGACCAGCTCCTCCTGTGTAGTTCTGGGATGATTTCTCACCTTTCTTAGGATCATCAAGACTCCATGAGGTGAGATCTTGCATGGAGTCCCAGTCCGAGGGAGATTGACAGTCATGTTTAGCTTCTTCCATTTTCTAATGATTGCGCCAACAGTGGACCTTTTTTCACCAAGCTGCAATTTCCCCGTAGCCCTGTCCAGCCTTGTGGAGGTGTAAAATTTTGTCTCTAGTGCCTTTGGACAGGTCTTTGGTCTTGGCCATGTTACTAGTTGGATTCTTACCGATTGTATGGGGTGGACAGGTGTCTTTATGCAGCTAACGACCTCAAACAGGTGCATCAGATCACAGCCCACTCACCTTTTTGTTGTGTTTAGATCATGTAGATAAGCCACACACCCATTGGAAATGGAACTTGCACTTACTCACTGAAAATAAATTCTGCGACTATTTAAAAGACCAGATTTCTTTATACTTCGAAATAAATGACAACTCTGATACCTCTCCCTCCATTCTCTGGGAAGCATTTAAGGCTTACATAAGAGGTTGTATCATTTCGTTCGAGGCGTCTAAGCGAAAAGTAAATAAGACTAAACTAAAGGAATTAGAAGACCAAATTAAATTACTTGACATAGAAAAAGCACACTCCCCCTCTATTATAATACACAGGAAAATAGTAATGAATATAATAAAATCATCTCTGCTAAACTAAGTAAAGCATTCCTCTATAATAGGCAAAAATATTTTGAATTTGGTAACAAACCACACAAGCTACTAGCTAGACAACTCAGGAAAATGGAAAACAACAGAACGATATAAGATAAAAGCCCGCAATAATGCAATACTTACAAAGCCTAAAGATATCAATGACAGATTTCTTGAATTCTATACTGATCTGTATACCTCAAAGACCACTTCAGACTCTGTAACTATTAATGCATTTTTAGATAGATGTGAGCTTCCCAGACTGATTGAGGTAGACTGTGAATCTTTAAATTCTGACCTCACAATTGAGAGGTTCGAGTTGCCATTGCCTCCCTAAAGAGTAATAAGACACCCGGTCCTGATGGACTTACAGGGGAATTAAACAAAACATTCAGTGAAAATCTATCCCCTTACCTGTTGAAAGTATATGAACATGCCCCAGGGAACATACAGGGAAATCTACCCCCCACCTTAACTGAGGCTGTGATCACATTAATTCACAAAAAAGGGAAGGACCCACAGGAAAGGAAGTAGGCGCTTATCGTCCTATCTCCCTCCTTAATGCCGATGGGAAGTTGTTTGCTAAGATACTGGCTAACAGAGTGAATCCTCTATTGGGAAAGCTAGTTCATATGGACTAGACAGGTTTCATACCAAATAGGAGTGCTACATTCAATCTTAGCCGTCTTTTCAATATTATATATACAAAGAAAGGTCCACCTACTGATTTTGTCATACTTGCACTTGACGCTGAGAAGGCATTTGACCAGATTGAGTGGTGTTACTTATTTGAAGTTCTTAATAGGTTCAATTTTGGAAATAAATTCTTATAAATGAGATCAAAAGGCGGAAATGTTGGAATTTAAAATTGCTTTTCTTAATATTGTGTAAATTATAATCATCATTTGAGGGTGTTGTGCGAGGGTGCGCATCAGAGTGTGAATGTGTGTGCATGTTTATCTGATGAGCAGGTGGCACCTTGTACGGCAGCCTCGGCCACGGTGTATGAATGTGTGTGAATGGTGAATGTATCCTGTATGATGTAAAAACGCTTTGAGTAGTCGTTAAGACTATAAAAGTGCTATATAAATACAGCACATTTACATTTTTAAAAAGAACATCAGGCAAATGTTACAGTTGGAGAGATAATACCAGATAAAGGAGTAGACTATAATCCTTGTAATAAATTATGTGCTTACATGACCTTGTTTGTATCTACGAAACCTAAAGTTGCTGAGCTTTCTGTTTGGAGTGTCTGAAATGTGTGTATAAGGGGACAGCCGAAAAAGAGGAAGTAAGCAAGAGACTTGTCTCTCTGTACTTTGCCTGCATCTTCATTCCAGAACGTTCTGTAATAAAGTACACTCTATACTCCAACTGCAATCGTAAATATCTTCCTTCCTAAAAAAAGAACCTTGGGGCATAATTGTAGCCCAACACTATTTAAAATGATAACATTTGAAACCTGAAAATAAAATTGTATATTTTAATAAAACCATTATTATCTCTGACCCCCTAATTTTGGATAAACAGATCTGTGTTCTTTAAAGTTCTTGAGCCTATCCCAGGTGGCGTTGTCAGAAATTTTAACTTCTAGTGTCCTAGGCCGCTTGCACTGCCACAAGAAGATAAATCTCAGCATATTTCTGTCCTCTCTTCCCCCCGATACGGAAGAGGATTAGGGCCAATGTTAAATATGTATTTGAGTTCTGAGTTCAGTTCAAGACTGAGAATAAAGTCAGAGCTCCTTTTGAACTCAGAATTGTGAATTAAAACAGAACTGCATTTCACATCTAATCCTCAACAATTCCTCCAAACCATACAACAATATTGGTTTATTCCTGTGTCAGGAAATATCTCATATCTCATATCTTTACCAGAGAAGGTAACCGTCCTTGTTAATGTTGTGAAATGGTCGCAGTTAGGTTTAGGCACCAAAACATAAAGTTGAGAAAATAGTGTGGTTAGATGTGGTTCACATCAGACGCTACTTCACTTCAGGTGAGGCATACGATGCAGAACGTGTCATACTGTAGCGTTCTATGTTCCGAGTTTAAAAAAAACCAGCAGGACATGTACCCTAGTACTGTTTGTTTGACCCATCCATCAGCACAGCCTTACGCCAAAACTTTGCACTCTTATACTTCCTCACTTTACTTCCTGCTTAACTCTGTCATAACTATGACCAGTAGAGCGTGTGGTCACTATAAACGTAATGAAAGCTACTTAAACAAACAACCCATGTAGCCGTTTTTTAGGGAAAGACAGTCCCCAAACAACATTACTCTCTCCAGATTTTAGGGCTTCGTTTTATCCTGGGCTAAAACAACAGATATACTCTGGCCCCTATACACTGTAGGACATAGTCCTACAGTTCTCGATGGCCTGTGTATTGCAATCAAACAATCATGGCAGATTTGGCTTTGCTTGAAGATTTAGCAAGAACACCTCGATCTCAGAATCATTGAATTGTGTTTTTTTCTGTTTCATGATTGGTCATCAAGGGCTTTGTCCAGTACAGCCAAAAGACGAGACTCATTACTGAGTGTGGGTGCAAGTCCAAGTCTGAACCCACAGTTCTCCGTTTTCTACTCCCAGCTACACTACAATCTGGTAATCTGTCACTTCTGTCATCAGCTCTTATTGACTCTGGGGAAGATGATAACTTCCTTGAGTACCCATAACTTCCCATAATACCACTTTTCATCATCTCTCATCACAACGGCCGTAGATGGTCAAATTCTAGCTAACATTACTCCTCAAACTGCCCCTGTTACTCTTATTCTTTCCGGTAATCACCGTCTCCATAATCCCCAGATAGATCGGCAATGTCAGACTATCCTCAGTTGGAGCAGCCATTGTCACTCCCTTTGTCTTGGTTCTGCTATTCTTCTTGCTGTGAGTATGACAATGACCCATGTGAAACTGCCTGATCTTTCGTCTGTGCCTGAGGAATACCAGGACTTTGCTGAGGTGTTCTGCAAGGAAAAAGCACTGTGTTGGCCACCCCATATGCCTGTGCAATTGAGTTTTATCTTGGGGCCTCTTTACCAATCTAGCCGACTCTACAACCTTTCCAAGCCTGAAAGGAAAGCTATGGAGACATACATCAGTAACTCCCTGGCTGCAGGCATCATCCAGCCCTCGTCATCTCCTGTTGGGGCGAGGTTTGTGGACAAGAAGGATAAGACCTTGCGTCCGTGCATTGACGGGCCACAGTCTTTTCTAAGCTAGACCTGCGCAACGCCTACAATCTCATCAAGATTCGGCAGTGAGATGAGTGCAAGACAGCTTTCAATACACCTCTTGTCACTTTGAATATATGGTAATGCCATTTGGACTCACCAATGCTCCGTAAGCCCTGGTGAATTATGTTTTCAGGGACATTCTGATTTTCTCTATGTCCCCTGAAGAACACGTATCCCAAAGCGGAAAAATGAACATTCCACAAACAATCGGTTCCCTTCCTAGGGTTCATAATTGATAGTCGGCAGGTATCAACGGACCCAGAAAAAGTCAAGGCGGTAACAGAGTGGCCTATACCAGGTACGCACAAACAATTACGCTTTCTTCGGGTCTCCTACAACTTCTCCCGGTTTCGAGTCATCCCTGGTCCCATGTAGCTCTGGACTTTGTTACTGGTCTTCCTACATCTAAAGGTAATGATACCATACTTACCATCATGGACAAATTCTCTAAATCTGCCCACTATGTAGAGTTAGCTAAATTACTGACTGCCAGTGAGACAGTGGACCTCATTGTCCAACATGTATTCCGTCACTGTGTTATACCTGTGGACATAGTTTCTGATAGAGGGCCACAATTTATTTCTTGAGTATGGAACGATTTCTGTTCTTCTCTTGGCGCTTCTGTTAGCCTGTCCTCAGGCTTCCATTCCCAGTCCAACAGCCAGACAGAGAGGGCCAATCAGGACCTGGAAGCGTCTCTTTGCTGCGTGGCAACTCAGCACCCATCCACTTGGGTTAAATATCTACTGTGGATCGAATACGTGCACAATTCCCTAACCACTTCTGCCACCTCACCTCGCCTTTCTACATTTGAGGTGTCCCTGGGATTCCAACCTCCTCTGTTCCCAGCTCAGGAGAGAGAATATACGGTCCCCTCAGTACAGAAGAGCTAATGTCGATGCCACAAGGTTTGGTGGGACCTCTGGGAGGCGCTGCTCCGGACCCAAGCTTAACAAGAATACCGGACAGGCAGAGGACCCCTGCACAGGTCTGGCTCTCATCCAGAAATATCCCTCTGCATACAGAGTCTTGCCAATTGTTGCCACTGTACTTGGGTCCATTTGTTTTTGAGTCCATCATCAGTCCATCTGCGGTTTGGTTGAAGGATCCATCCCACCTTCCATGTGTCTCAGCGTAAATCAGTGTTATCTAGTCCATTGTGCCCTGCTACGGATCCTCCAACTCCAGCTTGGATCATTGATGACCATCCGGCTTACACGATCCAGAGTCTCCTGGACGTCCAGCAGCGGGGTAGGGAGCTCCAGTGTCTGGCTGATTGAGAGGGTTACGGGCCAGAGCACAGGACGTGGATTCCCAGGTGGTTTATCTGCAGCACATCTCATGATTCAACGCACCAATACATATACCCGGGCTGATCAGCACCAATGTTTTGGTTTGGCTTTGCTGAGTGTATCTTCAGTCTGAAGTATCTTGTGAATTTTGTGTTCCAACTTATCTTTTGTTCTCCGTCTAGATCCTGCTCTACACATGCTGCCATCTCCACCTTCCCAACTGTGTTTCCAGTGCCGTCTTGTCACCCACGCTGGGATTTCCTCGGTGTGTGCCGCCATGTTCTCAGCTCTGCCTACTCACCTCGTGTCCTGGATTTAACGGGATTGTTCCGCTGTCTCTATCTGTTTGTGATCTTTTAACCCAACCCAATCAAAAACATTAGTATTGGACAACTATGCAACATCTGAAATACTTCAATGACAATGTTTTATGTACATCTGCACAACATGGCTACATCATCAAGATAAATAGAGAAATGGATATGGATCCGGAGTGTGCAACAATAATTTCTTGTTTTCAAGTCTACTTCCAGGTATCACCTGATCACCTCAGGATATTCCGTGGTGTGTGTTACTTTTCTATAATATATAAAGTTAGATGACTAAAACAGGTTAGGCAAAGATTGTGGTTACCATTACAGTAACTGCAATGCAAGCATTAATTATCACCTTCTGTCTGGCAATCGTATAATTTGGACAAAATTTTGAGGGATTCTGCTGGGCTGTTAACTGCATTTTACAATCTTCTCTCAGCAACTGGAAGTGGTTCCAATATCATCACATGAACTAAAGTCACATGATGTTTGTATTTGTGGGGAGATGGTAACCTCTGTCTCAAGTTCCTCCTTGATCTTTCTCTTGTTGTCCACTGACACCTGATCGATACAATTTAAAAGCTTATACTGTAAAAAATATGGAGTGCCTTAAACCTGCTTTCTATCTCATTTCCAGCAGGGGGTGACTCCAATGGTTGTACAAAGAAGTCTGTTCCTACATAAATCTATGAAAAAATGTCCATACTTCTCACTCGATTTAGACTTAGACTTCTCTTTATTAATCCTTTTGGGATGACTCCCGTGAGGAAATTGAAAATTCCAGCAGCAGTTTTAGCAAGAAAAAAAGAAATAAAAAATAGATAAAAGTATAAAGACAACAAAATAACAATAATAATAATAACAACAACAATAAGAACATTTGTCAAATAAACAAAGAAAAGACCATAAATTATTATTAAAGTGTCAGTGTTGAGTCCAGTGTTAAAGTGATAAAGTGACCAGGTGTGAATTTAAGCCCAGGTGTGCATGTATGTATGTATGTATGTATGTATGTATGTATGTATTGTCCTCTCTGCCCTATTTCCTCCTCCCCCCCAGTGAGGAGTTGTATAGTCTGATAGGGACAAAGGAGTCCTTGAGTCTGTTGGTCCGACACTTGGGAAGGAGCAGCTTTCCACTAAACAGGCTCCTCTGGGTGCTGATGACGGTGTGCAAGGGGTGGCTGGCATTTTCAGTAATGTCCAGCAGTTTGTCCAGTGTCCTTCTCTCTGCCACTGTCACCAGTGAGTCCAGCTTCATGCCGACCACAGCCGGCCCGTCTGATCAGTTTATCCAGCCTGTGGGTGTCCTTATTCGATATGCTGCCCCCCCACCCAGCACACCACAGTGTAGAAGAGGACACTGGTGACCACAGACTGGTAAAACAAAGTCCCCCACCAGACTCCGATACTCCACCTCCCTGTCACCCCGATACACCCAACGATGGCTGTGTCATCTGCGTACTTCTGTATGTGACACAGCTCCGAGTTGTAACAGAAGTCCGAGGTGTACAGGGTGAAGAGAAGAAGGGCCAGCACTGTGCCCTGGGGGGGCTCCAGTGCTGCTGACCACAGTGTCAGACATGATGTCCTTCAGCCTGACGTTCTGTGGCCTGTCGGTGAGGTAGTCTCTGATCCAGTCTACCAGATAGGGGTCCACTCCCATCCTGATCAATTTGTCCTTGATCAATTCCTCTCTTGAGTAAGTGAGAAAGCTGGCTCCTGGTTGCATTTTAAGATTGGAAATATCCATGAAAACACACTATCTTCGCAAGAAGAGTTAAAAAGGATAGCAAAAAGAGGTTTAAATAAGTAAAAAGAGCTAAAAAGAGCTAAAAACTGGAGAGCTACTGGGGAGGCAGCCGTCGAGACGGGTATGGCTGCATCCTGGAGCGTCCCATGTCATCCGTCCCATCTCATGCGGTCTCGTCTTATGCGGAGTTGTGTCCAACAGTAAAGTCAGAGGGTCAAAAATACGAAATTGCGAATAATTTTCCAGATGAAGTCAAATTCGTGACCACATTTGTTGCAATCAATTGAAAAATGTTAAAAACTGTTAAAGTAACAATTTTGCCATAAATACAGTTTGCTCATTTCTGAATGTTGTGTTGTTCCATATTAACGTAGCCTACATTTGGTGAAAACTGCATTGGTGACGCAGCCATTTCTGCCAACTAACGGCAGGATTTCCTGAAGAGGGATAATAAGGATCTGCACACACAAGAACAAGAATACAAAAATAAACATGTTACACTCTTTCCAAGACTCTTTACTCTTTATTTTATATTCTATATTGTATAGCTCTACTGGCGCTGCCTCGGCTGTTGGGTCTCTGGGACCCGGGGCAGAATGCGGTTGTATTTTTCTACTACCGCGGTATCGGCCTTCGGGTCTCTGGGACCCGTCCTGCATTCGACTGCGTATCTCTGCTGCCACGGCCTTAGGCCACAATGCGATTGTATTTTTCTTCCACTTCCGCACCAGCGGTTCTATTGTATTTTGTGTTGTATTGTATGAAAGGGGAAAAAATTAAAAACAAAACCAAATGCTTGACCTTTGCCGGGAGAGAAATTCCTTCTATGGCTGCAACTTGGATCAAAGTTGCAGCCATAGAAGGATTTTTTTAGTTTGCCTATAATCTGCATTCATTTTAGAGACGGACATATTTTTTTAAATATTTTAAAAAAGACCAAATATTTTACTCATAAGCATGATAGTTGATGCAAGCTTTTACTTTGAAAAGTAAAAGATAGTGTTTTATTCCAGATGTGAGATTTTATTTTGAAAAGTAGAAGCTCGGGGATGACAGAAGGATTTTTTCAGTTTGCCTGTAATCTGCATTTAGTTTATAGACGGACATATTATTTTAAAGTATTTTAGTCATTTGTATGATTGCCGTTACTGTTTAGTTAAAAAAACACCAAATATTAAAAGTATTTTATTCATTAGCATGATAGTTGACGCAGGCTTAGCTTATTCCAGACGATAGTCTGCATTTATCTTGTCATTCAGAAATGAGCAAACTGTATTTATGGCAAAATTGTTACTTTGATTGCAACAAATGTGGTCACGAATTTCCCTGTGACTCCATCTGGAAAATTATTTGCGATTTCGTATTTTTGACCCTCTGAATTTACCGTTGGACACATCTCCGCATGAGACGAGACTGCATGAGACGGGACGGATGACATGGGACGCTCCAGGCTGCAGCCATACACTCTTGCAGCTGTCTGCCACAGCGCCATTGACCTACGTGAATGACATTTTCTTTTTTTAACCCTAATTTTAACACTTTATCAAAGTTAATAGGAACATTTTGGTTGCCTAATATTGTCTTATTCAGCAACTGTGGATCTGCCAAATAGTTTCAGATCCACACCAACTTGTTTTAGTGAACCATTTGCAACCACATAAAAGAAAACGCCACATGCAATATTAAATGACGTTCACTGTTCACACAACACAGTAATGTGAGCTATTTAATATACAGTTGCTGGATACATGGTTAAACCTCATTGGCTCTTACCAGTGTATCTCTATGTGTACTCAGCAATCCCACCAATAGGTCCCAAAATGTGCCAGTTAGAAAAGAAATGCTATAAACATATTCTTTATAAGTCTTTACAATCATTCCCAGAAAGAGCCAAGCAGGCCTGCCTTGTTGCACTACAAATTTGTAGTACCGGTTGTCAGGCAATAAGGGAATTATCCTGAAAATGTACTTCTGTTGATTCAGGCCAATGTGCTGATAGTCTTGCATTGCACTACAAAGGTCTGGCTAGTCCACCCAACGTTCCTGGATAGGAGAAAGACCTGCTCTGGTTTATTGGCATTTCTTTAAACCAATCACAATCGTCTTGGGCGGCGCTAAGCGCTGGACGTAGCAATGGGTCGTTTGCAAAATGGCCTCAGGAAGGAGCTTGTTTTAGTGGAACATTTGGGAGGTGAGCTCTGTGATGAGAATTTTACTCAAAAAAAATATATATATAATGAGGAAAACAAGTATTTAACACCTTGCTATTTTGCAATTTCTCCCACTTAGAAATCATGGAAGGGTCTGAAATTGTCATCGTAGGTGCATGTCCACTGTGAGAGAAATAATCTAAAAAAAATCCAGAAATCACAATGTATGAATTTTAACTATTTATGTGTATGATACAGCTGCAAATAAGTATTTGAACACCTGTCTATCAGCTAGAATTCTGACCCTCAAAGACCTGTTAGTCTGCCTTCAAAATGTCCACCTCCATTCCATTTATTATCCTAAATTAGATGCACCTGTTTTAGGTCCTTAGCTGCATAAAGACACCTGTCCACCCCATACAATTAGTAAGAATCCAACTACTAACATGGCCAAGACCAAAGAGCTGTCCAAAGACACTAGAGACTAAATTGTACACCTCCACAAGGCTGGAAAGGGCTATGGGGAAATTGCCAAGCAGCTTGGTGAAAACAGGTCCATTGTTGGAGCAATCATTAGAAAATGGAAGAAGCTAAACATGACTGTCAATCTCCCTCGGACTGGGGCTCCATGCAAGATCTCACCTCTTGGGGTCTCAATGATCCTAAGAAAGGTGAGAAATCAGCCCAGAACTACACGGGAGGAGCTGGTCAATGACCTGAAAAGAGCTGGGACCACCGTTTCCAAGGTTACTGTTGGTAATACACTAAGACGTCATGGTTTGAAATCATGCATGGCACGGAAGGTGTCAAGACCCGTCTACTTTTGTTTACTAATGACCATTTGGATGATCCAGAGAAAGTCATGTGGTCAGATGAGACCAAAATAGACCTTTTTGGTCATAATTCCACTAACCGTGTTTGTAGGAAGAAGAATGATGAGTACCATCCGAAGAACACCTTCTCTACTGTGACATGGGACAGGGCGACGGCACTGACTTAAGGACAGGATGACCGGGGCCATGTATTGCGAGATTTTGGGGAACAACCTCCTTCCCTCAGTTAGAGCATTGAAGATGGGTCGAGGCTGGGTCTTCCAACATGACAATGACCCGAAGCACACAGCCAGGAGAACCAAGGAGTGGCTCTGTAAGAAGCAGATCAAGGTTCTGGAGTGGCCTAGCCAGTCTCCAGACCTAAACCCAATAGAGAATCTTTGGAGGGAGCTCAAACTCTTTCTCAGCGACAGCCCAGAAACCTGACTGATCTAGAGAAGATCTGTGTGGAGGAGTGGGCCAAAATCCCTTCTGCAGTGTGTGCAAACCTGGTGAATAACTACAGGAAATGTTTGACCTCTGTAATTGCAAACAAAGGCTACTGTACCCAATATTAACATTGATTTTCTCAGGTGTTCAAATACTTATTTGCAGCTGTATCATACAAATAGTAAATACAATAGTTAAAAATCATACATTGTGATTTCAGGAATTTTATTTATATATATTTTTTTTAATTATGTCTCTCACAGTGGACATGCACCTACGATGACAATTTCAGACCCCTCCATGATTTCTAAGTGGGAGAACTTGCGAAATAGCAGGGTGTTCAAATACTTATTTTCCTCACTGTATATTTCGTAAAGTGAGGGAAATGTTATGGATTTCACCAGTCACTATAATATAGCGGCCCTCTTTGTCAGTGATTGTTTTTTGTCTGTAAAAACGGCACACCTTTTCTCAGTATAATGGCTGCACCTCTTGCTTTGGATGAAAAGTTTGAATGGTAAACTTTCCCTTTCCAATTTGCTTTTGACCTGCCATGCTGTTCTAGTGAGTTTCCTGTAAGAACATAATGTCTGACGTCAGAGACTTTAGATGTGCCAGAACTTTACCCATTTTGACTGTATTGTTTACTTGGCGTACATTCCAGCTGGAGAATGTAAGACCCTTCATTCCTCTGCTGTCAATGTTTAACCTATCATACATCAGTATGTACCTGACCCCGGGTCTGCCCCGTAGCTCCCTGGTGCGATTGAATAATGCTCTCTTTCTAGCCACGGCAGGCGGGTAATCCGGAAAGATTTGGATCCTTTTACCACCATGGTAGAGCTGTTTTGCCGCTGCGGCCTTACGTAGGATGTCCTCCAACGTGTGAAAGTAGTGTGGTCTCAATACTAAGGGTCCGGTGCACTCTATCAATGAGAGGCTTCTCACCCAAGGATAGTATCTCTTGCAGCAATCCGGCGATAAAGTCCCTTGGCTTGGGCCCCTCGGGTACTCCAATGATCTGGATGTTGTGTCTCCTCGAGCGCCATTCTAGGTCTTTGCATTTCCCAGTTAGTTTTTCTACTTCAGCACTCAGGTGAGTGACTTGACGTTCAAGTGCAGTGACATCGTCCGACTGGTGTGAAGCGGACTTCTCTAACTCTCCCATAGTGTTAGCATGTGAGGTCGCGGTTTTTTCCAGGGCCATAATGGAAGTTTGCAGTTCTTCTTTAGTTGCAGCCAATTTTCCTCTCAGCACGGTGTACACCGTCTGTAGACGGACATCAATTGTGGGGCATATGTCTATAATCTGGGTAATTTTGTTACGCAATGCAGAAATAGCGGTGGGTCCGCCTCCTCAGGTTGCCGGGCTCCACCACCTCAGTTGAGTCCAAGGGTTGGTCAAGGCCTGCTTCTTGTTGGTCGTTCTTTTTGGATTTCCCCTTTTTTGACATCGTTCTCTCCTTTTAGGTTAAATTTCCCACTTGCTTATATCTTCTTATATCACTCTAAGGCACTTTTAGGCGGATATACAGGTGTTTAGGGTATTAATAAGAGGAAAGTTACCAGAGCTATACAAAACACGTCTCACTCCTCCATTGCCCAACAGCGCCCCCTTAAAAAAGTATTTTGAGAGATTTTTTTTTTTTCTCCGAAAAAGTTTTAACCCTCCTGTTGTCCTCAGTTCAAATTTTACCACTTTAAAAAATGTCTATATTTTGAAATATATTTTTTGTTTACAAAAAATTGTAAACAAAATGTAATATATTATAGATTACTAGTTACTGTCATTTGAGTAATTCGTTATATTACTGTCTAAATTGTAATGCGTTACATTACTTTTGCATTACTTTAGAATTACTTTCACCAAAATAACAGCGAAGTTTGACTTGGCAGCTGGTTTGTGAATTTCACCACAGGCTCAATAAAGTCTCCTCTTTATCCACTAGATTATTCATAATATTTTGTAAAATTTATATGAATATGCAAAGTAAAGCTATACAAATAGATAATTAAAACGTATAACGTACAGTAGGAGAAAATGAAAAATACTCAATTAAAACTACCATATAGTTGTATTGAAGTACGAAATTGTTGTAAAATGTTTGTATAGCACTTGTATAAGAAATTCATGTTTATTTTAAAACTAAGGTTGCCTAAAGGGAATCGTCAATTGGTGTGATTAAAACTCACTATTTACATTATTTACAGTACTTAATCTATAGCTATGTGAAAAGGTACACAACCTTATTTGTTAACATGAATTTAGTTTTACTGAACCGTCACAGGAAGTGCTTTTATTTTGAAGCAACCTACACGGAAGTTGTCTGTTGTGTACTTTTGCTAGCTTACTGTGAAGAACGTGAGACGCTAGATGCATGTACGTCTGTGCACTTTCTAGTTAGTAAAACTGCAACATATTGAACACATGGTCGTCATTCGAAGCCATTCCACTACGGCTGATAAAATGTAATGATATTATGTTATATATACGTGTGTGTGTATATATATGATATTACGTGTAGCAAGCCTCAACATTATTCCCGACATGTTTCTATCTGTCAGCAGACACTGCTGTCCGCGCTGACCGTAGACCGTTAATATTAAGAATATATAAAATATTTACACTCTATAGACACACTGCTGTCCGTACTGACCATAGACTGTTAATAATATTAATTAATATACTTTATACAGTCTATGGTGGGGACGTACCGTCACCTGTTGGGACACACATGTCTGTGTTTCTGGCTCTGACCACAGGGACAGAGACGGGACAGCTTCAACGCAGCGTCATAACTCCTGAAAATAATATCCATATCGCAAACAGAGATGGGAAGTAACGAAGTACAAATACTCCGTTACTGTACTCAAGTAGATTTTTCTGATATTTTTACTTTACTTTACTATTTATTTTTGTGGCGACTTTTTACTTCTACTCCTTACATTTTAACACAAATATCGGTACTTTCTACTCCTTACATTTTACAAAATTGGCTCGTTACTTTTGTTTTGTACAAGAGGTTGTTATGTCGGAAAATAGCGCGGACACGCGCCACACACCGCAAGCGGGTCCGCGCGCCACACGGAGAAAAAGAGAATATCTGTCTGGAGGATAATCAGCTGAGATTGTGTGTGTGCGTCTTTGAGAACTATAAGTCGTATAACTCATGTTGTCAGTTCACTTAAGCCCGTTATTAGTATATAGTTCTTCACATTTAAAGTAAGTTAGCTAGCGGTTTTGGTGTGGTCTTCACCTGTTCACCAACTTCAGATACTGTAACTCAGTTGACAAGTGGATGAAAACTTAGCTAGACAGAAGTTGTCTCCGTCTGTTTTAACAGACACACCTGGGGGGACGTTGGAAACCAGAATCAGCTTTTAATCAAGTCCTAATCTAGTCCTCAACTTTCACATCATTTCACTGGAGTTATCGTTATCATTGTTTACATCATCAATACCATATTCAATCTAAATAGATGGGAATATCTACTGTACGTTGCATTTGACGCAACTCAACAGATTCAGCATTCTGCATTAATTCACAGCAAATCATTGCGGCTTGATGGCGCTAACGTTAGCACATTTAGTTAGACGTGTGGTTTTTTATGGTTTTGTTTTTATGTTTTCCATTTGTTTTTAAGTGTCATATGCATTGTATTGTACTTTGTTGGTATTGTATTACATTTTACGGTGAAGCACTTTGTGATTTTTATCTGTGAAAGGTGCTATACAAATAAACCTTACTTACTTACTTACACATAGACATGATTGAAAATGAAGAAAACAGAGATCTGGCAGACAAGCAGCAAGACATCATCCTCAGCCTTTTTAGAGAGAGATGTTTGAGACAGTAGGCATCAAGAATGTGCCAATGTGCTGGGGAACTTCTTCATTAATGTCTGTTTAGTCATTCATATTTTAATCCTTTATTTTATTCCCAGAAGCCATATTTGAGCACGCACACATACATGTAGATTCATTTAAATGTTAAGGGGAAGATTAAAAATAGAAACTGGATCTGTGAATTCTCACAGAATCATAACTGAATTCATATCTTGCTAATGAGTCAGAATCTTATTAACCTGGAGTCCCAGTTTCTGTCATAATAATCATATATGTGATGTTTTAGGCCTGTTGGCAGACATCCATTTAAAATGTAGCCATTGCCATATAAAGACCGTGTTCTCCATGTCCTAGTAACATTTGTGTGCTCCGGGTAGCTTTGCATAGAAAATGGTTGTCATTCGCAAGGCTACTTTTACTTTTATACTTTAAGTAAATTTCCAAGCCTGTACTTTGTTACTTTTACTTGAGTAAAGAAGTTTAATCAGTACTTCCACTTTTACCAGAGTATTTTTTAACTCAAGTATCTGTACTTCCACTTAAGTACGGAAAGTGAGTACTTTTGCCATCTCTGATCGCAAATGTATATAATGTCTCTGCAGTCATCTCAACCATCGAATACAGCAACCGGAAAAAAAAAAAATACTCAGCTTTTTTTTTCCTGTGAAGAATGTTTCGCGGTGTTAGTGAATTCTTGTAAAAACAGAACACCACTAAATGTTGCGTTAAAATTCGTTTGAACTTGCATTACTTTTGTATTGCGTTGCTCCCAACACTGTTCAAATCAAAATAATTCACGATTTTTGCTTTTTTAACTCAAATATTAGGTATAAATCTATATAAATGAGGGTTATTGACCATGTATTCCAAAAAGTAGTGTGTTAGTGAAAACGCAAAAAAAAGTCTGAAATAGGACGAAAATGTCACATTTTTTTAACCCAGGGAGGACAACACAAGGGTTAAAAATTTTAGTCTCAATTATTATTTTTTGCAATTGGTATGAAAACTCAAATATGTTTCTCTCTCTTAAAATGTTTTTTTGCTATCAGTGTGATCAATTTCTCTCTCAAACATTTTTTTTTCTTCTCTCGGATCATTTATTTTCTTGCATGTAATAAAGAAACAAATCTAGCTCTATAGGGCGGCTCCCAAAGGCTGGGACAGCAATTACTTTTCCTGTGGAAATGACCTGCCTCATGTATGCTAAATGATAGATATGACCTAATCAATTCTTTAGAGTCAGAGGAACGGAGGGGGGAGGTGAGAGATAATAGGGCCGTCTTGACCTCTTCACAGAGATCCCAGAATGAAAAACAGAATGCATATTTTCTAACTTGGCTGCAGCATACATGAACAGAAATTTGTAACTTTTTAAAAGTCAACAGTATCCAGAACAATCTGTACCTGTAGCCAGAACAATCTGTACCTGTAGCCAGAGCAATCTGTACCTGTATCCAGAACAGAAAGAGTGGGAGGAGAAACGCGCCGGGCAGTGTTGGCCCCTTAGATAGCTGTGGCACCCGGCAGCCCCCGCAGCAGCATGCACAAGTGGAAACACACCATTAAAACAGGATTGCGATACATTGTAAGCAAAGGTAGACAAGGTACTTACCGCTTTACAGGACACGCCGCCCTCAGACCCTGGGAGGGGGGCACGCAATCCACGTAACCACACAGCACCCAACTATAACAAATAAGACTGTCAGGAGAAGACAGAATCAGACTTAAATAGAGCCCCAAACTGCTCTCAATCAAAGGAGACGAGCCCCCAGGTGTGCAAGTGCGCACGCACTCCCGTGCACAGGTAAGAGGGAGGGGGAAAACTCATCCTGTCACATTCTGATTTCAGTTATTTGTATTTATACAGACACACTGTAAGAAATGTAACGTATAATTTACAGTAACTTACTGGCAAAAATTGACCAGTAAGTTAATGTGAATTCTTTTTACAGTACTTTCATTTACAGTATTTTATGTATTCATTGGAAAATACAAAACACTGTGATTTTTGTTGTATTTACAGTATAGCTTGTTTTACTATACCACTAAAACAGTTAAGCACTGTTTTTTATGTATTGTATATGGCAATACAGTACTAGTAACTGTATGTAACAGTTAATCACTGTAAATTCAGCCAGCATTAATAGAATCACCCATATTCTAAAATATATCAATTGCACATGTCATGTCATGTTGACAAAGATGTGATGTAACTTTACAGCATTCTACTGTAAAATCATATACAGTAGTGTTACTGTGAAATCTAAAGGAAATAACTGGAGATTTCACAGCCATCCATTTGGAATCTAGGCTGAGACTTTATTTTTATTTTTATTTTTTTAGGAACTGCTCTGGGTTGAGGTCAGATATACATCATAGAACATATTGGAATCAGCCTTTAGCATTACAGTTGTTTCCAAATGGGAAAGAATCCTATAATTTCCTAATTCCTCTCTACTTACAACAATTCCTCTAAACTACTGACACACAACACACAGTAATGTCAGAGACACCGTGTGTGGGGGAGGGGTGGCAGAGGGAGTAGCAGAACGTCTCCCACCCTCTCTTTCTCTCTCTCTCTCTCTCTCTCTCTCTCTCTCTCTCTCTCTCTCTCTCTCTCTCTCTCTCTCTCACACACACACACACACACACACACACACCATTGCTTGCTGGCCAGAAGCAGCGTCTGACGGCTGCATCCTTTGCTGTAGCAACGCGACTTCTCCATCCTCCTCTGCGTCGTCTGCACCTGACATCCTGACCGCACGAGTCTGTTGTGTCTCCACAGGGGGCCATTGTGATTTCTCCTTTTTTTTGGGGGGGGGAAACAACACCACAGACATGATGGGTAACAAAGAGCGACGAGGCGTGAATTTTAAAGGCTTGCTGAAGAAGAACTGGCTTCTGATTGCCACGGTTATATCAGTGCTGCTCGGTACGTGAAGCCCCTACATGCCTGCTCATGTGTACGTGCTGAGGGAATGAGACGCTTTCATCTGCATTTCTGTTAAATATGTCCATGTCCTCTTTGTTTTAGGATTCAGTCTTGCTTTCTGCTGCTGTCACTGGTGACATGAATCTGCCTCTTTTGCTGTAGCTAGTCACTGCTTAACTAAACAGTAACAGTGCATGCTAAATGTGTATTAATGATCATCATTATGTTAATTCATGATTATCTTTCATGAAAGAATGCAGTGAGGTTAGGAAACACAGCCTCTGTCCTCCAAAGGCAGAGAGCAGTGTCTGTGTCTCAGTCAAACGTGACCAGACTGAAGTGACAGCTGATTGGGGCTCTGTGAGGAGTCCCATCAATCAATCAGTTAGTCCATTTATTTCTTTGTCACTTGGAAGCATATAAAATACAATTTCAGTGGAATGAAATCTGTCAGTTCCTTCAATATATGCATTGAAACAGAAATACTAATAAATACATATGTGTGTGAGGCAGCAGCAGTGAGTATATCTAAGCTGCATGTGTTACCAATACATAAACTAAGTAGTGACGTCTGAAGTCTAACAAGTGAAATTAAAAGTAGATTATGCCCTGGGCTGTGTCAAAATTGCATTCATTTATTAGCCAGCTAGCTAAACAGCTAGCCTGGCTCTGTCTAAAGTTCAAACCTTATTTTGACAGTCTATGGTTCAAACATACACTACAACACCTTCTAAGCTCACTGATTAACGCATACTTTCTTACTGGGCAACACTTTTTAATAAGGGTAGGAATCATATACTTAAGAAATGCTTAACCACCGCATGACTCATGCATGACTGAAGTCCTGTTGTAATTCTCACTATTATTTCTTTATTTTAATACTAAAGGGACAGGTATGTAGCATAAACTAATGCCACACCACAGCATTTAGGCTAATTTGTAATACCTGTCCCTAAATGGGCCTTTAAAATGCATGCAACTCAACAACAAACCCATAAGAGACAGTACAAAGCAAGCACAAATTGAACAATGGATATTAAAAACACACACAAACTTGACAAGAGACAAACTAATACAATAACAGATGATCCAGTCACCGTGACTTCATGTAATTAGACAATAGATTTTTTTTTAAAACAAGAAAGATTCAGTGTCTTGATTACTGTATTTTTGAACTTTCAACAGAGCCAGGCTAGCGCTTTCCTTCTGCTTCCAGTTTTTATGCTAAGCTAGGCTGAAACAGGCAGTTGAGATGGGTCTTGGATATTGTATGTATGTATATTTTTATCCTAGTATGTCATTTATATTTATATTCTGTGCTGTGTGACTGATTTTGCTGCTGTAACACTATAATTTCCCATTTTTTGGGATCAATATCTATCAATCTATCTATCTATCTAGCTATCTAGCTATCTAGCTATCTAGCTATCTATCTTCTCATCTCACGCTCAATGAGAAAGTAAATAACTGTCATACTCTGACCAATTAACTTGTTAGTTTTTACTATATATTTTTTACACTATTGAATTCAAAGATCTGCTCTGTAAATCACCTGTTCTTCTTTAAAAAATATAAATAAATAATAATCAGAACCCAGTCAAACATGCACACCAGTCCCCAGGCTCAGGCATTTCCCAAATACTTTTTTAGAAATAAATATAAATTATACATCACCAACAACATGGTTGACTGCAAAAAAGGACGATTAATTGTAATTCCAGTTGGACTTCTAATTTGGCTTTTTGAAATCCGTAAATGGATAATGTGATTTTACTTAAAGTATCTATATGTAACTTTCAGTTTGTGTTGATTCTAGTAGCCCCTTTAGACAAAAGCGCTAGTGTGTTTAGCACACCCGCTGTTGTAAAGCTCTTATCTTTACGGACGGTCATATAGTCACGATGAATGTTTTGCACTGACAGATAATCAGTTACAGATGCATCGCTGCATTTCAAGTGTTGTATACTGTAACTGAGTCTTCTTTGGATGTCTAGTGAGATTAACCGGATCACGTTATCTCTGTCACTGAGCCACTCGCCAAAGCATGAAGAGATTGTTGTAGCAACATAATAATAACTTAGATTTATATAGCGCAGTTCATGAAACCCACGGACGCTTTACACAGGTAACGTTACAGGGGGATAAAATAAACTAATAGGCCAACGCAAACACGGAGTAAAAGTGATAAAACGTCTAGACTAAATAGAAGGGGGCTTAATTTAATGTCGGCTACTGATGTACAACCACATTGCTATTGTAAAGTTATTTAATGAATGATATAGACATATTACATACTTGAGGGCCAATTCGGGGTGGGTTTTAACCCTCATGTTGTCCTCGGGTCAAATTTACCTGTTTTCCTATATCAGTGTTCTTTTTAATTCCCCAAAATAACATGATTGATTCCACACAACGCTCTTTGGCAAGTACAAATCTCTACTTTCATTCATTTTGGGGTATTCAATTTTATGTTTGAGTAAAAGTTGACATATTCCAGTCTGTGATTATCCATCAACATACATTCATTTAATTTTAGTCTAAATAATTCCTAAATTTCTGTTTTTCTAACTCAAACATTTGGTATAATTTCCTATAAATGAGGTTTATTGACCATACATTCCAAAAATAACTGTAAAACTGAATTTGATAAGTTAGTGTTACGTAGTGTGGAAAACATCAAAAAACGTAAGAAAATGTAAGAAAAAGTTAAAAACATTGATAAAAAGCCAACAGACAAGACAAGACAACACGAGGGTTAAATAAATAAATAAATCCCGTTATTGTCTCCATCTGTTTAAAGCACGACTGAGTGTGACTCGTGTCATCACTCATTGTCTTCCCCTTTTATCTTTTTGTTATTCTTTGTTTAATTTCCTTCCTTTCATTGGTGGTCCTGCCCCAGTATCAGCCATTACAGCAGATAACTTCTAAAATAACATTAAAATACAGTTAGGCCTATATGAAGAAAATCTCCTGCTACCTTTAACCTATATACACTAACTCAGGCTTTTCCGGTGTTACAAAGAAATCTGTGACCCGTCAGAATGTGTTACTGCACCGCCGTCTACCTGCCGCTAATCATCCTGTGACTGTGCGGGAACTACACTCACTTAAAGGATTATTAGGAACACCAGTTCAATTTCTCATCAATGCAATTATTTAATCAACCAATCACATGGCAGTTGCTTCAATGCATTTAGGGGTGTGGTCCTGGTCAAGACAATCTCCTGAACTCCAAACTGAATGGCAGAATGGGAAAGAAAGGTGATTTAAGCAATTTTGAGCGTGGCATGGTTGTTGGTGCCAGACGGGCCGGTCTGAGTATTTCACAATCTGCTCAGTTACTGGGATTTTCACACACAACCATTTCTAGGGTTTACAAAGAATGGTGTGAAAACCTTGAGGCGGATGGGCTACAACAGCAGAAGACCCCACCGGGTACCACTCATTTCCACTACAAATAGGAAAAAGAGGCTACAATTTGCAAGAGCTCACCAAAATTGGACAGTTGAAGAATGTTGCCTGGTGTGATGAGTCTCGATTTCTGTTGAGACATTCAGATGGTAGAGTCAGAATTTGCCGTAAACAGAATGAGAACATGGATCCATCATGCCTTGTTACCACTGTGCAGGCTGGTGGTGGTGGTGTAATGGTGTGGGGGATGTTTTCTTGGCACACTTTAGGCCCCTTAGTGCCAATTGGGCATTGTTTAAATGCCACGGCCTACCTGAGCATTGTTTCTGACCATGTCCATCCCTTTATGGCCACCATGTACCCATCCTCTGAGGCTACTTCCAGCAGGATAATGCACTATGTCACAAAGCTCGAATCATTTCAAATTGGTTTCTTGAACATGACAATGAGTTCACTGTACTAAAATGGCCCCCACAGTCACCAGATCTCAACCCAATAGAGCATCTTTGGGATGTGGTGGAACGGGAGCTTCGTGCCCTGGATGTGCATCCCACAAATCTCCATCAACTGCAAGATGCTATCCTATCAATATGGGCCAACATTTCTAAAGAATGCTTTCAGCACCTTGTTGAATCAATGCCACTTAACACAGTATTAGTATGGTGTTACTAATAATCCTATAGGTGAGTGTATATAAAACTAGCGTTCTTGTCGCTGTTAGTCTCATTTGCTGTTAGAGGTCATTTAAGACCATTTATGAAAAATGACTTCAGAAACATTAAAAAGTCACATATAGTCATTTTAACTTGGTTTGTGGCACAGAGGATTGAAACATTAAATACATTGTGTTTTTATGAAATCACCTGCTACGGAAAGTATTACGAGAAGCACAAGGAACTTTACCATGCACGGCAACTGGATTCTTGCAATATCACAAAGTCTGTCCAGTTCGGTGTAAAAAAACATCTGGCGCGTTGGGTTACCTGTGAACACACAGCAAATAAGCAATCACAACTTCCTGACTAAGATTAATATAATGTCTCATCGTTGGCTAAGTATTCAAAATAGATCTGTTTTGTAAGTTAGTGGATAGTTAGCAGTAGTTAGTGGTTTGTTAATGTCAGACATATTGTTTAGTTAGCTTAGTGTCTGGATCACAGTCTTCCCATTCTCCCTGCTGATTCTTCACATCTGTATTATCCACTTTTGTCTTCATAAAGCTCAGTTTTTTGGATCAGCAGCTTATAAAAACGTAAGTTCTGGGTTATTTACCCTTTTGGTAATGAATATCACCACACAGCAGCTTTTGGTTTCATTGCTAGCAGACGAAATTGACAGGGAGGCACCTTCCAGCATTAAAAGTCATGGGTGGGCATGGCTTTTTTCAGGGTATAACGTACAAACAAAATATACACACCAAAGAAAACAGCTGCAGCATTTAGTGTTAAAACTGTCGTTGGTGTAGGTGGCAGCATTGAAATGTCTTCACTGCTGCTACTAAACATCTGGAGAATCTGTAGCTTGCTAAATGTGGAAGATTGAGTTCCATCAGGTATAGGTCCTGTTTTGATAGCTCAGTGAAGTCAGGCCATCAGTGTACAGTTTGCTGTGTCATCACAGTGTTTTACAAGCATCTTTAATGGAGCTCTGTTATGTGTGATAACGCAGAAGGAGACTTGGAGCGCATCACTGAAACCATTGAGTGGGATACATGACATGTGTTGTGCCTCATGAATTTGATTTATTTGAGACACATAATTCAAATTTTTTTGTCCTGCTTGACCCATGTATAATATATGTGTTTCCTTCTTCTGATCAGGGATCAGTTTGGGTGTCGTGGTCAGAGAGTATGCCTCCCTCTCCCATCTGGACAAGCAGTATTTCGGCTTCCCGGGAGAGATTCTCATGCGGATGCTGAAGCTTGTCATCCTCCCGCTCATCATTTCAAGCATGATAACAGGTAACGTGAATATGTTTTTGGTCATAAGCTTGGTAAAACTGATAAGGTGCGATACAAGAAACCAATAAAACTGTGAATTAAGTTAGTATGCACAAGGTTAAAGATGAACTGATAATAGTAATAATCCAGGTGATATGTGAAAATTATGTTCACTTCTTCATGAAAACAAGCAATTTGGTACACTCAAAGCGCTTTTAAATAGTACAGGCACTATTCACACACATTCATACACTGGGCCTGAGGATGCCATACAAGGTTGCTGTACAAGAGTTCAGGGTCCTTTCCTCAAGGGCACTTTGACATGGTGCAGGGCCACCAACTTTCTAAATGGTACTGTACCACCTAAGCCACAGCCGCCCCGTACAGTGACTGGAAAGTAAAATGGCCGCCACGGCCGCTACGAGACGTTTTTGCGATGGTTCCATTTCTGTAAATATTCAGTAGAGTATGGAATTCCATGCTTTTATGATCAAGTGAACATATCACCTCAAATTTGACATAAATCCTGTACTATAATTACTTTCAGCCACAAAGAGGCCAAGAGAAAGTGTGCATGGCTGAACTTATTTAGCGATGACTTCAAAATAAAATAATTTTGAAAGATAAAGAGAAAAGGATGTAGGTGCAGACTAATGCAACATAGTAGATGATAGTGATAAGATGCAATCAGAGTGTGTGCAGTTCAGGGTGCTTGAATTTGTTGATGAAAACCATGTGTAGTGTGTATATATATATATATATATATATATATATATATATATATATATATATATATATATATATATATATATATATATATATATATATATATATATATACACTACCGTTCAAAAGTTTGGGGTCACCCAAACAATTTTGTGTTTTCCTGAAAAGTCACACTTATTCACCACCATACGTTGTGAAATGAATAGAAAATAGAGTCAAGACATTGACAAGGTTAGAAATAATGATTTGTATTTTTTTTTACATCAAACTTTGCTTTCGTCAAAGAATCCTCCATTTGCAGCAATTACAGCATTGCAGACCTTTGGCATTCTAGCTGTTAATTTGTTGAGGTAATCTGGAGAAATTGCACCCCACGCTTCCAGAAGCAGCTCCCACAAGTTGGATTGGTTGGATGGGCACTTCTTGCGTACCATACGATCAAGCTGCTCCCACAACAGCTCAATGGGGTTCAGATCTGGTGAATGCGCTGGCCACTCCATTACCGATAGAATACCAGCTGCCTGCTTCTGCTCTAAATAGTTCTTGCACAATTTGGAGGTGTGTTTAGGGTCATTGTCCTGTTGTAGGATGAAATTGGCTCCAATCAAGCGCTGTCCACTGGGTATGGCATGGCGTTGCAAAATGGAGTGATAGCCTTCCTTATTCAGAATCCCTTTTACCCTGTACAAATCTCCCACCTTACCAGCACCAAAGCAACCCCAGACCATCACCAATTAAGGGTTTGTTTTGACCAAACCAGAGTTGCGATTGTTGAAACAGTGGAAAGACAAAGCAAGACAATTTTTCATTGTTTTATTTTGTTTCTATTGACTTTGAATGAAGAGTGCTTTATGATGATAAAATTTCTGTTTATTTAAATGGAGTCTGGTGTGTTTTAGTGATTAAAGGAATTTGTCATGTTAAACAAAGACGATCTTACTCTTAACAAAAAGTTCTGTCTCTGTAGGAATGGTTTTCCATAATGTTGTCAGGCATGTCAGTGGCTAAACAGAGCTTTTAGTGGATGTAAATTGATTGCCCAATAACTTACATTGTAGCTTGTTGCAGCGGTCTTGTACCCCAGGAAATCCAGAGTTCAGCGAGTTACTCAGGCATCGAGTAATGCTGCTCATTAACTATACCCTTGTAGCCGAGCTGCCCCAATCACATCGGTGTATCTGATGTAGGTGGGGCCAGAGGCAAGCTGGACCAATCACATCAGTGTATCTGATATAGGCGGGGCCAGAGGCGAGCTGCACCAATCACATCGATTGGTGATTGGTCCTAGTGTTATCCAATTGCGTGCAGTGAGATTTTCAAATGCACTCTTGATACCGCCCCTCGAAATGGGCGCTTTCATTACTTGATGCCATACCCTTAATCTTTCAGATTTGGGTCTGGATTTCCAGGCTAGCAGTCTTGCTTATACTGGACCAATCCAAAAGATTGTTGTTCCCACACAAAAAACCTTGGAAAATAGGGCCCAGGTCCAAAAACTAAGTCTCCTTTTAAAGTTGCAAATTAAAGCAGTTACATTGAATATTTCACAGAAGATGATCACAATCACAAGATTGATCTTGTGATTGTGTTGAGGATAATGTTTTTCCATTGTTTTTCCATTAAAAACAGTTCCTAAATTGGTTGTTGATGATTAGGAGGTTTTGTTTTTTCCACCTACATTACCCCAGAGTTTTCCCCACCTGTGGACCTCACTCACTACGTGCCATAACTTCCTCAGAAATATATGGAGGCTATATGGAGGATAATATGAATAGCAAACCCTCATTTGACTGTATTGGTTATTGTCACAGTACATGTAATGGTTGTGAATACTACACATATTTCCAAATGAACATATTTCATTTCTCCTGTGTTTATGATGAAATCATATATGGCTTCTATAGTTTCTAGGTTGAGTTTTATTCCTCCTGACAGGAATGGCTGAGGGGTCAAGGTGTTGGCCATGACATTAACGTCCAGCAAGGAACATTTGTTGCGTGTGCGTCATTCCTAACATCGATCTTCCCTGGCATCGCTCCACTGTCTGCTCTCAAATAAAAGCTTCAAATGCCCCTACAATTCTAATTTTTGTAATATTTTATCAGCATCTCAGTCTTCATCCGCGTATTGACTCTGCTGAACTCATTTAGTGCTTATTATTTAGTACTGGTGAGTCATGGGATGACGTTTGCTCATCCAATCGGATGAAGAAGATTTTAAGGTGTGTTGTTAGCTCTAAAGAAAAGCTGGTGTGTAAATCTTGCATTGTTTAGAAGTTTTCAATTCAATTCATTAACTTAAAAAGAAATATAATTTTTTATATAATAATAACTTATTATTTATCTCTGTTCATTTTAACAGTTTGGGATACATTTTACTTCCCATAACCCACCACACTCACTTCTACTTTTCTACTTAGACAGCAGACCCAGCTCATGATATTTGTATAATACATATACATTTTGACTACATCATTTGGGTATTTCTCTACAAAATAAAAACGCCAGGTTAACTATATGTAAAAAATAAAAATAAATTGTTACTTTCATTTAGACACTTTTATGATAAGCCTACTTCACATTACCTTGATATGAATCATGTGTCGCTGTTATCACCCCTGAATATGCCATGGTTGATGGACTAGGTGTCAAAAGCCCAATCTGTGAAGTCTTTAACAAGATAAATTATTGGATATTAATGTAAAAAATTTAAGTAAGAGCTTGATAAATTGAGACTATGAAATCTTATGTTTTTTGTCCCCACAGGTGTTGCAGCCCTGGACTCTGAGGTTTCAGGAAAGATAGGCCTGCAAGCTGTTATTTATTATTTCTCAACAACCATCATTGCCGTTATTCTTGGTGAGTTGATTATTTTCTTCAGTTCTCAAGTTCTTATTAGTTATTAGTTTTATTTCAGTTGCTTAGCAGTTAAGTCACTCAAATGTGTAAAAGTGGTGGTTGAAATGAAATGTATTTCATGAGTCAAGTTGTCATCACAGCATACTGAGCGGTGTCATCCTATGCAGGGATTATTTTGGTGATGACTATCAAACCGGGCGTCTCTCAGACAGCTGACCACATTGACAGAGCCGGGACCACACCCAATGTCACAACAGTTGACACACTCCTGGACCTCGTCAGGTGACCTCCCAGCTATTTGATACAAATGTCTCATAACCATGAAGTATCCACTCATTTGGATGTTAAAGTGTCAGTAGTCTTGCATTGTCAGCTATATCTCCACAGTGCAATGGACCAAGGTCTGGCTACACTACAGATACATTCTGGGATAGGAAAAAAAAAACACTGACACAGCGACTTTGGCTCTGCTAAATAGTCTCAGATAGATAGAAATGTGTAGCAATATAAATCACCACATACAATATTAAATGAAGTTAACTGTTCACACAATACAGTAACAAGTAAGTAACTAAGTAAGTAACTTACAGGGAGGTGTGTTCATGTGCATTCTGGGTGTGCTGGTTTTACAGGGAGGTGTGTTCATATGCATTCTGGGCTTGCTGGTCCAACAGAGAGGTGTGTTCAGGTGCATTCTGGGCGTGCTGGTGTTACAGGGAGGTGTGTTCAGGTGCATTCTGGGCATGCTGGTCTTACAGGGAGGTGTGTTCAAGTGCATTCTGGGCGTGCTGGTGTTACAGGGAGGTGTGTTCAGGTGCATTCTGGGCATGATGGTCTTACAGGGAAGTGTGTTCAAGTGCATTCTGGGCGTGCTAGTCTAACAGGGAGGTGTGTTCAGGTGCATTCTGGGCGTACTGGTCTTACAGGGAGGTGGGTTCAGGTGCATTCTGGGTGTACTGGTCGTACAGTGCGGTGGGTTCAGGTGCATTCTGGGTGTGCTGGTCTAATAGGGATGTGTGTTCAGGTGCATTCTGGGCGTGCTGGTGTAACAGGGAGGTGTGTTCAAGTGTATTCTGGGCGTGCTGGTGTTACAGGGATGTGTCTTCAGGTGCATTCTGGGCGTGCTGGCCTAACAGAGAGGTGTGTTCAGGTGCATTCTGGAAGTGCTGGTGTTACAGGGAGTTGTGTTCAGGTGCATTCTGGGCGTGCTGGTGTTACAGGGAGTTGTGTTCAGGTGCATTCTGGGTGTGCTGGTGTTACAGGGAGTTGTGTTCAGGTGCATTCTGGGCGTGCTGGTGTTACAGGGAGGTGTGTTCGGGTACATTCTGGGCATGCTGGTGTTACAGGGATGTGTCTTAAGGTGCATTCTGGGCGTGCTGGCCTAACAGGGAGGTGTGTTCAGGTGCATTCTGGGCGTGCTGGTCTAACAGGGAGGTGTGTTCAGGAGCATTCTTGGTGTACTGGTCTTACAGGGA
Organism: Percina caprodes; assembly: GCA_013375575.1. Taxonomy (NCBI): domain Eukaryota; kingdom Metazoa; phylum Chordata; class Actinopteri; order Perciformes; family Percidae; genus Percina; species Percina caprodes. The sequence continues at coordinate 837,509 of JABXJD010000078.1, read as the reverse complement.
GGTGTGTTCAGGTGCATTCTACACTTCACGCCGGCAACTTAGATCGTTAAAATAGGCCACATAGTCTTTCCCTGATAGTGTTTTATTATTATTAAAATACTTAGTGATCAGAAACTCATTTGTCACCTTTATTCGGCCTTTATGCTTTAAACAAAGTTGTTTGTGAAACATGTCAACGTGTTGTTCTGAATATCCACAGTCAAAGATGGGATAAAATAGCCTCCTCCTGGCTGAATCCTAATGCCTTTTCATCTCTTTGTGTCTTTTGCATGTCTTTGTTGTTTTTGGTGTGACAAATTATACTATTGGATACAAAAACACGCTTTCTGACTGTTTCTCCTCCAACGTATTATTGGTGATACACTAAGCCATACAAATTAAAAGTGACAAAAGTAGTGGTATGAACAATAAAAGAAAGAGAGAGCTTCACTGCATAGAGTAGCCTAGTGCCTCTTTATCCATGTTGCATTAGATGTGAAAGATGTGAGATACAGCTGGTTTTGATCGCTTAGTTCCTGCTAAGTGGACTCAACAGACTATTCATAATAAGTAACTAATATATGATACTAAAATCCAATTCCTCCACAACGCTTTATTGACAAAATCTTGGTAGCACTGTGAAAGGCATCTGCAGATTTTTATTTAACTGGATTTTATTTATTAATTTATTTGACAGGGACAGTGTACATTAATTATCATTGCTCAAATGCACCAGAATTAGCCAAAAGGCTATTTTTCATCCGTTGTCCCATGACAGATTTTAAAATTGTCTACCTAAAACACAACAATAAGAAGATTACAGTCAACTATACAAATTGAAAAAAACAATTACAAAAAAGCAGTAAAACATAAAACTCTTCAAATCCCATTGATAAATACAGTGAAAAAAAAATACAGAAATACACATAATTTTTTTTTACATTTAAGTGTGTTTAGCTCCCTTGCTTTATAAGTTAACCACATTTACATCCTCTTTATGAATATGAAAATCCCTCTCTGCTGGATTTTGACATCCATAACGAGTTGTTGCAATGACCCATCTGTCAGGAAATGAGTGTACTACACATTATTATATTGATTGACCCCCAATCTTGTTTTTTCCAACAGAAACATGTTCCCCGAAAATCTGGTGCAGGCTTGTTTTCAGCAAGTAAGATGATTTGCACATCCATCATTCTTTCACTTTCTACATGTTTAAAGTTTAATTTAAACCTAAATCAGTCAGGTGAGTATGTGCTATGTGTGAACGTAACTCTGATGTGAAATTTGACCAATTACACTCCAGTACAAGACGAAGCGCAAAGAGCTGGAGCCTCCGAAGGTTTCGGTCAACACCACCACAATTCCACCTCTCACAACTACTATTATGTCGGTGGTAGAGGTAGGTGTGCACATTCCTCTACTCTGTTCATCTAGAGCAGTCAGTACCTTAATGCTTTGAATGCATGGCTAATGCTAAACTTGCACCAGAGTTCCCCAGAGTCTGTTGGGGATATTATATATATTAACATGCATGTTGAGGTTTGGATCTTTAAATAAGTGTGTCCTTGTTGATCCATCTGCTACACTTTACGTTTCATGTTTCTACCCCTGGCAAGCAGCATCTGATCTCAAAGCAACAGAAAACCCAATAATGAGTCATAGGTAGCCATAGGTCATTGGGCTGGGATCCTGTAGAAAACACATCACAGCATCAATAGATCTGAATGAAAAAATCACTTTGTCTTTCCTTGGCAGAACATAACAAAGGACTATCAAATCGTCGGGACATATTCTGATGGAATCAACGTATTGGGGCTTATCGTGTTCTGTGTTGCTTTTGGCCTTGTCATTGGGAAAATGGGCGAGAAGGGCCGTATCCTCCTGGAATTCTTTGATGCCCTGAATGAAGCAACCATGAAACTGGTCCAGATCATTATGTGGTATGTATGAAAGTCTGATGACCAAGTATGAGCTTTTAAAGGGACATTTCAAAGCTACATGGTTAACTTATTATCATAGTTTCAGTTTTAAAAAAACTTGGATGACCTTCTCAGTACTTTTCAGTACTTTCTGTACTGAAAAATAAATTATCCAGGTCTATTAGACCTGAACGTGTCCCGTACTTATCTTTAAGACAAGTCAAACTCAACTGTCAAATTTGAAACCTCATGTTGTGGCTCAGTGGTAGAGGAGTCACCTGCCTATTGGAAGGGTGGTTCAATCCCTTGCCCTGCAGTCCCATGTTGAAGTGTCCTTGGGCACTGAACCCTGAGTGTTTCCCCGATGCTGCACCTTCAGAGTGTGAATATGTGTGAGTGGTTCCTGTACTATGTAAAAGTGCTTTGGTTAGTGGTTGAGACAAGAAAACCAATATATAAATACAGTCCATTTACATTAAACGGTAGTTTAATACTGTTTAATGTCTCTTTTATGTTTGAGCTGCCAAAACTGGTCAAAAATAATGTTCAAATGTTCCTTCTGATAAACACACATGTTCAAAGGATTGGAATGTCTTTTTTTGCACATTATGGCCATAGCATGGAAAACTTATAAAATATACATACTACTTGTGTTGGTGTATTTATTTTAACTATAACATGTCTTTTAAAAGATCTCTACATACCTATCCATTACAAAATAAACTACGTTAATAAAGAACGTAATAGACTTCTGACTCTGCACCTACTGAATTCTCTAAATTAGTTCAAATGTAACAACTGTTTTATCCACTTTTCATGCTCACAGACACCTAGCAACAGTTGTCATTAAGTTGATATGCAAATTGGATACTTTTACAGACACTTAAGTTATACTCTATTATGTATATATTTCATTATGTTTTGCCATCCACAAGCAAATAAGCATTTTAACAGAAAACTATTCCCACTACAATTAGCATAAAATACTTATTAGACAAACACCCAATATGTTGTATGTAAGTAGTGGGTAGCATTCATACTTTTCAAATGTAGTGTTAACTACTTCTAATGAAATGTAACTTGTAGCTTCACCAGCTACAGTTTCAAAGTAGCTTCCCCAATGCATGTTGATGGTTACTATTAAAGACGTATTGCTAACGCTATGTCTCTCTCCCTCTTCCCACTGGAGTTTTTGTAGCATTATATTTGGCATTGTCAAAAAGAGAAAGAGAAACTTCTTAATTAATTATATTCGAAAAATGCAAAAATCCAACCTGAGTTCAAAGCGAAAACAGCCCAAACCAGACCGGTAACCTAATACTGGGTTGGGTAGCAAAACTCTTTGGATCTTTGGTAGAGAATCTTTTTCTAGCATTCAGCTGTAGTCCAAATGCACAGTATTAGCTATAATCGTCCAAAATAACAATCTTATTCTATACCCCACATGACTCCATATGTGTGTTTTCAGCTACATGCCAGTTGGGATCCTGTTCCTTATTGCTGCTAAGATCATCGAGGTGGAAGACTGGGAGATCTTCAAGAAGATGGGTCTTTATATGGTGACGGTGCTGAGTGGGTAAGCTGTCCCATTTCTCCATATCTGCCTGTTTCAAACATAGGGATTTATGGCTGACATTTAGGTCGATTCTCTCTCCAGTGATACAGGAAAAGCTGAGCTCTGGTTAGGCACTGATAAGGGCCAAGGACATTTAAAACTGCTCAACCTGCAGATGCAGTAATAAAAGCTACGCCCATGCCACTAAATCTAAGTGACACCATTAAAGACTGTACAGTTAGGTCACAGTTTTGGTCCAAGGCTCCAGGTAACGAAATGTGCACACTTTGTTGTAATGTTCTGAATGCAGCTTTCAGAACCTATACAGAAGTTTATGAGGTGTTTTGAATCTACACAGCTTTATTATACATCCATGATCTAGACGAGCATATTCACTGCCCTCTGTCCAGTTAAACCACTTAGAATAGCCTCCTGCTATTATTATATTATGATCAAAAAGGATTGATTTTATAGCCGCATTCCTCTCAAGGAAATCCGTTTATTATTCAGTTCTCTTAATTGTATTACACCACCAGAAAATACATGATATAAATGTGTTATGTGGAAAATTGAAATCGATTGACAATCAGGCCTTCTTCAAAATCAACATTGATTTTGAAGTAGGAGAACCAGAACGTCATTGGAATAAATATAGAAATGCATGTAGTCAGTGTGTGACACTTTTTTCTTACTTTTAAAACAGAACAGACTCTAACCCACAGGCATATGAGAGTGTATCTATTTCTCTAAAACTTGTGTTGAGAGAAACTCATAATCATATCTGTTTTGTCCCTCAGTCTAGCTATCCACGCCACCATCTGTCTGCCACTGATCTTCTTTGTCATTGTGAGGAAGAACCCGTATACGTTCGCTTTGGGAATGGCTCAGGCCCTGGTGACAGCACTCATGATCTCTTCCAGGTCAGAATCCACTTAGCTCCTCACTCTGCTTATAAAGCCAAATCATAATCTGTACATTGCCTTAAAAGTCTTGTCTTCTAGCTCTGCCACCCTGCCCATCACCTTCCGATGTGCGGAGGAGAACAATCGCATTGACAAGCGGATCACCCGTTTCGTCCTCCCAGTGGGCGCCACCATTAACATGGACGGGACGGCGCTCTATGAGGCGGTGGCTGCCATCTTCATCGCACAACTGAATGACTTCACTCTGGATATAGGCCAGATTGTTACTATCAGGTACTTCATAGTTACTAATAGGGATGAGCTTTGACTTAATCAATGTTAATGGGATATTTGCAAAAGTAATGTACCGTTCTCTTAATATTTACCGACGTTTGCCTCCCCACCGTAACACTTTGGGTCCCGCTTTCGCACACACCCTAGATCATCGGAGGTGACTGCTGCAAGGAGGCTTGGCCCCCATCTTAACTGCTTGCAGTTGTAGTTATTAGGGACAAGTATCCGGTACGGATAAAGCACTTTTGCCGAGTACAAGTATTATACGAGTAATGCGAGTCAATATCTGTACTCGGATTGAATAAAACTCCTTATTGACTATGTCTGCGTTCTGTGATAGGATAGTCACAGCGCTAGTCACAGCCCCCCTCCCCTACACTATTCTGTGATAGGCTAGTCCCAGCGCCCCTCCCTACACACATACAGATTCCTTCTGTTGTTGTGCTCTGCTCACTCACACACACTCAGAACACGGAGAAGTGAACATAGCTCTCTCCCTCTCCCACAGTCACTCAGGTCTGCGGGTCTTTTCCATTAACATTTAGGGTTTCTTCAAGCTTCAGGTTTGTTTTTTACTTCGGTCGAACTAGTACTTAGTAACCAGTAGATTTCTGGTAAAGTGGGGTTTGTTCAGACATGGTGATGGTAGAATGCGACTCGCGTTGACTGTCTGTCTGTTTTTTTTTTTTTTTTTAAACTGCCTGCTGGCTCTAACCAGTTTTTTTTGAGTGTCTGAAACTTTCTTGCTGTATTTTATAAAAAAAATAAAAGGCAGTTGCGGTATAAATAAATAATATTACAAATTAAGATACACACACAAACACATTCCAACCCCCCGCCCCCCTCTCTCTCTTTCTTTCTCTCTCTCTCTATCTGTCTCTCTCTCTCTCTGTGTATCTCTTACTCACTCACAGACACACACTCACACATACCTGGTGTGTAAATAAAAAAATTAAAAAAAATATTTTAAAAAAATCATAAAAAATTCAAAAGTTAAAAAAAGAAAGTTATATTATTGAGTATGAAAACTCTTGTTCATTACATTTTACTTCATAATTGCAACCGCATGTGTTGTATTCATTGTTGCAAACCTGTTCTGTATATAGTTTGTTTGTTACCATGACAACACCATTGATCTGAAGCTCAATGCTGATGCTGTCATGGAAATAGTTTTCTAATCAGCAATAAATATAACAATTTCTGATCAACCCATATTAACTGCATGCTTAAAATTACATACCTGTTAAAGCCCCGCCCATTTCAAGACAACCCGACCCACTTCCGGGTTAAATCCTGCCCACTTCCGGGTTAGGCCCCACCCAGTCCGAGTACAGATACGGATACAGATAATTCATGTGGTAAACGGATACAGATACAGATAATGTTGTACTCGCTCATCCCTAGTTACTAATACCTCTTTCACACCAATGACCAGGGTCGGATCAGGGTTACATGAAGCGTGTTCAACCCTTCATTAGTCAAGTCAAACAGTATATATATTAAAACAGGGGTGTCAAACTCAATTTCACAAGGGCCAATGGAAAATGAGAATCAAATTAATCAAATTTTTATTAATTATAAGTCAAATATTTTTGACTGTATTATTGCATGTCTCCTATAGCCTTGTCACATACAATTTGGTCCACATAAAGCCCTAAAAAGTAAGTCAAAAAGTTCCTTAGCCATCATAGAGTTTAGCAAATCAAGCAAAACATGCAAATGAAAGCAAAAAAAAATGGTTATGTGGGAATATCTAAATCTTAAAGTCTGCAAATCTACCAATTTCTGCTTTGAGTGTTGCATAATTGCAGTCTGAAAACAGTTTCCCGTATTTTTGACCAAAATTTATTGTGAACCTAAATTGATATGCGAACCGAAACAATAATTTAACTTTAATTTTGACACGTGTGTATTAGAACATCACAATTATAAACACAGTTAACTTCGTTGTAATATAATGATTACTTTAACTTTTCATCATAATGAAAATACAAAGAAGGCTTTAATTCTGCAGAAGCTATGTATAGTACACAAACACAAAAATGTGTCAGTGTTGTCACATGTATAGACATATTGTTCTTTCTTACCCCGTTTTATTTAACACAGAGTGGAATTTATTTGTACTTTGCCAGTGTGGAATTGCCTTGAACCTGCATTCTATCTAATTTCCAGCAGGAGGCGACTCCACTGGCTCAAAAAGAAGTCAGTTTTTTTGGAAGTTTATGAGAAAATGACCTTCTGAGTTCACGATCTCAATCGCTAGTTTGAAATCTTCAATCAATCAAGTTTATTTGTATAGCCCTTTACAATAGCCGAAAGGTACCCAAAGTGCTTCACAACAAAGCCATAAAACAGTACATAATACATACAGAACATACAGATACAAACTAAAAGTGCTGTAGTGGTGGAGCGCTGCAGGACATTAAAAGCCTTCCAGAAATGCATAAAAAGGAGCAGACAGAAATAGGGCACCTAAGAAACAGTATTGCCCTAGTCAGAATTAAATGCTAGTTTAAAAAAGTGGGTCTTAAGCTTTGTTTTAAAAAGGCTGAGGTCAGTAGTAGTGCGGATGTCAGGGGGTAGATTGTTCCACAGTCTGGGAGCAGCGACAGCAAAAGAACGATCGCCCCACTGCTTAAGTCTTGACCTAGGGACCTCTAACAGAAGCTGACCCAAGGAGCGCAAGGCTCTGCCACAATTGCGAAAAGTTAAAATCTCAGACAAGTAAGAGGTCTGTGTGTACCCTCAATCTTCTTTGATACGTCATGGTCATTAGTGAATTATGGTCCCATTTATTTTAAAATTGACGATAAAATCAGGGGATGTTTCAGGGGCGTGGGTACACACAGACCTTTCACGATGCTAACCACGGATCTGTGTAGGCTACCTTAAAATAGACCTGAACTCTTTTGTGGTGCTGTCTACATTTTCATCTTTAATTTTGACTCTCTCACTGTGTTTTCAAGGGCTGCACAATATCTGTTTTTATCGTCATTGCGATATCAACTGGTACAATAAACACATTGTGAAAGGTATCACCATATCGCGAAAGATACTCAGAGATCTTTTTGTGTAGGTTGAAAGAAAATATCTTTAGAAAATAACTGTTTTTATTGTTTAGTGCTGCCTTTTATATTCAATATAATGCTCAATTACTTTAATAAAAGAATGTTATAAATAATTTTTTGTTTTAGCAATTTGTTATATTTTAGCAGAACACCGAAAGCAGCAGAAATGCAGAACTAAGTTCACTTTAATATCTGTTTATTTATCGTTTATCGTTATGGGGATATTCAACAATGTTACGTATTGCATATTTTCCCCATATTGAACAGCCCTAGTGTTTGTCACTTTGTCACTGTTAATTGGACCAACGTAGCTAGCTAGCAATATCATTAATATAATGAGGGTTTCCCTCTGTAACCACTTTTTCTTATTATTTTAGTCAAAAAAATAATTCCAAACCTATCCCCTTATGACATCATAAGGGGCAAGATTCAAGCTCGGCCCATCTGAGCTTTCATTTTCTCAAAGGCAGAGCAGGATACCCAGGGCTTGGTTTACACCTATCACCATTTCTAGCCACTGGGGGGCCATAGGCAGGCTGGAGGAACTCATATTAATGTTAAATAAACTCATAAAGTAATATTTTCATGCCATGGGACCTTTAAACTTCTGTGTATCAAGAGGTAACCCCTCAAGAGTTCTTCTAACCACTTACTCAATTGACTGCACACAGACCTTAAAAAATAAAATCTTCCTACAGGCCTTTATAAACATCAAACCAATGTCACAATGACAGCTACATAACTTCATAGTTAATGTTTTTCTATGATATGAACTTTCATCCCCATCTCGCCGTCCTCATCAGCGAGCACAGCTGTTGTCAATGAAAGTTCAAGGTCTTTACTCAAGGTCCATCTACCTGCTTTTCTGGGCTCTCAACTGCATCTAATGGTCCCCATCACCAGATGATGCTGAAGACCATGTGATGCAGTTGCAGCCAAGAAATCAAAGTTAACTGTTGATAGGAAACTCAAGTCGCAGCCCAGAGGGCTTTGGAAGTTGTCTATCATGACAAGATGTCATTTTTAAATGTGCGTTAAAAAACCTATCTATCTAAAGCGTTGTCAAGAAAAACTGGGTAACAGAGTTGACGTCTCAATCACGTTGTGCTTGTTTGCCGCTCGCTCTCTGTTCTTGATTTCATTTTTTATACAATCTATCACTAAGTTATAGATAAGATAAGTTAAGATAAGTTTTTAGGCCTTAATTTAATCTTTTAAGCGGAAAAAATCAATTAGGCTAGTAGGCCAATTGCATCATTATGTTTGCACCTGTTTATTACAGCATAACAACAGTTTAATTACATTCAACTGGAATTGTCCCTCTTTTTTCTTGAATAGATGAGGACTATTTAAATTAATAGATTGGATGCTAAACTCTACTTTTTTTGCATTTCAGAAATCTGGTCACCTTGTAATATATATATATATATATATATATATATATATATATATATATATATATTAAACCATCTGAGACCAAGCTCATCATATACAAAAACAAAACACGTAGTTTATTGATAACCTCACATTGTTATAAGCTGGCTCCTCCTAACAGCTGTTCTGTTGTGATGCTGTCCTGTCCCCGGTGAGATTTTCGCCTGGAACTCATGCTTCTTTTCGGGGGCCTTTTGTATAATAAATCCACTCTCTTAGATCCAGTATTGATAGTCTTTTTGTCCATACTTTATTCATAATCATACATTGAAATGTACTCATTGGCTTTGCTGCTGAAAGAGTCTGTGTGAGGCGGGTCAGTGTGTTTACTTCACTTCCCATCAAATACAGTCAGGAAACGCACAAGTAACTGACCCAAATGCTCTTTGGCTCATTGCAGACATTCTTTGTTTACAGGTTTAAGCTAATTGCCAAGTGAAAGCTGCAGTGCACCTGACTCCTGGAACAAATTACACACTTCCTTGAACGCAACTCACTTGTGCCTTTTGGACAATTAAGAAATATGGTTTTAAACCTGCAAACTTCTACTTGTAATTGCACTTTCTTTTGCATCCTTATTATCCTAATTTACTTATCAAATAATTTTTTTTCAATTTAGGAAGTTTTAGTATCTCTTTTTTTTGGTATAATGGTGTTGTTTTGTTTTTGTCTTGATTTCATTTTAAATGAGGGCTGCCCCTCAGTGATTTCTTGAGTATGAATAAAGGTTAAATTAATGAATAATGAATACCTATTGTTCTGGTACAGTCTGCATATATCTAGGTAGCAACAGATTGTTTTGCTTAAACTTGCTTGCACAGTTTAATGATGGTCTTGATTATTTTAAACAGTCACTTGCTGCTGTTTAGGACCAATCACATTTAATTTCTGAATGTTATTATGAAGAATATTAATGACATTGTGTCTCTGTGTTGCAGTATTACAGCAACAGTTGCCAGTATTGGAGCTGCAGGAGTCCCTAATGCTGGGCTTGTCACCATGGTCATCGTCTTAACAGCTGTTGGATTACCTGCAAGTGATGTCACTCTGATAGTCGCTGTGGATTGGCTGCTGTAAGTTTATCTGTTGGCCTTTTATCTTGGCTGTTTTTTTCTACTAAATAGTTTGAATTGTAACTTAACAGCAATGCCGTAGATTGACTTTGAGTGCTTTGTTTCAGGGACCGGTTCCGTACTATGATCAACGTCCTTGGTGATGCTTACGGAGCTGGTATCGTCCAGAAACTTTCCAAGAGGGAACTGGAGAGGATGGATCTGACATCAGATGTTGATGTTGCTAACCCATTCGCTCTGGAAGCCAGTTTGGATGACGAAGAGTGCGAGAAGAAATCGTACGTCAACGGAGGCTTCACGGTCGACAAGACAGATGCAATCTCCTTTACTGAAACCTCTCAGTTTTAGCCTGTGGCCGGTTCAGAGGAGCAGAGAAAGTGCCATGTTGCTATGGATGTAAAACGGAAAACCTTCCATCACGTATTAGCTCCCTGACAAGAGTGGGAAACTATCCAACCACACCCATCCTTAGACATCAGAAATCACACTATAGCAGTCTCCATTAAGCTTATCCAAGATGATTACTCTTCATGTTGGACATTTACCATCATGACTAGATTAAAGTGCTTCCTTCTTACACTTAAATTGTGCCAAGATTGAAAAAATGTCAGTTTTCTGTTTGTGTGTGTGTGTGCGTGTGCATGTGCGTGTGTTTGCGTGTGTGTGTATTTTGCAAAAAATGTTATCAATTTAACACATTTAAAAACAAAACAATAATCTAATCACAAACCCAAATCCTACTTTATTTGCTCCTTGATTAGAAAATAATTCTCTAAAATGTCTAAATGATTTTAATTGTGTGGGTGTTGTTGAATGGCTATGCCCCATAATGCACTGCTTGTATATCTGTATATTTAAACTGTGCTAAACATATAAAGAGGTTTTTCTTCAAGCTGAATGAAGCAATATGTTAATGAGTTGCTAATTGCTGGCTGCAGTTAACGGAGACTTCCCAGAGACTGGAAATGGTTATCAACAATGAAGTCATTGAACACTGTGAAACATTTTATGACATTTTTTCAAAACCAAATCATTGTCATTTATTGATTTATTGCAAAGTATAATTATTAGAAATTGTGGCTGTTTTGAAGCAGGGAAAACATCACAGCACAGTAGATATTCCCAATTGTTTCTTCTCAAACAAGATTGTGTTTGTCACCTAATGGATTCATGTGTGAATCAGAGTCTTTTTTTTACAATTTCACTATACTTTCACTGTGGTGTAGGGTGTAAATATAAGGGGAGCACGATTCAGAAAATGTCACGATTCGATTCATTTTTTGGCTCAAGATTCGATTCAAATTCAATTTTCTATTCAAAAACGATTTTCAATTAAAGAAAAACGATTCACGGTATTTAAACGTAGATACTTTTTCCATGTGATAGTGTACATGCCATTGCAAAAAAAAAAAAACAGCAAAAAAATACATATATATGTATATACTGTTTGAATCCAGTTTTTTTAATTCTTTGAATCAATTTTGAATCGGTAGCGCTGGAATTGATTCATGAATGTGATATGATTTTTTTGGCACACCCCAGCAATATTTCGCCAAATGTTGAGGTATTTCTCAAGATAACTGAATACAGATCTGAAAGTACAACATGATCTCACGGCAGTTTGTGAAATTGTCACGTTATTTTTTAATCTATTGATTTGTGTACATGGACACCATTTTCTCGTTTTTTTTTTTCGTGTTTCTCCAAACGTAATGTATTTGTGCTGGTCATTACGTAATCTGAAGCATCAATTTTGTAATAGAAGAAAGGGGAAAGGACACGCCGGGACACGAGCCGCAGTCTCTGGGGGACGCACCAGTTAGGTTTAGAAAAAGAAGAACAGGGAAACAACACGCCACACGCTGGGAAACAAGAACGGGGAAAGGACACAAGACACGATCGCCAGTCTCCAAGGTGAAAGTCCTGTGTTGTTTGACCCATCCACCACCCCAACCGCGGATTTTTGGCATTTAATAATCCTCGCTACTGTAGTCGTGCTGTGACCACAAAACATGCTTCCCATATACATTACTTTGACAATTGTCATAGATTAAATAAAGTTACCATTTCACAACCTGCCTTGAGACTGGGTTGGAAAGTAGGTCATGCGTATGAGGTTATCTGCCCTCCATTACTGATTTAGCTACTCAGTCTCCATCTGCTATATTTGTGCAACTTTTGCAACTAGCTAGTTAGCATTAGCAAAAAAACAATGTCAATATAAAAATGGTCCAGGTGCAGAAAAGGTTGGGATCCACTGCTACAGGGAGTCAAACACAGTGCACAAAACTGCTGTAATAGCTAACTAGCAAAACCATAAACATATCAAGGTACTACACTCCTTCCTGTCTGTTTTTTGATGCTTTCGCTACTCCCAGCCTAGATGCCTCAATAGCTTCTCACTAGTTAAATGTAGTCAAGTCAAAGTGTGAACCACAATTTGTTGGAATTTCAAATTTGGCGGTGATTGGCTAGCTGCACTGCTAGGCTCTGGTAAATTGCGATGGGCCTGTCTCATTATTTTCTAAAAAAGATTAGTCAAAATTTGTTTGTTGTGGCTTAAATGTAATTATGACAGATGATAGAACACAGCTGACATTAAGGCCTAGGTTTGTTCAAGGGGAAAGGTCTGACCTATCTAGACAGCGCTGTGGGGTATGGGGGACGGAACATGACTTAAGTCTCAATAAATAAATAAATATATAAGTAAGTAGAGGAATAAATAAATAAATGCAGATATAAATAAATCAATGAATAGATACTGTATATGCAGTAATAAATCGAAATAACAGTAAGTCGCATGGTTATGACACAATCGTTTGCCTATTTTTACAAAAACGTCTGCTACGGAGCCATACCGTGAGATACAAGGTAATGGAGGCTTTTATACATTGTCGTGTTTCTTTAGAAATAAACAACGGACAAATAGAGTCTTTAAACGCTTCAGATGTAAAGTTATTCACTGTCAAAGTGCCGCCAAAATGAATGGCAGTCAATGGGATGCTAACTGCAGGTGATGGCTTCGTAGCATTAAAATGGGGCCATGGGAGCTACGCTTAGAGAGGAGAGGCTTTCCCCCTTGGTTGGACCCAAAGCAAGCTGAAGTGAGCTTAACATAGGTACAGATTGGAGAATATGCAGGAAACTTTATTACAGACGACAGACTCAACGCACTACGCGAGCTTCGCCTGCTACGGAGACCAGCGCCTCAGCCAGCGGTGTCACTAAAGTCAACGGCGGTGTGCGCTAAAGCGGAAATGCCGAACGAGGGCGGGAGTTCCAGCCAGGTTGAAAGCTAACGCTCGACGGCCACCTGTTCGATCCATTCTGCTTCTAAGTGTCCAATCATGAGGCAACAAACTGGACTAGCTACATCCAACTATTGCTAACTGGTGGAGTTTGTGACCGACCATTCTACACTCCACTCACATTCACGGCTGTGTTTATACTGCGCTAATGCTACCAATGCGTTAGCTGACCTTTAGGGAGCCTATAATGTGTATGCACTACATGTGCACTGTAAATAATGGCTGTGAAATCTACAGTTATTTACTTGAGATTTCACAGTACTGTATATGATTTTCACAGTAGAATGCTGTAAAGTGTACATTACAACCTTGTCCTTGGATCAGGGAGGCTCCAAAATCATGGTAGCCGCTGTCGCCATGGTCCCGCTACATGTCCTGTGACCTGCTACGTCCTGCTGTGCCTTGTAATGCCGCACAGTGCCCTGCTATGCCATGAACTACTACAAACTATTATTTTTTTTGTGACTGTTATTGCCACTCTTCATTCTAACCCCAACCGGTCGTCAGACACCGCCTACCAAGAGCTTGGGTCTGTCCGAGGTTTCTGCCTAAAAGGAAGTTTTTCCTCGCCACTGTAGCACTGTTGCTTGCTCTGGAGGGAACTAAAAGAACTGTTGGGTCCTTGTAAATTATGGAGTGTGGTCTAGACCCACTCTATCTGTAAAGTGTCTTGAGAAAACACTTGTTATGAATTAGATTAGATAATACTTTATTCATCCCACAGCGGGGAAATTCCTTTGTTACAGTAGCATTCTGAACAATAACAGCAAAAAACAAACAAACAAACAAGTAAACACACAAGTTGCCATAGTACAAAAAACAATATTTCAGTGTAAGTAAGTGACGTTAAAATTAAATTGAATATGTAATTAAAGTAATAAAGCAAAAGTAGGTAACCATAATTTTAGGTTTTAAGTTATATTCAACTGTGACCATAAATAATATTGAAAAAGTAAGTACTTGTAATGGAAAAATATAAATACAGATAAAGATATACAGAGAGTGTGTGGATTAAATGAAAAACAGGAACAGAAACTACAACATTATCAGGTAGTGCAGGTGTTGTAGAGTCTGACAGCGGCCGGGATGAAGGACCTGCGGTACCTCTCCTTCTTACACCGTGATACTATAAATAAAATTTAATTGAATTGTCGACATGCCAAAATCACAGTTGTCTAAGTATTTCACAATAACGCCACTATAGGACTGTAAATAGGAAAGTAAAGTACTGTATTTTTACTTTTTTATCTTATGTTGTGTTAAATTGTTTTGTATTTTACAATCAATACATATAATACTGTAAAAATAATTTACAGTACCATGCTGGCACTTGGCCACTTGTTGCCAGTAAGTAAATTTGTTACAGTGTTTTTATTTATTTAAAATGTGTAACACCATTTGAGCCACGATGTAACATTTCATGTATATGGTTAAAATGACAATAAAACACACTAGTTTAATGTAGTCTGTCAATGTCTGTAAACGGTAGGCGTGGCTTGGGAACGGACTCTTTGAGCAGCGAGCAAGTGCATTCTGGGATTCGGTGTCTTTCATCCACATGAACCAAAAAATACATTTTCTGGCTTTTCTAAGCCTAGAGAAGGCAACAATTTCAAAAGAAATTTCACATTTCTACTACATAAGTGACTCAATTTTAAGATATAATTATCTTCCCAATGGTGATCTCGCCCCAAAAATTGTCACTTCCGGTTTAAAAAAAACAAGATTGCCAAACTCAAGGCTTCAAAACGGTAGTCCACAAACCAACAGGTTTCATCACTGCTACTACATTCATTATTTCTACAGTCTATGATCTCACACTTCTCAATGACAGCAGGCTTTTTGTTTCATTTCACTTCAATTCAATATAGTGTCAAATCTTCTCAGACGTTATCTCGTTCAATTCAATTAAATTTCAATTCAATTTTATTTATAGTATCAATTCATAACAAGAGTTATCTCGAGACACTTTACAGATAGAGCAGGTCTAGACCACACTCCATAATTTACAAGGACCCAAAAGTTCTAGTAGTTCCCTCCAGAGCAAGCAACAGTGCGACAGTGGCGAGGAAAAACTTCCTTTTAGGCAGAAACCTCGGACAGACCCAGGCTCTTGGTAGGCGGTGTCTGACGACCGGTTGGGGTTAGAATGAAGAGTGGCAATAACAGCCACAGAAAAAATAACAGTTTGTAGTAGTTCTTTGTAGTAGTTCATGGAATAGCAGGGAATTGTGCGGCATTACAAGGCACAGCAGGATGTAGCAGGGCACAGCAGAGCGTAGCTGGATGAACACGGCATCGCAGGACGTGTAGCGGGACCATGGCGACAGCTGCTACCATGATTTTACATCCTACGCACGTCCTGTTTCAGAACTGTACATTTCAGAATTAGGAAACCACTTCTTGTCTGAACAACAACATCATTCTACCACAACACTTTGCAGATAAGTCTATAAGTCTAGACCACATTCTATAATTTACAGAGACCCAACAATTCCCACAAGAGCATGCTTTTGGTGCAACAGCAGCAAGGAAAAACATCCTTTAACAGGTAGAAACCTCAGACACGACCTGGCTCTAGATGCTTGGCCATCTGACACAAGCGGCTGGGGGGTTATTTATAGCAGTGGATATAATGGAACACCATGATAAACAGTGGCAATAATAGTAACAGTCAAGACAATATAACTATGACTAATAATAGTATTAGCAGTGGCCATTGAGTGGAACGCTTTCGCCTTTTGACATTGTGGTAGAAGGTTATGCACATGTACATAATTTGAATCTTGTAACAGTAAATCGGCATTGCGACCGTGGCTAAAGCGGACTGAACAGGGAAAAACCCTATGAACTACAGTCTCCCAACAGCTTCACTGTCTTTGGAGACAGCAGTGCCTGCTACTTCCACAGTCTGTTTTTTTAAAAGATATTTGTTAAATTTGCACTACTACTAAGGCCTATACTTTGACAGCTTATTAAACCCAAAATAGAGTTCTATTTCAGCAGCCATTCTGCAATAGATCACAATGTTCCCGATAGAGTGGGTGCTTAATGACTGAAAGTCACGGTGATGAGTTTTTTCTCTGATGTATGGCAGTAGTTCACAAAGAGTTGAATCGCCACAGACACAGTTTACTTATGACCTTCTGGGGATTTACCAGGGGACTCCACAATGTAAGCTTGTCACCTTGGGTGTAGCATAGAGAACATGGACTTTAATTCTGCCTCTTTAACAGAATTCATTCAACTTTTATTTATATTTGAGAATCACTGATGGGCAATGACAGAGAGAAATTACAAAGACAAAAAGAAACACAACAACACTGAAAAGGAGCAAGACTTCATAAGAACAAATTGAAAAACTTTCAGAATTTGATTGGATAAATACATTAGGATAATAAGGATGTACAATTATGTAAAGCAATTACAAGTAGAAGTGTTTAGTGTTTTCTAAAAGGCACAAGTTAGTTACTTTTAATGAGTCAGTTGCACTAAAGTTAAAAGCAGTTTTTCCAAGTTCAGACTAAAATTGTAGAACATGAAGCAAAAGCCGATAATATATGAAAATGATAATGTCCCTTTGAGTAACAGACAAGTTCTCGAAGGTAGTGTGGTAGTTTTCCATCAAGGTCCTTTTAGATAAAGAAATACCAGTGAGCATCAATGTCTCTCTTAGAGAGAAGACCACCCAATACTTTTCATATAAAATTACTTTACATTACTGTACATTACTGGTTATAGTCCAGAAACGTAGGAATTGAAGAGGATGCATGTCTATAAAATCACATCAACATAGTCCAAGACTGCCTCAACAACCCTTTTCCTACAAAACATGGGAAAGATGCTTTTCTTCCTGTAGAAATAGTCAACTTTTTGCCTGACTCGGCACACAAGGTTATCAATGTGTTGGCCCCCCATAAGCAGTGTGTCCACCAATTGGCGACGCTAAATATAATTAATTAATGCTTGTGTTACAAATAGCTAAGCTAACCTGGGCTCGTAAAACAAAGGCACACAGCTGCTAAAGGTTAACCTAGCCTGTAACTCCTGTCTCTAAAAGATAGCTAACCCCTAAAAGATAGCTATCCTTACTTTTGTAGGCTTTCATTTTTTTGTGCGATAACATAGGATAGACTCCAAGTCTGGTAGAGACTTTGCTTCAAAGCAGTGAAAACATGAGAGAGTGTTGTGTACCGATAACAACTTCCGAGTATGTTAATCCTTTCCTGATATCTAATTTTACTTTTGGTGACATATGGTCTAAATAGTTATTGGAAGTCTGCAATTCTTCTGGCTGGCCACTGTTCGTCACCATTTTCTCAGTGTTTCTTGATTGCCAGGTATCCAAGGTGATCATGTGACTGCAACGTGTGAATAGTTGCCAATAATAAAATAAACATATGCCTGGAATGCCATCTTTTGTGAAACCCGTGACCAAGAAAGTAGATTTGATTTTTTTTTTTTACTTTGGGGGGGGGGGAGCTCCTCCCCCAGGACAATGTGAGCATCAAACACAACAGACAGACCAACACAACAGAACAACACAAGCAATACAAGAACAGTGAATACAGGTTAGTTAACAAAATGTGGTTGGGAAAAAAACAGAACAAGGTTCCTCAAATCACCTCAGGTCATCACGGTGGACCTGGAGAGATGGACCTCCTGGCTAAAACCTTGTCTACCTCGGAGTGTGTGGCCCCCTAAAACACAATAACAGTCATATTAACAGTCATAAGAGCAAAAGAAGTTGACATTCCTATGTGACATAACTGGATATTGCAAAAACTGAACACACAGGGCCCTATTTTAACAATCTAAGGGCACGGCGTGAAGCGCATGGCACAGAAGCATTTAGGGCGTGTCCAAATCCACTTTGGCTAGTTTGATGGCATAAAAAAGGGTTTGTGTGACGGGCGCAGGGTTCTACAGGGTTTTACTTAGGGTCTTCATTAATCATAGGTGTGATTTGGGCGTAACAAGCAATCAACCAATCAGAGTGTCATCTCTCATTTCCTTTAAAAGCCAGACGTGTGTGTACCTTGGCGCATTGATATTATGATGGCGGATTGGCACTGTAATATTTTCATTTTTAATCTTTTGCATGTTTGTGTGCTGCTATGTTCCCTGTGTGTAACATGCATAGTGTGAGCGCGCTGTACACGAGCCTAGGCACATTTTACTAATGTGCTGTTAAAATTCAATGAAATGCTGTGTTACTGACTTTAGACTAGGTTTTTGTTGGTCAATGGCGCGATTACTTTCTGCTGACGCAAGGTAGCAATATGCCAAGAATTCAATTGAACCTCCCTGTAACCAGCAAGCCCATGGGCACAGGTGCATTTGATATTTAAACGACGTGGGCGTTGGACGGGACATTAACAAGTGCAAGTCTAACAGTAGAATGAAATCCATACTGATGCTGTGATATGTAACATAGAGTCTTATGTTAATTCAATTCAATTCAATTTTATTTATAGTATCAATTCATAACAAGAGTTATCTCGAGACACTTTACAGATAGAGTAGGTCTAGACACACTCCATAATTTACAAGGACCCAACAGTTCTAGTAGTTCCCTCCAGAGCAAGCAACAGTGCTACAGTGGCAAGGAAAAACTTCCTTTTAGGCAGAAACCTCGGACAGACCCAGGCTCTTGGTAGGCGGTGTCTGACGACCGGTTGGGGTTAGAATGAAGAGTGGCAATAACAGTCACAAAAAATAGTAGTTTGTAGTAGTTCTTTGTAGTAGTTCATGGCATAGCAGGGAATTGTGCGGCATTAATTGAACTGAATTGTTATGTATTACTTACATAGGCAAGTCGGCGTACAGCTTTTGGTGTCGTAAGGAGTCCCCGAACACGCTCTTGGACCTCTTCCCATTCTCTGTGAAAACTGGACTGAGACCTGAACATCAAACCAATAGTAAGGGAGATTTTATTTGTCATCATTACTTGAATAATGAACATCTCAGTGTCATTTGCATATATTTGTTTTCAGTAAAACTCAAAGTCAGATGAGAAGTGTGATATTCATAATCCCTGTGAAATTATTACAGAGAAACTGTCAGTCCAATATGTGTTTAAAGTCCTGGTAAAGAAAAAGTGTCGCTCCACAGCAACAAATTATCATTAGCAGCTAACTCAGTGGCACACACAGTTATGTATAATGTATTTAGGAAATAAATCCCTGATTTTGCTTTACATGGACTTTCCCGTAGCTTAGCACAAACACTTGAAAAACAGGGAAACTGCTAGCTTAACTCCATCAAGGTGGAAGTAAATCCTTTTCCAACAGCTTCAAAGCTTATTTAATGACTGCATCTTTATTTAACTTGTGCAGTTATTGGGAAAGCGTTATTGGAATATTGTTCTGATTACATTCTCTTTGTAATGGAGTGCATGATTATATTATGAATGTCGAAATGTTAAACTAGTCAAGAAAAAGACCTGCTGTGCCTGGCCTGTTCCCTGTAAGACCATCGCAGCCCTGAGGGGTCAGGACCTTGGTGGTAATCAAGGGGGTCATGTGTTTCTGAAAAGCCGGAGTCGTCTTCTCCAACCTGTTAATCGAACAGAGACAAGTTACTTTCTATTGGTTTCTTTCACCATCCCGTTAATGTATCTGCACCTCAGCAATTGATTTATTTCCCTCTCTATTGCAGTTATTAAAGCCTTGATCAATAATTTTTGGCAACCTAAATGTATGATATACAAGTGCAGTGCCTGTTAGGAATGAACCGATTCTCCAGAACCGCATGGCACAATAGATCCATCCGGAGGACTGTTATCTTAATCCCATCCAGCTGGATATCTGACCATTATAGCCCGCTCCCACAGTGGGTGGGTTTCACTGTCTATTTTATGTTACTGTATATTTCTACTCCACTATATCTCAGAGGCAAATATTGCACTTTTTACTCCACTGTATTTGACATTTGCTGCCATTTAGTAATATTGGAGAGTCTGTGCAGAAGTGATTGGGCGGAAGAGTCCTGAAAATACACCCACCCGACCAATCCAGAGTCAAATACAGCTATCAGTCATGACACCGTACTGCATTTTTATAGAATCAAATAACTAACAAAATGGCCCATGTCCCATCCACTAACATGGAGGGAACGGGATTTACAACATATACTGAAGCCAGCCACCAGGGGCCATCCAGATGTTTTGGCTTCACTAAGCATCAACCCCTGGTCCAGCCTTAATGATGTCTATTAATTGATTTACCCATCTACCAAAATCTATTTGAATGAATGAATTAAATCTTGATTTGGATTATGTATATACTGTATATACTGTATGTATCAGCACCTGACTATAGTTTGTGAAATGACCTTTGGTGTTGTTTATTTATAAAAAGTTATAAACAATGTTGTGAAAACAATGAATGTATGATGGAGCCAGAATAGTGTAATATGCATATCTCTGTCCCTCACCTCCCCCCCCACTTCTGAATGTAAAGAACCACAGGTCAAGTCTGGCATTTAACATATGGAAAGGAGCTCCCTGCTACAACACCCGGAGGGGGCCTACAGTCTCCTACCCCCTGGGGTCTTAGTCTAGGCTAAGACAATACAATGTTGATTAACTGTATTGATGTCAGAGTTTCACATTTACATGACAGCAACCAAACCAAAAAACGACCCCCAAAGGGGCAGAGTTTAGCGGCATGTCCACTCTCATTGGACAGCGAAGATGCACTCAGCATGCTGTCATGACAACGGTGGACCAATGAGAATGAATTTGAATGCACCAGGTGAAAAGGAACCGCCCCCAGGTGCAGGGAATAAATCAGTGTGATTTAGGTATTTTCAAGACTGTTTTCACGTGACTCCGTCAGGGAAGCGTGGATCCAGTCCGCAGTCAGCTGCAGTGTTATTGTGTTTGTCTTTGTCTCATCATCCTCATCATTCTGTTGCATTAAACCTTTTCTTAATTCTCAATTCGACCACGAGCCTCCTTCCTCAGAGATCCAACAGACGTTACAACACAACGTTAGTTTGAAAATGCTAACAGTGTCATGAAAGGCACTTTAAATAAAATGTATTATTATTATTATTATTATTATAAAAGAATAATACACATTTTGAAATGCTGTATATATATATATATATATATATATATATATATATATATATATATATATATATATATATATATATATATATATATATATATATATATATAATTCATTTAGATTAATTAATCACCAAACATGTAATTAATTAGATTAGAATATACACATTAATGTATTTTGGTATTTTAAGTATATTTTGCTACTACTGTTGTACTTTTACTTGAATACTACCCTGAATGCAGGACTTTTACTTGTTTTACTTGTATTTTTCCACTGTATTGTTACTTTTACTCAAAGGTCCTGTACTCGACATTCAGAACAATAATATAGCAGCAAAATAATATTTGCTGAAAATTAGTATGTCCCCCTTTAATTCAGATTTAGCCTGTGTATACAAACACTACACATCTTTGACAAAAAAGTATCTAGATTTAGCTTTTCCAGAGTCACAGGTTCCAATCCTGTCAGTCCCAGGTTGTGTCTTTAAGGAATAGATTTTAACTTGTTTGGAAATTTGCCGGTTTGCTTTATTTCCAAGAGTGAGATGAGAAAATGATTATCAATCATATGTCTGTGACTTTAAGTACAGAGCTAGATGCAGTATGTGGGTAGTTAGCATAAAGAAAAGAAGCAGGCAGAAACAGTTGGCTCTGGTCCAAAGATCAGGAATACATCTTCTAAATTTGTTTAATCTGTACACAAACAGAAATGTAAAAATGACTATATTGTGATTTAGCCGAAGTTAAGATGCTGGAACTATTTTTTGGCAAACAACCGCTGACGTCTTAGTGTCACAGTTAGTTTGGTGTCATTGAGACCAAAACCAAGACACTGCACAGAAGTAGCAGAACAGTGTGTTCAATAAAAACCACAAATATTGTAAAAATGTAATCTTTTTATTCACATTTCAGTTTGAGTATGATTTATTTTAAATAAGATGTGTCTTAATTGAGTGTTAGAGGTGTATTTTTGAACTTTGGACTGGCCAGCTGTTACCCCATGTTTCCAGTCTTTATGCTAAACTAGGCTAACCACATCCTGATTCCAGCTCTGTACTTCATCTGATAAATCCCATAACTTTCTGTTTAAGAGGCCAAATAATAAGAACATAATTGTGAGCTTACCAAACCATTGGATAAGGATTTGCTTCTGCCAGTTGAAGAATACCTCACTAGTACCGCAAAAAGAGGGGCAAATGTTTTTGAGTGACAACAGATTAGTATTTCTTCAGCAATAGAAACCTGACTGTGAGTAGGTTTTATCATCAAACTAACATCATGTCAACAGAGCAGTATAACAATAACTAACACTTTACAAGCAAAAAAACCAATTAGGGTCGACAAGCTTTTATGGTAGGTTGTTTGAGATTGTTATCCATGTTTGATAGCATCAAAGCAGCATTATATGAGGATTTCTACCTGTGGGTAAAGACCTGGTCAAAGGTGAAGAGGATTTGGTAAACCCAGCAGAGTGATTGGGTGAGGCAGAGCGACTGGCTCCAGGCCACAAAGGCAGCATCTACATGCAGGAGAATAATGAAAAAATAAGTAGGCCTGCAGGTCAAACTGCTACAGGATGTACACAAACAGGGCTGTAGCTCTCTTGGTAAAGAGGTTGGACTATTTTATTGTGATAAGAATATAGGAGACAAGTCCGATAATAGGTGTTCCAAACAGCAGATATAGTGTTTCCTGAAATGGGTGTGACCAGCTTGAGATAATAATACTAATAATAATAATAATAATAATAATAATAATAATAAGTGTTCTCCCTGCCGCCCTTTAAACTGCGTATGTTCAGGGGTTTGCTGGTAGTCTTAGTTGGTCTGACATGACCTCTAGCTTTTAGTGGCAAATTGTATTTAGTAGTATTATACTAGCAAACCCTGGATGGATATTATTTAACTGACATTGCTGAACCAAAGGTCGGACTTTGCAACTCTACTTGCTTCTGTTAAATTTCTTATTTATTTTTATAAATTCTGCAGAAAATTCTGCAGAAAATTCTGCAGAGAACTCTGCATCCACAGATTTTTTTTTGTGTGCTAAACCTCACTGTCAACTCTTCACATACACACTTGGTCAGAACTCATTTGGTGTCACGTGCAGTTTAGGGTTAGGTTTAGGCAACAAAACTACTTGGTTAGGTTTAGGAAAAGATAGTGTTTGAGTTAAAATAAGTATGTTTGTTACATAATTTATCATCAGATCATCATCAGACGCTGAGGGCCACTAACCAAGCTGCAGTATTTGACGAGTTTGCCAGGAGACATGTTTGTTGTGTGCTGCTTCTAGTCTCATTTTACTCACTCTAATGATGATGTCTCTTGGCATCGGCTAAGTGTGCTACTAGACACCCAAGCAAATGGCCAACTGAGATTTAAAGGTGCAATTGTGCAATATGAAATATATTTACAGTATTCAATCCAAAAATTGCCACAATATGTCATCAGATATTGAGGAAACTTGCTGAGCTAAAATGTCATCTTTTGTGACAACAATGTTAATGGCAGTATTTTCTCCTTTGAAATTTCTGTTCCGTGACAGAATTTCTATTTGTGTTTTTGCCTGTGTGTTGTTATTCAATTCAATTTTATTTATAGTATCAATTCATAGCAAGTGTTATCTTGAGACACTTTACAGATAGAGTAGGTCTAGACCACACTCCATAATTTACAAGGACCCAACAGTTCTTGTAGTTCCCTCCAGAGCAAGCAACAGTGCGACAGTGGTGAGGAAAAACTTCCTTTTAGGCAGAAACCTTGGACAGACCCAGGCTCTTGGTAGGCGGTGTCTGACGACCGGTTGGGGTTAGAATGAAGAGTGGCAATAACAGCCACAAAAAAAAAAATCAGCTGCCTATTTTGACAGCCTGGCTGGGTTGCCACATATACCTGTAAAAACGTAAACCTAAGCCCGTCTAGGGAAAGCCTGTTCACTCCCTATTTAGCCCCATTGTACCGAATTTGGTTGCAGTTCCACCCGAGTTCAACCGAGTGATCGTGGGGGCGAGTGCAAAATGAATGGGACTCTATGAAACTAGATGGCTACATTTGTCTCTTTTGCCTGATTGCCGTTGAGAAATCTCAGATTTTATTGTACTTTTTGCAGGTTCAACATAGATTACAGATTGAATATGGATATCAATGTATGACATCATTGAGATTTTAAAAGGCCCATTCATTCTGCACTCGTCTGTGAACGCTAAAAGTGGAACTCTGGTGGAACAGCAACAAGTTTAGAAGCCGGAAGTATCGACAGAGTGGACCTTCTTCCCTTATTAGAAATTCTTTGACGTAAACCAAGCACGCTACAGCTGTAACTTTAGTACATCCATGAAAGCAGCAAACAACGAAAGTGATCAACAGAGATAGATTCTACCCAACCTAAAAAACCTTGGCATGTTTCTAACAGTTGTGTTAAAAAAACTAAACCCCGGGTAAATATTGGAGATGTATTTGAAAGACGGAGACAGTTTAGAGCCCAACAGGACGCAGAGTTGGCTAATTTCCTCCTGAACAGGTAATTCAGGCTAATTTATCATGGCTACAAGGGACGGGCATTTTATGTAATTTCAACAATCGTGAACTCACATTGAGCCGTAGCCGGTGAGTAATTTTAAGCCAAGAAAGAATGTGGCTGTTATATATATATATATATATATATATATCACATTGTTGTCCGTGTTTGGGGCGTGTTTGGTGGGAAGGTAACCTGCACACCACACACAGACGCCACATTCAGATGCTTTACAGTAGCACAAATTTTTTCACAAAGACTTCTAATAACTTCAATCACAGCTCTCTCTTACTAAAACTATTCAGCTGTTGGAGAGGCATTCACTTTTCAGTAAATCAACCAGATTGGCCATGAAATTCATGATCCAATCACAGCCTGACATCCTGCTTTAAATGTCTTCTCTCTGTTGCTGTCAGCTGTCTTTTTCAGGCAAATGTGCAACCCTCCTCTTCCACCTCTGGTCTTCGTGACCCATGGCCCCCTGAGTCTTCTTTCCGCAGACCGCTCCTTTGTGCGATCTTTGGGTTCCTTTTCCACCATCACCAGTGTCTAAGCTCCATCGGGGGGATATGTCTTGGCTTCTCTACACCTTTAAAAATTATTTTATAATGATGGAGTCTAATCTCCTAAGACTCATATTACGCATACGTACAATAAAACAAAGTCTCTCCTTAGTGGTCCCCTAATACTGTATCTGAAGTCTCTTTTATATAGACTTTAGTGGTCCCCTAATACTATATCTGAAGTCTCTTTTATATAGACCTTAGTGGTCCCCTAATACTGTATCTGAAGTCTCTTTTATATAGACTTTAGTGGTCCCCTAATACTGTATCTGAAGTCTCTTTTATATAGACCTTAGTGGTCCCCTAATACTGTATCCGAAGTCTCTTTCCCAAAATTCAGCCTTGGTGCAGAATTACAGCAACACGAGCCAGTCCCACAATGAGCTCATATTATCTTTTTTTAAAATGATATATGAACACATATTAATGCTTAAGAAAAACTCATAAAGTGAAATTTTCATGCCATGGGACCTTTAAGTTGCTGTGAACTGTAGCCTGCGTTCACCACTTCTAACAAGAGGCAGAACATAGCATATCTTGGAGATTATTCCTTCACAGTGCTGTGCAATGCGAGAAAATCTCAAACTCATCGGGGTTAATTAGGTATACTGCTAACTGGGGCAGCCTCTAGCTCACCCAGTAAGAGTGTGCGCCCATATAGGCTAAGGGCTTAGCAGCAGCCCAGGATGGAATCCAACCTGTGGCCCTTTACTGGGTGTCATCCCCCATCGGTCTCTCCCACCTTTCCTGTCTATCCACTGTCACTCTGAAATAAAGGGAAAAAGCCCCCAAAAAATCGTTATCACCAACATAACCACATAAATCAAATCCCCTACTTCGTTAACTGTCAGGTTATACCGTTAACTGTCAGGCCACTAAACCTGTATGGATATTAACACATAACATTTAACACATAAAATGTCAAATTTGTTAACAATCATACAACATGAGGTAAATCAGTAAGTTAGTAGTAGGGTATACATGGGACATGCATATGATGTGGTTTTGGGTCCTTCTGTAAGTAATTTTGTGGTACAAATTGGTTTTGAGGAATTCTACAAGCAGGCATACCACAGGCCAAGCAATCGGCCCGTTCCAAACAGACACATTTTCAACGGGCACTGCACTAGTTGGATAAAAGTTAAAAAGCCCAGTGCTGTAGAAATAACTCCTGTACCTAACTTAGCTCTTCTTTGCCATCTAGTGGCTGGAAATGATGGCCAGTTTTTTTCAATCTTTTGTCAATTTTGGAATAAAAAAGTGCTTTGTGTGCTTACAGGCTGGGCGGTGCTAGCTGTGTCCCAGTCAGCTGGGCCAGGAGCTGCAGAGTCCAGGCTGAGCCGGGCCAGGCGCTGTGTGTCAGCTCTTACAGAGGACAGGGACTGGGATCTGGAGATGTATGATGGTGACCTGGTGCCGCTGTATCGTCCCCTGTACGCCTTGCCAACCTGTCTCCTTCCAAGGGTTTGAGGTTGTTTCCTCTGAGGAGAGGAGCTCTTGGGTCTGCTGGAGGGTGTCCTGTTCCTCTTCATCACTGGCCTCTGGAAACAAAAGAGTGGCTGTCTCAAAACTATCAGGATCCTAAAAATGGGCTTTCTAGCTGCCAAACCTTCTGCAAGAAGCACAGGCGTTACATTAGATTCAAATATTAATTTTGAGTTGCAGATCAAGGGCGTGGTCCGGTTATGGTTTCTGCAGGTAAAAAGATAATCTCCAAAATAAAATAATTTTTGTCTATCAGAGATATAATTGACTTCGACTACTACTGTATTCCTGTCTCTGTTCAGAACTCAGCTGCCAGAAAGGTCCTCAAAGGGTGAGACATGAGATAAAGGGAGAAAGGGAGTATATGCCGTGATCAAAACACAACACAACAAATATAATACCTTATTATATACAGTATATACTGCTGATGTTTGACTCGCTGATTTCGTGCACACTCATCACCAGCAAGCAGTTGCAGCAGTGGCTGTGACACACAGCTTATAAAGGCAATAAAGGAACATTTCAACTCATCAACTTAATTGCTGCAACTTGCTTCAAATATCGCACTCCTTTCCAAATTCATGTCAGTTGAATATGAGCACACACAGACATGGTACGCATATTCTTAAAATTCCCTGTGACATACACTTTTATATTACATCCGTTGTCTATTGTGAATAACAGATATCATAGATAAAAGATGCTTGCCTGAGAAGCAACATGTTTTGAATTTTTCTTCAGTATCACACTAAACTAGTGACAGATATCTGTACATCCATGGATACACTGCAAACAACTAATAGCTAATTCAGCATACTTTTACTGGTTCTAATTTTTCAAATGTAAACTAATAAATACAGGGTAAAATTTGGCTTTTATTTATTTTTCTTTGATTTCATGCACTATTTTGTTACTAAAAAGCCACATAAATGTATTATAATTAGTGCTAGAGTTGAAAATTAAAGTTAAAATTGAATTCAAAGAACCCAGTTAAAGTCACTGGGAGAGGACTTGTATCATGTATGGGTCTGCTGCTGACAAAAATCTAATTTGGTTAATGTGGTTGCCTTTGATATATTATGATTCAGTTGGATTTATTATACATACTGGACATACATTTTAAGCCAAGTCATATAATCTTTACCATAGTTACATTATGGTAAATGTTGATCTGAGCATCAGCTGAGCACTCAATGATGGTTGTTTTTGTGGAAAACTCCAACCGTGGAGCGATACCCTGGGGAAAAGAAAGGAGAGGAAATATTTGTACCTTAATCATATTAAACTGCAAAGATCAGTCTTATAGTCCCTCATCACTTATAATTGCTACTGTGTCCAAGATCTGTGGTCCAGAAAATGTGATCATGCCTAAAAAAGAATGTCAACAGGCTACACATGCAGAAAACAAACATAACTACACACTTTAATGTGTCAAAGTTGGACCTACTGGAAAGTGAGGTGCTCGGGTCATTAGAACCTCTCGATCCACTCCAGAGGAGGAGGGAACAAGTTTGGGCTCTGGGAATAAGAAACGTCGAGCATCTTCTTCAAAGCAGGCCAGAGTGTCCGCCACTGCAAACACAAGCACACTTCTGTTACACTATAACAAAGGTCATCTTTATCTTCATTTCTAACGATTGAAAAAAAAAAAGGAATAACAAAACCATTTTTAATATAACACACACTAGACCCATTCAAACTCCCACTCTTTACCATAGACAGTGCCCAATCTAACTATCTATCATTTCAAATAATACTAAAATACTACTCCAATTTAAGTCATACTCTATCAAGCACAAATAACATTGTTAGTCACTTCAATAACTACTCCTTTTTTCACCACCTACCTTGTCCTGGTCTGCGTTTGGATTCAGGACCTGAGAGTTTCTGACAAATTATGTATCTTTTCTTTTAAATTGCATTATATACTTGCAGTACATACTACCAAACCCACAAATTGAAATACACATACTTTTGAGATTAGTCCAAGCGTTTTGCTTTTTAAAATGTATTACTTGTGCAATCTTAAATTCTACCAGATACTTAAACTTTAAGGTGTAATTTTTTTTTATAAAGTACATTGGTGTGTTCATGATATTCATTTTGTTTTTATTGTTTACTATCCAAATGTTGTGTTTGTAGCATGCTTAATGATTGTAAGGCGTTTTTTTATGGTTTGTCCCATACTTCAGCACAGTAATTTAAATATGGTAACACAAGAACTATACAAAATATAAAGTGTTCTCTCATTCAGAACGTGCCTTGGTTACTTACTCCAATACCCTGTGCTATTTTTGCTCTCACATGTTTAATATGGGGTGTGCAGCAAATTTTGTGATCAAGAATCATAGCCAGAAATGTATCTCCAACACTCACTTTTTCAACATTATTTTGTGGTTTCCAAACAGCATTAGATTATTCTAGCTGGCATCCTTTTAATGGGCATTTGAACACAACATTTTCCCACTTTCTTGTGTGTAGACAGGAAACGTTCAAGTTAAAAAAGTGTCTGCATAGACCATAGATACTTCTAACCAGGGGAACAAAAAAAGAATGATTAGGAAAAATAAACAACCTCACCTGGAGGAATCAGCTGCACCAGTTCAATTACGACCATCTCATCTGAGGAGAATGTGAAATAAATACAAATGGCAGTAGACAAAATCATTAACATTACACGATGAGAGACCCACAATGCCATGGTGCCACCGAGATAAGAACCAAACAAAACCCTCACCACAACAGTTTCTCTCTTATCTTTGGCATGGCATTGTGGGTTACTTGTCAAAGATGGAAGGGTGGCGTCTGAGACTGTTTCGATAGGGGCAACAGATTAGGATATCAGTTATGATTATGGCAACAGATTATGATACATGATACTGCATTCATAGTATAATTCATAAGAAACATATCTGAGAAAAATGTGGGATTAATTGCATTAATGTGTGAAAAATATGAGTATGCCACCACATCAGTTTATTATGTATTACAATATCTGGCACAGACAGTATATAACTGTATACAACCAAATATGAAGTAACTTACACTCCAGCATTACAGCAATGTCTCCAGGGTCAACTGCATGCCTAAAAATCTAGACAGAAACAAAATATTCATGTTTTTTATTTTACAAACAGTATTATTGTAGTAAGTTTATTTATAGCACTACAGGAAGTTTTTAGCCTACTGTATAGAGCTATAAGAGGATGTAACTAACATGTATTCCATCATGTAAAACCATATGCCCACTCCAACGCAGCCGCTCACATTTTTTGGTGCTGGTTTAGTCTGTACACACAGTAACATTCTACTTCTCCTACAGGTGACTGAGTAGCATATGACTGATATAATTTGTCTAATCATCAAACCATTCAGTGACAATTCATGCTTTTCCTTTTTTCATTTCATCTGTAATTTTCCCAGATGGATAAGTTAGGCCTTGCCTTTTCAAATTTCATTTTCTCATTAAACAGCAGAGGGAAGATGGCAGGGAGACAGTTAGATTGATGGTACTGGCCCATGAAGCACATGCTGAGGTAGATGTCATCCTTGGCTGGCAGATGAACTCCAGGACAAGAAACCTGAGAGCAGTGGAGGAACATACAGTATGGTAGTTTATAATATGATTGCAAGTCAAATCTCAACTGTGCCTGAGCCCTTTTTCACTAGCAGCTGAGCAGTTAGACTAGCAATTTCTCCTGCCTCCAGTTCACCCTTAATTCATATATTCACTTCCCTCTGTTGTCGCTATAAGGTTGGAAAAATCAAATCATTATTCCACACAGTCGGTCAGAATCCTGGATATAGTCTGTGTTGTACAAACTAGTTCTACAGTGCAATACAAGATCAATGCTGCTCCTTTATTTCCACGTCTGTCTCTTCATGTCTTTTACCTGAACAACTCAGACTGGTAATCCTGACACTGCGCTCATTGTTGTTGGAGGTTAAATCATGCTAACCTTCAGAAGGTTAAGTCTGACTTGAGTAGATAAGAAAGTAGTTAAATGCATCCTGTGGTACAGCTGAAAGCCCAGATTATTGAAATGCTGCTTTTATACACACAATTTTTAATTTTTTTGATTCCCTTTAAGTTTGGTAGAATGTTAGTTAGTTAGTTAGCTAGTTGCACACATATAACTGTGTGTCATGTGACCCCCACAGCAACTTTATTGAGTGTGGCCTTTAATAATGAAGTCAGCTACCTTTTCAGTCATTTTGCCTGTTCACTGAGATATAAGGCCCGACCTGTTTAAATTTATTTAATACATATTTCTGAGACTGTAATTAAAAGGCATTTTACACAATATACCTGTTTAATAATCCTTGTCTGTTTAGTCCTGCAGGCAGTAATGCAATATATATTGTAGATCATTTACTTAAGTAAAAGTAACCAGTAGCAAATCAAATACTACAACTATATAGGCATATCAAAAGTCCTGCATTGTAAAATTAAATAAAAAAGTATTTAATAGCAAATTAATATTAAAGGATAAATCTTGAATGAACAGTAATGATTTACGCTAAACAAGGTACTTACTTTTATAGATATTAGCACGTTTCATAAACAGGGTAAACTTAATGTGATGAGATGAATATGTCATAGTTGCATACACAAAACACACTATATAGCTAACTAGCCTATAATAGATAAACTCTCCAGCTATTGCCTGAGCGTCAGAGAACAGGAGAACCGAGTAACCGATATTAATCAATTTAACTAGCTACTAGGACGAATTGCAACCTGCGACGCTTCATTATCTCCTTATAGGACATAAATAAATAATAAATTAAGAATAGAGAGATCTTACCGCTCTGAACTTTAATTCAACCACCACTTTCAGTGCTTTTCGGGACATTGGACTCTTCTTTCAAAGGTGATAAGACGTACTAACTAGCTAAGTTACAGCTTTGTTTGTATACAGCTTATGGATGTATTAGCTAAATAAACAGCTAGCCTTAGCTAGCAAACTGTTTAGCGTCGCCTAACCTTGTTACCATGGATACTACAACTTCCGGGTGTGGTTGCTGGAGCGACCACGGCTGCACGTCATTTGGTGACGTCAAGTGTTGTGTTGCCTGACCATAGACTGTATATTGATTATATATATATAGATCATTATGCTGTAAAAAGTGTCTCCAGGACAAGAAACCTTACAGCTTACTGCTCGTTCTTCTCTGTTTTCCTGCGGGAGGGGGAGCAAGCAATTAAGTAGTTAGTGTTTTTTTTTTTAAGTTTCGAGGTTGTCGGTTCGAACCCCGCCTGCAGCAGATAAAGAAGGCGACCATACATCAATGTTATAGACACGCTACCCGTATACAAGCTTCACCTGAGTGAAGTTAGTATACATCATCTCAACTCAACTGTAACTTTTCTAAGATTTAATGTTGCAATAAGTAGTATGACTTATTATGTCATGTTTTATGTTGTGTTTAATTACAGGAGACTGGATGACAGGAAACTGGATGAGGGGCCCTGGCTAATTATTCAAACCAAAATGGGTCAAGGTGGTGGAGAAAGATATGTCATCCTAAAATGCTTTTTGATACAATAAAAGGTTACACTCATGCTGCTCGTGAACAAGCTTAATCTGACTGTGTATATATCATACAAATACTTTAAAGTAAAGGTTATGTTATGCATTATAAATGATCTGAAATAAAAAACCTTCAAAAACAAAGTGCAGTTTGTGATTCTTCTGTTTTCCTGCGAGAGGGGGCAAGCAATTAGTGGGCTTTTTGGAAGTTTTGAGGTTGGCAAAGATAGATAAAGATAAAGAAAAAGAAGGAGACCATACATCAATGTTATAGACACGCTACCCGTATACAAGCTTCATCTGAGTTTGTATACATCATCTCAACTGTAACTTTTCTAAGATATTGCAATAAGTATTATGACTCAGTTTTGTATTTTTTCATTACTCATTTTTTGGTTTTATGTTGTGTTTAATTACAGGAGACCGGATGACTGGAGACTGGATGACAGGAGACTGGATGAGGGGCCCTGAGGGCTAATTACTCAAACCAAAATCGGTCAAGGTGGTGAAAGATATGTCATCCTAAAATGCTTTTTGATACAAACAATAAAAGGTTACACAAATGCTGCTCGTAAATAAGATTAATCTGACTGTGTATATATCATACAAATACTTTAAAGTAAAGGTTAGAAAATATGTTGTGCATTATAAATGATCTGAAATAAAAAACCTCCAAAACAAAGTGCAGTTTGTGATTCTTCTGTTTTCCTGCGAGAGGGGGGCAAGCAATTAGTGGGCTTTTTGGAAGTTTTGAGGTTGGCAAAGATAGATAAAGATAAAGAAAAAGAAGGAGACCATACATCAATGTTATAGACACGCTACCCGTATACAAGCTTCATCTGAGTTTGTATACATCATCTCAACTGTAACTTTTCTAAGATATTGCAATAAGTATTATGACTCAGTTTTGTATTTTTTCATTACTCATTTTTTGGTTTTATGTTGTGTTTAATTACAGGAGACCGGATGACTGGAGACTGGATGACAGGAGACTGGATGAGGGGCCCTGAGGGCTAATTACTCAAACCAAAATTGGTCAAGGTGGTGAAAGATATGTCATCCTAAAATGCTTTTTGATACAAACAATAAAAGGTTACACAAATGCTGCTCGTAAATAAGATTAATCTGACTGTGTATATATCATACAAATACTTTAAAGTAAAGGTTAGAAAATATGTTGTGCATTATAAATGATCTGAAATAAAAAACCTCCAAAACAAAGTGCAGATTCAGATTTTTGTAATATATAGTGCAACACATAACTTTGATGTGACAGATTACCCTGCAGAGATCTGAGCAGCAGTTAACCATATTATATATTATAATATATAATATAATAATAATAAATATGAATAAAAATAATAAAACAGAATTTGCAGGGCCTGAGTTCGGTCCGAGAAGGCTGCTGAAAGAGTCAATGAGAGCACAGAGTGGGTTATTACACATCATGTTGTAATTAGAGAAATAATATAATAATAATAGCAAAGAGTCTCATGGTTGGAGACTCTCCTTCCCCTTCGCTGCCTTGAACCGCCCCTTAGGCTGCCTCTCCCGGTATCTTGGAGGGTAGACGACCCTTCTCTTGTCGTGCTCTGGCAATCGATGCCAGAGCACAATGAGCCTGTCTACCCTCCCGTCTGACAGCCCCAGAAGGTTCCGTGCTTCCAGCAGGGCCTGTGCCACCCTCAGGACATGCTGGTATCCTGGCTGACCATCAGGATCTGGAAGTGCTCGTACATATGATCCTAATCTGACATTAGCATTACTATTCCACCATCATGGTCAACCCACAGCATCATGTTCAAGCCTGTGCTGCACACGGCACAGAATACAGCTTTAAAGCATGTCTAAATTAAATATTGATCATGGAGCATACACAATGTTAACAAGAAGTTCCTGGATACAACTATACTGTACTGACAGGTTTGGTCTCAATGTGTTGTGGGTGCAGTGCAGAATTTATCTTGTGTCAGGAGGAATCTGGAAGAACCTGTACCCAGCTGTGTGTCCATGAAGAGTGACTGGTCTATGAGTGAACCTTTATGCTTCAAAGATGGACGCCACTCTGTTGATCAAAGGTGAGGATTTCAAATGGATACCCAGCAGGACTAGTAAAGGGGGACCACTACAGGGAGTCCTCTAATTCACTGTTAAGATCCAAACATCACTTCATGGACCTTTACCTTGCATGTGTCTCTGTGTGGACAGACATCATGTGAGCTAATTCTTCCTGATTCCTCAACAGAGTGGACCAGGAGAGCTCAGAGGTTCCCAGTGGTCAGTCTGCCCAGCAGGAGGAGCTGGCTGACCGTCTGCAGAGTAGTAAGAGGATTTCTCTAAAGAGTTAACATGCTGGATGAACGGAATATTTATCTCAAAACATTTAACAAAATATATTAATGTACTCATTCTCTGAAGAAATGTTGAATCATGTTCTTTGTCTTAATGACCTTCTTTGTTGTGTGTTCATTCAGGAAGTTATTGTGGAGTTTGTAAGCATAAACTAACCAGCAGAAGACATTCCAGTGTGTGTTTGAAGGGATTGCTAAAGCAGGAAACCCAACCCTTCTGAATCAGATGTTCACAGAGATATACTTCATGAAGGAAGGAGTTGCAGGGGTCAATGATGAACATCAGGTCAGACAGATTAACAGCATCCAGGAAACCAGACAGACCAGAAACAACAATCAGACGAGAAGACATATTTAAAACCCCACCTGGAAGCGATTAACGAATCAGAACAGTGATGACAAAGGGAGTGGCTGGCATTGGGAAAACAGTCTTAACACAGAAGTTCACTCTGGACTGGGCTGAAGGCAAAGCCAACCAGGACATCCAGTTCACATTGCCATTCACCTTCAGAGAGCTGAATGTGCTGAAAGAGAGAAAGTTCAGCTTGATGGAACTTGTTGATTACTTCTTTAGTGAAACCAAAGAAGCAGGAATCTGCCGGTTTGAAGAGGTTGTGTTCATCTTTGACAGCCTGGATGAGTGTCGACTTCCTCTGGACTTCAACACTGAGATCCTGACTGATGTTACAGAGTCCACCTCAGTGGGTGTGCTGCTGACAAACCTCATCAGGGGAAACTGCTTCCCTCTGCTCGTCTCTGGATAACCACCCGACATGCAGCAGCCAATCAGATCCCTCCTGGGTGTGTTGACATGGTGACAGAGGTCAGAGGGTTCACTGATACCCAGAAGGAGGAGTACTTCAGGAAAAGATTCAGAGATGAGGCAGGCCAGCAGAATCATCTCCCACATCAAGAGATCACGAAGCCTCCACGTCATGTGCCACATCCCAGTCTTCTTGTAGGAGCGGTCAGTAAATCAACGCGCATTCGCTCGTAGTGTCACATTGATCATTGATTGGGGTGCAGAGGTTTAAAAGAAAAAAAAAAACTCCGACGGCAGAGACGCAGCGCGAGTCGCTTTCTACCACGCGCTGTCTGAAACCCCACGTCACCAGAAATCTACTGGTTAAGTAAGTACTACAAACAGAAGTAAAAAACAAACCTGAAGCTGAAGAAACCCTAAACGTTAACGGAAAAGACCCGCAGACCTCAGAGAGAGAGAGAGAGAGAGAGAGAGAGCGCTGTTCACTTCTCCGTGTTCTGTGTGAGTGAACAGAGTGTGTGTGTACGGGCGGGGCGCACAGTTTCTTGGTTTCTTGGATGCTTGGTTTCCTCTGGCATTGCCAGCTTACTTAGTCTGCCTCCAACTCTCAGGATTCCACTTTGGAGGATGGGATCTAATTTATAGATCCTACTGTTTCTTTTTATAGGTAAGCCCTTTTTTAGAGCGGTCACCTCATCTTGGAAGGATTGCTGTTAGACATAGGACACGAGGGATTGCTTGGCCTCGGCTAGATCCTCCACAGACAGCTGTGACCCAGGTGGGTCCAAGACCCTAATTGTCCTTTTTAGATTAAATTGTCTTAAAATTTCTTTGAATTTTATGAGCCAGGCTGCCGATCGAATTAATTTGTCCCATGATGAAAAGTGCTCGATAAAACGAGTCAGAGGACTTGGATTCTGCTGCACACTTGTACTGAAAGCCACGGCCACCTTCTTGACCTCCGGATCACCGTCAGACAGTGTGGGTGGTACTTGGATCACTGGCCAGTCTGTTTTAGATTGCATCAAGAAATGTGGCCCTCTCAGTCAGTGTCCTTCCTGAAGGAAGGTCTCAGCTTTCATGCCTCTCGAAGCACTGTCTGCCGGGTTAAGTCCAGTCTTTATGTGGTGCCATTGGGACTTGTTTGTCAGATCACGAATAATGGACACTCTGTTAGCCACATAGGTTTGTAACCTTCTAGCATAATTTTGGATGTACTTTAGGATGGCGGTGCTGTCGGTTCAAAAAACGGAGTCTCCGAGGGTTAACTCAAGCTCTCTTCTTAACATCCTGTCTATCCTAGCAGCAAGGACTGCGCTGGCAAGTTCCAGCCTTGGGATAGTCACCACCTTTAATGGTGCTACTCTGGCCTTCCCCATCACAAACGTAATGTGAGGTAATCCACCATCTCGAGTCAGTCTCAAATAACTGACTGCCCCGTAACCTCGCTCACTTGCATCGCAGAAGTGATGCATCTGTGCTCCTGTAACTTCAAAAGCTGGTGGCCTAAGACATCTCCTGATTCTTAGGCTTGAAATCAGGTTAAGATCTTTTAGCCACTCCTTCCATTTATGTGTGTAAGTAGTCGGTATCTGCTCATCCCATTCACAATTTAGCTTGCACAGGTCCTGCAGTATTCCTTTCCCAGTCAGCATGACTGGTGCTAGAACCCTAGAGGATCATATACTGAGTTCAATACTGACAGAATAGTTCTGCGGGTAACTGCTGGTTGTTTTGGGGTGATTGAGAAGAAGAACATGTCTGACTCAATGTCCCATCGCATGCCAAGAGCTCTTTCTAGGGGCAGTTTATCTTTATCGAGGTCTAGATCTTTGACCTCTTTTGTTCTCTCTTCAGCTGGCACAGAGGCAAGGACTGCTCGACTGTTGCTGGTCCATTTGGTGAGCTTGAATCCACCTGTGGCGCATACTGATCTGAGCTCCTTTACCAGACAGATTGCTTGGCTCTCATTTGCAACAGATTTGAGACAATCGTCTACATAAAAGTTATGACGAATGGTGCTGAGAACTTCAGCGCCACACTTCGTTATCATCAACCGTCTGCTTCAGTGCAAAATTGGCACAGCTCGGTGATGATACTGCTCCAAAGAGATGCACCATCATCCGGTACTCTGCTAGCGGTTGCATGGTGTCACCATCTGGCCACCACAGGAACCTGGGGAAGTCCACATCATCTTTTGGTATCTTTACTTGATGGAACATTCCTTCGATGTCCACCATCACTGCTATTGGTTCTTGTCGGAATCTGAAGGGTACACCCAACAAGGTGTTCGTTAGGTCAGGACCCTGTAGCAGCTCAGAGTTCAGGGAATTCCCTTGAAACGAAGAGGTACAATCAAACACTACTTGTATCGTCTTTTTCTTTTGTGGTAGACACCATGGTGAGGAATGTACCACGGTCTACCATCGTTACGGGGGAGTTGTTCCTCTGGCACTCTTTCTGCATGCCCTTTCCTCAAGACATCACTCATGAAGCCATTATAGTCCTTCCAAAAGGCTTCATCTTTCTGGAATTTGCAGGCAAGATTCTTTGCTCTTTGTTCCGCCACCGTCCAGGTTGTTTGGCAGGCTGATGTCATCCTGACGGAACGGAAGTCGTATTTCATAGTGGCCGGCTTTTCTTTTGACTGAGCTGTTCATTTCGTACAAGAATTTCTTATCTTCAAATGAGTTTTCTTGTTTTTCATTGTGGGCCAACTCTGAGAAATCCTGGTTGTATTGGCGTACAAGAAGCTCTTCCAGCTTAACCACTGATATCTTGTTGGACGTTATCCGAGGTCGACCATGCTCATCCACAGATGCAGTACTGCCAAGCGGTCCATTTATAGTCCAACCTAGGCGTGTTAGAACTGCGTAAGGCCCCTCTCCTTGGCTATTGATCACTCTCAGTGGCTCCATAGCCTTTGGGACATTAGCACCGATCCACTTCTGTTTTGATGGGTCTCAAGTGGACATCCTTCAGGTAAGACCATCCTTTTATGTCAATTTCTGTAGAATATTTTCTTCACTAACAGGAATTATATTCTGTCTGAAGACTTCAGGAAGCTCTATGAAGCTATTGCCATCCAGGCTACATACTTCCAGTCCTCTCATAGCATGGGTTTTCACAGGCTTTTCATGACCCATTGTTCGGAGTAGGATTTCTGTTTTCTTCCAACAGTTTCTCCGTGACAAAAGTAGCATTGCTTCCAGGGTCTAGAAACGCATAGGTTTCTATCAAACAGCTGTCTTTATGTGCCTTTATCCTTACGGGTACCACTGCTAGCTTGTAGTCTGTGCTTCTGTTTCCTGTTTGTGCTGCTGATGACACCATAGCAATTTGTGCTGCCGATGATACTTTGGCAATGTTATTGCTCCTGTTGTCTGAAACTTGCATAACTGTTGGCTTTGGATTTCCTGGAGTAAAGTTCTCTATATGCAAGATAGTCGGGTGTTTCTTCTCACAGGAATGACACGTGAGACGTTTCTTGCATTCCTTACTCATATGACCCTTGACCAAGCAAGCAAAGCAGAGTCCATTTTTCTTTAGCAGCTCGACCTTCTCCTTGTGGGGAATCTTTGATATTAACTCACATTTTTCCATCACATGATCTCCTTTACAGAAAGTGCAAGGCATGACAAAAGTGTCAAAGGCTGTACGGATGCCCTCTGGCTTGTCTCTCCTTTTCTGTGCATTGGTATTCATGTTGGTTTCTTTCTTTGGAAGGACAGTCGTAGCAAAGCTTTTCTTGCTGCCAAATCTCATAAATGGTAAATCTCTTTTGGATTTCCTCTCATTTGTGCTTCCAGCAGGGTCATGGATATCCCCAAAAACCGGATCTTGAATGAT
Source organism: Percina caprodes (assembly GCA_013375575.1). Lineage (NCBI taxonomy): Eukaryota > Metazoa > Chordata > Actinopteri > Perciformes > Percidae > Percina > Percina caprodes. The sequence continues at coordinate 797,833 of JABXJD010000078.1, read as the reverse complement.
TCTGGCCTGTTTTTCTATAAACAGAACAAGGTCATGGAATTTAGGTCTCTGCTGTGTTCTTTCAGTGATGTCACATACAACGGACCGCCACTTCTCTCGAAGCTTAAATGGGAGTTTGGCAACAAGTCTTTTCATGTTAGATGGTGAGTCCAGCTCTGACATGTACGGAAGCTCCTGAACTGCATTACCACAGCCTCTTAGATAGAGGGCGTAGCTGTGAAGGGCCTTTCCATCATCTGTACGTATTTGGTTCCAGTTTAAGTCCTTTTCGACGTATGCAGATGTGACTTTAAAATCGTCGCCAAAATGATATTTAAGTAGGCGTTTTGCTTCCTCGTAACCAGTTGTTGCGTTCATGTGAAAGCAGCTTTGAACTAGTTCTTTTGGTTGACCTGCAGTATACTGTTCCAGGAAGTAGAGCCGATCCTCGTTACTGTTGGTTTTGTCCTCGATGTTGTGCTTAAAAGCCTTCATAAACGGCCTGAAAGTGAGAGGATCACCGTCGAACACCAGCACCTCCCTTCTCGGGAGTTTAGATTCTTTCTGCTGTATCACCAGCATATCCGCCAAGTCGGTTTGTTGTTGTATAATGTTTGTGAGGTTGATGCTCTGAGCCGTTTCACCTGTGGGAGTGGATTCGCCTTGCCTGCGTGGTCCATCAGATACAACAACACTAAATGGGGGGAGATTTGTTGTAGTCCTTGGTGCTTGCTCAGACCTTCTTGTGATTCCAGTTAGTGGTGGATACTGAGTATGTATAATTTTTTGTAAGGGTGTTTTAGGTATGGTTCCTATCCATGCAAACTCCAGTTGTGCCAAGCTTCCTTCTATTTTATCAGATGCATTAACTTGCTCTTCCATTTCTTTTCAAAATTCTGAGGCTTCATCACTCACAAATTCCTCCAGAGCTTTTAGCCTTGCATCAGCTGCAGCAATATCTGCTTCCAAGTCCAAGGATTCCATTTTTAAACCCAGCTGATGCTTCTCCCTTTCCAATTCATGTTTCCTTTTGAGAGCTTCAGCTCTGGCCTGCAGAGCAGCTTTGTCTGCAGCAGCCTTCATACGTGCTGAATCAACGGATAATGATTTTGAGCCTTTAGAGCTCTTTGATCCAGTCTGTGAGACACTGTCCTTTGATTCAGTCTGTGAGACACTGTCCCCAGCTTCCACAAGAGCTTGTGGGTCGGACTGAGTTTTTATCCATTGCTCCACCTCATTTAGAAAAACATGGTAATCAGCCATTTTTGGCTCATACCAGTCCAAAGTTTCATTCATTCTCACATCCTCAGGCAGCAGTTTCTGAATAGATTCATGACACCTCATAAATTCATTTTGCAATCTTAGGAATGCATTTGTACCTTCATTAATACTGGCAACATCAGCGCCCTCTTTCATCAGTGTTTTTATTTCATTCATTTTCCGTGTGCAGTGTGAAAGTTTTCCCTTTGAGTGATTTGAACGCTTTCCTTTGTTGCGCAGCGTCCATCTCTGTGACTCCACCTTCTGCCATTGTTACAGTTCTCAATTTTTTTTAATATTCGTTTGTACAAATTTTTCCCCAAGTACATCCAACAGCTTTTATATGAGTATTCGTTAGTATTTCGGTATTTTGTTTATTTGAATTCCTTCATACGCACAGCCGTGCTGTATGTCTTTTTCAGCCAGTTTAGATGATTTTATTTACAGTTTACTTTATTTCCTTCCGTGAGCGTATCCTTTTATCTTTGGACACCTTCCCCTCGTTTGGACCTTTTATTTTATGTAGTGTGTAGTTTAGTGAGTTCGTAGTTTAGAGGCAGTCTTATGGATTCATCTGTCTGCTTATCAAACACTTCATTCATTTGTCACTTCTGAATGTTTGACCGTAACCAGGTTCAGAGAACAGCGTTGCCGCTCGTGTACTCACGGTACCGGAGACAACAGATCCTGGCAGTAGTCCAGATTAGTCCAATAAAACCCTGAGTCCACTCTCATCCATTCATTACCATGTTGACGGGCATCTCTTCTTGCGTTCAGATTAACTATTTTCAACTTATTGTAGGAGCGGTCAGTAAATCTACGCGCATTCGTTCGTAGTGTCACATTGATCCGTTTCTTTATTCTATAACTACCACAGCAACATAAATAAACTTGTTTTGGACAAAGAAAAAGGAACCGTTTGTCTCACAAAATGGAGACCTGGCTCAGGTGAGGTCTAAATATAGAGTTACCACTCCCTGACGTCACCACCTCCACCACCACCACCATCATCACCATCATCATCAACAGTAAACAGTAATTGAAATCAGCATCATCTGAATATAGTTATCTGTATGATTATAAAGGACATTCATGTGAAGAAAAACAAAAATCAGTGTAATGGCTTCAACACTTCTGCTGGATCACTGCTACAGTTCTGGAGGACGTGTTGAGACCAGAGATGGAGGAGAGCTGCCCAAGACCCTGACTGAGATGTACATCCACTTCCTTGTGGTTCAGTCCAAAATGAAGAGCATCAAGTATGATGGAGGAGCTGAGACAGACCCACAATGGAGTCCAGAGAGCAGGAAGATGATTGACACCCTAGGAAAACTGGCTTTTGAGCAGCTGCAGAAAGGCAACCTGATCTTCTATGAATCAGACCTGAGAGAGTGTGGCATCGAGATCAGAGCAGCCTCAGTGTACTCAGGAGTCTTCACACAGATCTTTGAAAAGGAGAGAGGACTGTACCAGGACAAGGTGTTCTGCTTCGTCCATCTTAGTGTTCAGGAGTTTCTGGCTGCTCTTCATGTCCATCTGACATTCATCAACTCTGGAGTCAACCTGCTGGCAGAAGAACAAAACACATCCAAGCTTCAGAGACAAAACAAGTTTCTACCAGAGTGCTGTGGACATGGCCTTACGGAGTCCAAATGGACACCTGGACTTGTTCTTCCGTTTCCTCCTGTGTCTTTTACTGCAGACCAATCAGACTCTCCTACATGGTCTGCTGACACAGACAGGAAGTAGCTCAAAGACCAATCAGAAAACAGTGGAGTACATCAAGAAGAAGATCAGTGAAAATCTGTCAGCAGAGAGAAGTATCAATCTGTTCCACTGTCTAAATGAACTGAATGATCGTTCTCTAGTGGAGCAGATCCAACAGTCCCTGAGTTCAGGAAGTCTCTCCACAGATAAACTGTCTCCTGCTTAGTGGTCAGCTCTGGTCTTCATCTTATTGTCATCAGAAAATGATCTGGACGTGTTTGACCTGAAGAAATACTCTGCTTCAGAGGAGGCTCTTCTGAGGCTGCTGCCAGTGGTCAATGCCTCCAACAAAACTCTGTGCGTGCATGCACAGCTATCCAGATTAAATAGAGGTTTCTTCATTCAGAGAACAATTAGCTGTAATTGTTTTTCAAATTTTTATTTTTTGTGGCTGTAAGCTGTCAGAGAGAAGCTGTGAAGCTCTGTCCTGAGTTCTCAGCTCCCAGTCCTCTAGTCTGAGAGAGCTGGACCTGAGTAACAACGAACTGCTGGATTCAGGAGTGGAGCTGGTGTCAACTGGACTGAAGAGTCCACACTGCAGACTGGGAACTCTATTTACGTATTTACCACGTGTTTTTGCAACGATATTTTTTTTTCCCCTCACAATACATGGCATGACGTCACGTTGGGGAGAAACCAGAGCAGTCTTCGTTGTCTTTGCCACTGGTCTTGCCTAATATCGCTTTTGGTTTTTTAAATATTTAATAACAGTCTATGGTCTCCATCGAGTCCAGGTGACTTAATTATGTTTATAATAATATTGGAGGGAAAGTGAAACACAGCTTAGATGAGGCTATTGTTTGGCTTTTCATAAGTTTAGACTAAGCTAGGTAAATATCACGACTACCTTTGGTGTTGCTTATATATGAGTCCATGTTGTCAACATAATACCTGTGGCTGCACCTTTTGTACCATAATTGTATTGAATGAAATAGTAAGCTTTGCTCCTACGAGATGGGTAGGTTTTTGTTACATTACACACAAAGCTAACTGGCAAAAGTTAGCCTGTACATATGCTAGCGGAAATAGCTAACGTTTCATAGCCAGCCAGCAACTTTGGCAGTAGAGTTTCGGCGAGCTAACCACGACAGCGTTGTCGCCCACAATCAACCGGCAGTGATGTTTGAAATAGAGACACGCATATCATTTATTTTCCGGAGATCCTGGACATTATTTTCATTTATGATGTTAAAGACAAAGGAAGGGTAGCCCGAGTATGCCTGGCGTCCTACCACAAGTCCATGTGGAAGCCAAGCTACATCTGCGGCGAGCAGTCTGCAGACCAGGGGAATAAGTTTCAGATTCTCGGTGTACAAATACGTGTACTGTGAAAATGTTTCAGCTAATCATAATTTGTAAAATATTGATTTTACTCCAACCTGCTCCTTCATTAAATACTTCCATATGGATTTATTTTTAAAATTCTACGCTTTGTTCTCAGATAAAAAGAACACGTGTTAAATTATACTCTGTTCACTTTCACTGTTTTCTGAAAATACACGTCTTTCCTATTAACCCACAACCTCATAACAATATAATTTAATATTTTTTAGGGAAGGGATAAACCAACCATAGGGGTACAATGTACTACTGGTTACTTCTGTTCTACACTACATCTGGAGTGAAGCTATATTGTCATTGAGTTGCTCAAATGCTCAGTACTAGTACCTACTGTAGCAGTGGTAATAGTAGTAGATTGGTGTTTGTATCATTTATAACACTGCTATTATGGAGGTATGTTATGAGACAGAAGGACAGACTCAAATGCACGGCTCACTGGGAAGGTATTTATTAAGGAAAGTGAAGGTAGGGAGTGGGAGCAGGGAGGCGGACGTTGGAACGCGGAGGCGGAGGACTGGAGGGCAGGCGAGGGCTTGGTGACTGGGAGAGGAGAGCAGACGAGGGACCCGGGAGGAACCCAGGCCGCGGGCCGAGGAGGAGACACAGGCACGAGGAGGAGAGGTGGAGAGGAGGGGACGCCGTGGAAGAATGGCCGAAGAGGAGACACAGGCACAAGGAGTTGAGATGAGGAGGGGGCACCGAGGGAGAGGGACCGGGGTCCAAAGCCAGCTGACCGGAGGAGCATGAAACTGAAAGGAAAGCCCAGGGGAGGTAAGCACAAGGACATACAAGACCGAAGGTAGATAAATGTTAGCACTGGGTAATTTGGCTGACGAGGTTCACCCAAGTAGTTGAAGCAACGATCAGGTGAAGAGTGAGTGAAGAGCCGGGTAGATATATTGAGGTTGATGATGATGACAGGCAGGTGTGAACGGTGGGAGCTGGTGTTGACAAGCAGGTGTGGCGGAGAGGATCACTGATTGTAGATGGGAGGCAGGTGTGAGCAATCAGCTGGCTTCGGATAGGAGAGGGAAGGAAAAAGGAGAAAACAAAACAAAAACAAGGCAGGACGATAGAAAGTGCACAGAAAATAATACTCACGGCCAGCTGGACCCCAACCATGACAGGATCCTCATATCTTATTCTGTTTTCTTTAAATTATATATCAAGGGGAATGGCTGTAATGGCCCAAAATGATTGTCTTGATACTGTCATAAGATGTTTTTTATAGCCTGTCTGTATGCAGTGAACTGGTGTTGTCTAGGTATAAGTAATCTTTCACATGACTGTCTAAAAAGAATGGTAAAGTAAATATAAACAATTGAAATACTGGTGCGTGCTGGCTTGGAGGGGACCATGTTCCTGTCTGAAATGTGTGTATACTATCTTCAGTACAAACGGATTTGGCACAAACAAAGGCATAGATAGAAAGAAAACGTTAACGTTCACTCGGTGCTATTCACTGACAGTAAAAAGTAAAGTCATTGTATGCACTGCTGCGTTGCAAGATAAATAAAGGAGAATTCCCCAACTCTTGGCATTTCCTCATTTGCCCTCTCACATCTGGCAGTTTTGTAGTTCCACGGCTGCTGGCCTTTCCACCTCTTCCTCATCCCAGTCAGTCGCCATAGTTCTAGTGCCAGGCTGATACTACTCTCCCCAACGTGACGTCATCACCAAATTAAGTTAAAAATCCTGTGCATAACGAAAATGACCAAAAACTGACATTTAACACTATTTGAGACATTTTTAAAAATTATATACATATCTTGAGTGTTTTTTGTACACAATAATCAACAGTGGTGGTTAACCTGCAACATGGGCTTTAATTGAGGAGAATAAGTGCCACATGTACATTAAAAGAGGAGGGAGAGATGTGTGTAGGCTGAGCAGAGATAACAATAAACGAGAAATTAATCTACAGGGGATACTTCTTTGAGAATCTTTTAGATTTTGATACATATGGTTCCTTTAAATAAATAATAGTTTCACAATACATTTTTCTAAATTCCACATCATTTTGATTGTCAAGTACTGGTTATTAGTTATGGATTAGACTGACTTTTGTGTTTATGATGGTAAATTTAAGTGATTTTGTCATCCCATAGAGGGACAAGTCACCGTTCTATCTCCAGAATAAAAGTAATACATATTGTGCTGCATGGAAGAACGTTGATATTACATATTTTTGTTATTCATAGTGTGAGTGTGGGTGGCGGCGTAAGACGTCACACAGTGAGTGAAGGTGTATGAAGTTGATTCTGACTTTGTTTCTTCCTGCAGGATGGACCATGGTGGACCACAGAGACTGAGACCTGGTCTGAGGAAGTGTGTGTGTTTAAAGTTTGAGAGCTAGCTGCAGCTTTTTCACATCTGGCCCTGGTCAGTGAAAACCAGCTTAAAGCACGTTGGTGGACCCACAACCCTCTGATGTTCATTCACACTCAGTTCACTTTGAGATTTAATGTTCAAAGGTCTGAACTTTGTGCTAAATGTCAGCTCTTTGGTGGAGGGTTAAGGCCCGAACACACTAACAGCGTTAATTGACGCTCCTCAATTGACTAAGGGTCAGCACGTAACAGACCCCCTATCAGTGGGGGCATTACCTTCTCCTTGATGGACACAGCTGTCAAACCTCCTTCAACCCTGCAGTCACTTTATATCTCTCTCTCTCACGCTCTGTCTCCCTCCCTCTCTCTTACCGGTGTGTGTGAGCGTGAGTGGTGCAAGTGGCGCAGAGTTTTCAAACTGTTTCTGTCCCTGTTTTGTTTCTTAAGCTTTTCTTGTAAAAGGAATTGGGTTTCTTGGTCGAGTTTTTTTTTTGGGATGAATGGCGTTTTCCAGGGCGCCGCCTCCGACTCTTTGGCAGAGAGTGAGGTTTGTCCCCCCCGGAGGGTGATGTTACGGTGGAGGAGGTTCTGTTGGCGGTTGGCTATGGCGAGCTATCTTTTGCATCCAGAATGAACAAAGCAGTGGTGGTGTTTATGAAGGATAAGCAGCTTGTTCATCAGCTGATTGAGAGCGGCGTGTATATCAGAGATAGTTTAATGCAGGTCTCCCCGTTATCGGTTCCCTCCATGCGGATCACCATGTCTGGTGTTCCGCCCTTCATCTCCAACGAGGTGTTGGAGAAGGAGCTTTGGAGGTTTGGAAAGTTTGCCAGTAGATTTAAAACTGTGATATAAAGATCCCAAACTGTGGCATGTGCAGTCTCTGAGGCGACAGGTGTTCAGACGCTGGAGGTGTCGTTCAGAGTGAGGCATGGTGACGGGTCTTATATGGTGTAAGCAGATGAAATGTTTTGAGTGTGGGGGTGTGGGACACAAGCGACTGATGGCGTTTTGAGTGTGGGGGTGTGGGACACAAGCGACTGACGGCGAGTCTGCGGCACCAGAAACTCCATCCGCGGCAGCTGGCGGCCTGGTGCCAGGTCTAATGCGGCTGGAGTAACTGCAGATGTGGCAGGAAGCAAAGCGGTAGCGACAGGTGAGAAAGACAACGTGGAGGTACAGTGCCCATCTGGGCAGCAGCAGGCTCTGGCACCAGCAGGGAGGAACTCTGAGTGTGTAGGTGCTGATGTGCAGTCACAGTCAGGAACTAGTGAGGAAGTAGCCTCCACCAGTACTCCAGGAGGTCCTACTGTGATCACCACTGATAAGCAGGGTGTAGGCCCTTTCAGCAGTCAGGCATCATGTGCTAGTGAGGAAATGGAGTATGAGTCGGATGCTGATACTGACTCTTTTGTAGAAGTTAATCAGAGCACAGATTTGTATTCATTAGAGGAAATAGATTGTTTTCTGAATTAATCATTTAATAGATCTGTGAAAGTGTCGGATTACTTCCAAGACACTGAAAAATGTGTCACGTCTGTTGCTGTTCTGCAAAGACTAGTTTGATTGGAGGAAGTTAGTGTGATATAGGGTTGTTTTTGTTGTTTTGTTTTGTTAATGTCTGTGCCCCTAATCAGGGACCTGAAAGAGTGACTTTTTTCACCCAGTTAAAAGATGAACGACATAAGTACCATCAGGACGAGCTGATTTTTGGTGGTGATTTTAACTGTACTCCTGATTTCAGCCTCACCCACTTTCAGCTCAGAGTCTGAACAGCATTATTAACCAGCTGGATCTGGTAGATGCCTGGAGGGTCAAAGATCAACAGTCCCAACAGTACACTTGGATGAGGGTCATTAATAATAGGGAGTGTGCAGTCAGACTCGATAGGATCTATATTTCACGGAACCTTAGTTCTAGACTAGCCCGCAGTAGCATAACTCCTGTTGGCTTCATTGATCATCACTGTGTATGTATGGCTCTGATCATCTCGCCAGGAAAGAGGATTAAGTCATACTGGCATTTTGAAATCAAGCGTTTACGAGACAGCAAGTTCTGTGAAAGGTTTAAGCACTTTTGGAAGTGCTGGAAAAACAGAAAAGCAGATTTTGCTTCTTTGAAGCAGTTCTGGAGTACAATTGGACCTGGCCTTCATGAGGTTTTTATGGAGGGGATTAGGACAGAGTTTCTCCCTGTTTTCTGTCAGCGAGCAGTGTTGTCACTGCTGCCCAAAAAAGTTGATCTGACTTTGCTTAAGAACTGGTACCCAGTTTCCCTCCTCTGCATGGATTATAAGGTACTTTCCAGAGCAATGTCTAACCGACTGAAGGATGTCCTGGAAGTCATCATACACTCTGACCAATCTTGTTGTGTTCCAGATCGGTCAATCATGGACAATATTTTCTGTGTTCCGGACGTTCTTGATGTGTGTAAATTGTTTGATTTTGATGTTGGTATCATCTCTTTAGAATAAGAAAAAGCATTTGATAAGGTGGATCACTCCCATCACTCACATTTGTTTTCTGCACTGAAAGCTTTTGGTTTTGGTGATGGGTTTCTGTCTTGGGTTGGTTTATTGTATAATGCTGCACAGTGTTTGTTGAAGACGGGGGCAGGGCTGAGTCAGCCCATTCCTGTGCAGAGGGGGATACGACAGGGTTGCCCATATTGGGACAGCTATATACTTTGGCAATCGAGCATCTCCTGTGCAGGATGAGGGCTCGACTCGGCTGCCTTTTCCTGCCGGGGTCTTCAGGTATGGTGCATCCTCTTACTGCATTAGCTTATGCAGATGATATCAATGTTTTTGTTTGCAGTCAGGAGGATGTTCAGAGTTTGCAGGATGCTCTGTCCCTTTATGAGAGGGCGACATCAGCACGGGTGAACTGGGCTAAGAGTGAGGCATTGCTAGTGGGTCAGTGGAGAGATAGAGCAGTGCCCAGTCTGCCAGGGGGACAAGAGTGGGGGAAAGAAGGGTTAAAAGTTTTGGGGGTGTTTTTGGGTACGGAGGGTACAGAGAAACTGGGAGGGAGTGAGGGAGAAGGTGTGCGCTCGGTTGTCTAAATGGTGATGCTCTCTGTGAGCAGTGGAGTGAGGGGTGGGAATACAGTTTTCCCTCTCTGTCCATTACCCCATCTGTGGAGGAGTGGCGGGAGGACGCTGGCCATCTACTGTCTTTCACAACCCCTCACCTGAGCAAGTTCCAGGATGCTGGGAAGAAAGAATTGCATCATACCTGCGTAAAGGAGCTGAACCTGCGGGCTCGGGCTGGGCTAAGGGAGACGAGGTGGACTGAGTTTGAAAAACATGTGGTTTCGATTTGGTAAAATAAAGATTTAAAAAAAAATCAAATCTCTCTCCCTCTCTCTCTCCCCCTCTCCCTCTCTCTCTGTCTCTCTCAGCTGTAGCAGATTTCTGATCCTGATCACATCATTACATATCATCAACTCTTTTTTTTATATTTTACAACCTTCAGTTGGCCCACTCATCTTTGCAGAATTGTCCTAATTCAGTTACATTAGAGGGTTTTCGAGCATGAACGGCCTTTTTAAGGTCATACCACAACATCTCAATAGGATTCAGGTCAGGACTTTGGCTAGGCCACTCCAAAGTCTTCATTTCGTTTTTCTTCAGCCATTCGGTGGTGGACTTGCTGGTGTGTTTAGGATCATTGTCCTGCTGCAGAACCCAAGTTCGTTTCAGCTTGAGTACACGAACAGATGGTCGGACATTCTCCTTCAGGATCTCTTGGTAGACAGCCACGTAACAGCACGGATTAATAGCACAATGACCCCAAAAACTCTGGGCTTCTAGGCTGGATACAAAACCTTCTGTAAGGGATATGAATCAGAAGTGCCGTTTGGCGTCACACATGATGCACTCGACCTCAGAAGGGATAAAATGGCCCAAAATGGTCTACGTTGATTATAGTGCCCCCTAATGGTCTATCTTTACCACATTTGGTACAGAGCCTCCGGGCAGCATGCCAAACAATCATCACAGGTTTGGTATTGATAGCATTTATTGTGGTAAAGATATTGCAATTGCAAATTTCCCATTGAAATTCACTGAGGTTTTCAACAAAACCAACAAACGTTGATTATAGACACAGAAAATTAGTTTGGTCCTAAAATGTGCATATGTTAACGTAGCAAAATTCTGTGATTATATTTTTGTCGTGGCCATCTGTATATGAGAAACACCAGGTTTCGTACAGGACAAGTTAGAAAAAGTTGGCTTCACACACACAGCGCGATATTGCGGAAATAACTTTGAGCAGAAATGGGCGTGCATTTATTTTGGCAGAGATAGGGCAAAGGAAACACGTGGATATATGGTTTTTAAATTTCCGAGTTACGGTTTGGGAGTTTTTTTCTGCTATAGTACTAGTGGTGGAAGTGGGTGACAGTCTACGTCTGAGGTCTTTGCGCAGTGTTGGACCAGTCTTGAAAATGGCACACCGCCACCATGTACGGTTTAGGTTGCAGCGGCAGTTTTATGCGGAGAAAAATAATGAAGAAGAAGAAGAATAATCCGGTGACTGTGGAGGCGCAGCACTCCATCACTCTCCTTCTTGGTCAAATAGCCCTTCCACAGCCTGGAGGTGTGTTTGGGGTCATTGTCCTGTTGAAAAATAAATTATGGTCCAACTAAATGCAAACTGGATGGGAGGGCATGCAGGATGCTGTGGTAGCCAAGCTGGTTCAGCATGCCTTCAATTTTGAATCAATCCCCAACATTATCACCAGCAGAGCACCCCCACACCATCACACCTCCTCCAAGCTTCACGGTGGGAACCAAGCACGTAGAATCCATCCGGTCACCCTTTCTCCGTCGCGCAAAGACACGGCGGTTGGAACCAAAGATCTCAAACTTGAACTCAGACCAAAGCACAGATTTCCACTGGTCTAATGTCCATTCCTTGTGTTTCTTGGCCAAAACAAATGTCTTCTGCTTGTTGCCTCTCCTTAGCAGTGGTTTCCTAGCTGCTATTTGACCATGAAGTCCTGATTTGCGCAGTCTCCTCTTAACAGTTGTTTTAGAGATGTGTCTGCTGCTAGAACTCTGTGTGGTATTCATCTGGTCTCTAATCTGAGCTGCTGTTAACTTGCAATTTCTGAGGCTGGTGACAGATTAAGTTATCCTCAGCAGCAGAGGTGAATCTTGGTCTTCCTTTCCTGGGGGTGGGTCCTTCATGTGAGCCAGTTAGCGCTTGATGGTTTTTGCAACTGCACTTGGGGACACATTCAAAGTTTTCGCAATTTTCCGTACTGACTGTCATTTCTTAAAGTAATGATGGCCACTCGTTTCTCTTTACTTGGCTGATTGTTTCTTGCATAAGGCAAGAAATTACACTAATTAACCCTGACAAGGCACACCTGTGAAGCGAAAACCATTTCAGGTGACAACCTCATGAAGTTTATTGAGAGAACACCAAGGGTTTGCAGCGCTATCAAAAAAGCAAAGTGTGGCTATTTTGAAGAAACTAGAATACAAGACATGTTTTCAGTTATTTCACACTTTTTTGTTAAGTACATATTCCATATGGGTTCAGTCATAGTTTTGATGCCTTCAGTGATAATCTACAATGTAAATAGTCATGAAAATAAAGAAAATGCATTGAATGACAAGGTGGTTCCAAACTTTTCGCCTGTACTGTATACATACATACATACATACATACATACATACATACATACATACATACACAGTAAGGAAAATAAGTACTTGAACACCCTGCTATTTTGCAAGTTCTCCCACTTAGAAATCATGGAGGGGTCTGAAATTGTCATCGTAGATGCATGTCCACTGTGAGAGACATAATCAAAAAAAAAATAATCCAGAAATCACAATGTATGAATTTTTAACTATTTATTTGTATGATACAGCTGAAAATAATTATTTGAACACCTGAGAAAATCAATGTTAATATTTGGTACAGTAGCCTTTGTTTGCGATTCCAGAGGTCAAACGTTTCCTGTAGTTTTTCACCAGGTTTACACACACTGCAGAAGGGATTTTGGCCCACTCCTCCACACAGATCTTCTCTAGATCAGTCAGGTTTCTGGGCTGTCGCTGAGAAACATGGAGTTTGAGCTCCCTCCAAAGATTCTCTATTGGGTTTAGGTCTGGAGACTGGCTAGGCCACGCCAGAACCTTGATATGCTTCTTACAGAGCCACTCCTTGGTTCTCCTGGCTGTGTGCTTCGGGTCATTGTCATGTTGGAAGACCCAGCCTCGACCCATCTTCAATGCTCTAACTGAGGGAAGGAGGTTGTTCCCCAAAATCTCGCAATACATGGCCCCGGTCATCCTGTCCTTAAGACAGTGCAGTCGCCCTGTCCCATGTGCAGAAAAACACCCCAAAAGCATGATGCTACCACCCCCATGCTCCACAGTAGGGATGGTGTTCTTGGGATGGTACTCATCATTCTTCTTCCTACAAACACGGTTAGTGGAATTATGACCAAAAAGTTCTATTTTGGTCTCATCTGACCACATGACTTTCTCCCATGACTCCTCTGGATCATCCAAATGGTCATTGGCAAACTTAAGACGGGCCTTGACATGTGCTGGTTTAAGCAGGGGAACCTTCTGTTCCATGCCTGATTTCAAACCATGACGTCTTAGTGTATTACCAACAGTAACCTTGGAAACGTTGGTCCAAGCTGCTTGGACATTTCCCCATAGCCCTTTCTAGCCTTGTGAAGGTGTAAAATGTTGTCTCTAGTGTCTTTGGACAGCTCTTTGGTCTTGGCCATGTTAGTAGTTGGATTCTTACTGATTGTATGGGGTGGACAGGTGTCTTTATGCAGCTAACAACCTCAAACAGGCGCATCTAATTTAGGATAATAAATGGAGTGGAGGTGGACATTTTGAAGGCAGACTAACAGGTCTGTGAGGGTACTGTCACAGTGGACATGCACCTACAATGACAATTTCAGACCCCTCTATGATTTCTGAGTGGGAGAACTTGCAAAATAGCAGGGTGTTCAAATACTTATTTTCCTCACTGTAATATATATAAATACATACATACATACATACATACACACACACACAGAATATGCATAAACAACTCAACCAAGATTAAACTGAATTGTTGGTTATAATTTTGAAGACTGAGAGAGACTAACTGGCCATAAAATTAGTTTCACCAGGAACTTACCCCACCTTAACAGAGAACGTAATCTTTGACTCAGTGCTCTACACCAAATTCTGCTAGATTTTACAAACAATAAGTGACAGATATGATTATTAATTGAACCAGGAATCCCCCCCTCATGTCAAGTCTTTTAGTTGATTCAAAGTGTAGGTGTTGTTTAGTTTTTATGCCTGATGAAGATCTGGGAGCAGCTCCAAGTGTGAAACCTTTACATGTCCTATTCTGTTCTATTGAAACACAGAGAGACAAATGGGAGTAGTCTCGTTCCTTGTTCCTCGTCCGTCTGGATGTCAGTCTGATCTCTGCCTCAGTTAAATCTCCACAGCTGATGCCCTGAATACATGTGATTTAACTGATCAAACTGATGAAAACCAAGTGCCAAAACATTAAAAAACATTTTAATTCAACACAAGTTAATAAGCCCCGAGTCAACGTTGGACTTAATGGTGAGACCAAACATCAGTGGTTTTCAACTAAAAGCCCTTGTGTCTGTGAGTATGCTCAGGGATTATTTGATTTACTTCCAAACTTTATCTTAAACGTTTATAAAGATTCAGGTGTCCTCCTCTCCCTGAGGAGATTTTGAACTTGTGCAGCTGCTTTGAATCATCCTGGGAATATATATATATATATATATATATATATATATATATATATATATATATATATATATATATATCTTCATTTTCCTGAGTGAAACTACCAATATTGGATAAACAGGGCAGCAAGTGTGCTTTCAAAATGTGAACCTTAAAAATACAAATTGGTTAATTTCAAGGGCAACTAGACTTGGTTAAGGTTGTTGAAGTCTCTGATCCAAGGCCAATATTTGGCCATTTGGCCTCATGTGAGAATGCCACCAATGGTTGTTCAGACATGACCTGTCTGTGTCTTTGAAAAAGGTCTATTGCAAAGTCCTCTCATAGAACTAATTTGTCCTAAGCCATGTGCAGGATGACCTGGAGGTTCATTTTACTGACACTGGGAGAACTTTTTTTTAAATAATTGTTGGCATCTTTTGGTTGCCTCTCATTATGAAATTAGTTTGCTGTAGATATCCTCCTCACCCTGAAGTGTTTTCAGAGATGTACATGTTGGACCTGTGTTTGTCCTCAGCACCTCTGAATTACCCTTAGAAGAAGAAATAAATAACTACTAGGGATGAGCGAGTACAGCATTATCTGTAACTTTTAACCACATGAATTATCTGTATCTGTACTCGGACTGGGCAGGGCCTAACCCGGAAGTGGGTCGGGTTGTCTTGATATTGACTTGCATTACTCGTATAATACTTGTATTCGGCAAAAGTGCTTTATCCGTACCGGATACTCGTCCCTAATAACTACAACTGCAAGCAGTTAAGATGGGGGCCAAGCCTCCTTGCAGCAGTCACCTCCGTGATCTAGGGTGTGTGCGAAAGCGGGACCCAAAGTGTTACGGTGGGGAGGCAAACGTCGGTAAATATTAAGAGGTGTGAACGGTACATTACTTTTGCAAATATCCCATTAACATTGATTAAGTCAAAGTGACAAAAGTGGTCCACGTAGACTATAGCGTCTAGTTATGAAAAAATAAGAATATGGCATGTCAAAAAATATCACAAAAAAATGAGAGATAAACTAACACAAAGACAAGGAAGGCCAAAAGGGAAAAAACACCCAAAACCAAAACCCCAAACCACAACAAGAACCATTTGCCCTGCGTTGAAATCAACCTTCCTACCATCTGGAAAGAGCCCGTACGAAGGGGTGAGAGCCCTTCATCTTCTGAAGACGACAAGCCTTCTACCACAAGCAGGCAGCAAGAACAAAGGGGCGAGAGGCCTTTGTCTTTTGCAGACATAAGCCTTTGTACCACCTTGAGGACAGAGGAATATTTGAGCCCCTTTTGGCCTGCATTACCGTAGACCTTCCTACGAAGTTGATGCAAGACGGACGAAAGGGGTGATGAAAGGGGAGAGAGCCTTTCTTCTTCTTCTGTAGACAACAAGCCTTCTACCACAAGAAGGCAGCAAAAAAGAAGGGCTAAGAGCATTTGTCTTCATCGCCTGAAGACGACAAGCCTTCTACCACAGGGAGGCAGCAAAAAAGAAGGGATGAGAGCCCTTCGTCATCCTCTTCTGAAGACAAGTCTTCTTCCACCAGGAGACAGCAGGAAGAAATGGGTGAGAGATCTTTGTCTTGTGGAAATTTCAACCCTTCAACCACCACTATAGCTTAATCTTCTTCCTTCTACCACAAGGAGGCAGCAAGACAGAAGGGCTAATAGCCCTTTATCTATCCATCTGAGTGAGAAAAAAATACAGGAGTATGAAGAGCAGTATAGACAGCTGTGTGCAAGAGAGAGGAAGCGAGTTGAAAGCGAAAAGGAGGAGACAGAAAGACAGGAGCAAGAGACAAGAGAAAGGAAGTACAGGGAGATAATTGCAAGAGAAAAGCAACATTTGGAGGAGGAGTGGATAGACAGAGAAAGGGAGAGGTGTGAAAAGATGGAGAAAAGGAACCAGGAAGAGGAGAGGAAAACCTTTGGTCTGCTTTCAAGAATATACATTTGGTGGCTCAATTGTGAGATAGACAGCTTAGCCAGAGGAATCACATCAACCATTGTGGATGAGCTCTACCTCCTGCGTCATGGTAAGAAAGTAAACTTACATTTTGTCACTTAAAATATGTCATAAAGATATATGTATAGCCTCCTTTAGATAAACAGTTCCAGTAAACCAGTGGTGGAGCAAGTATTCAATTTCTTCACTAGTTAAACTTCCAATACCACTATGTAAAAAAAAAAAAAAAAACTATTTCAAGTAAAAGTTCTTAATTTAAAGTCCTAGAAAGTATTAGAAATCTCAAACTAACTTTGTGTTCTGTTGGATCTCTGAGGAAGGAGGCTCGGGTCGAATTGAGAATTAAGAAAAAGGTTTAATGCAACAGAATGATGAGGATAATGAGACAAAGACAAACACAATAACACTGCAGCTGACAGCGGACTGATCCACGCTTCCCCTGACGGAGTCACGTGAAAACAGTCTTGAATATCCATAAATCGCACTAATTTATGCCGTGCACCTGGGGGCTGTTCCTTTTCACCTGGCGCATTCAAATCCATTCTCATTGGTCCGTTGTTGTCATGACAACATGCCGAGCACACCTTTGCTGTCCAATGAGAGTAAACATGCCGCCAAACTCTGCCCCTTTGGGGGTGGTTTTCGGTGACAGAACAAAAGGCTCTGTCGTGTAACTGTGAAATTCTAACATCAATACAGTTAATCAACATTGTATTGTCTTAGCCTAGACATAGGCTGAATCCCATTTCTTCCCCTTACCCCTTCCCCTCATTTTTGCGCATTCACGGGGGACCTAGTGGTGTCCAAATCCTTTTAGTGACCAAGGGGAAGGGGAAAGATCAAGGGGTGTATGGCCCTAGAAAGCAAGTGAGAACGCTACCTTACTTGTAAACAGACAAGCAACAATGGCTGCCGCATAACCAGAGAGACACATAAATGTAAGTATTTTCGGCTTAAATAATTGATTTAAAAGTTACGACAGTCTTGTTTTGTGGTCTATGCAGTCCTGTACATATGTACTTGCAACAACGTTCTTAATTGAAACTTTAAAAAAAAAAAAAAAAAAAAAATACGCTAGCTAACGCTAATCGCTAACACTAATCGCTAACGCTAACGTTGATTTGAACAACAGTCCCGCATTTCTCTGCCTTGAATGAACTGTATACATCGCATAGACTGTGTATATTAATATTAACAGTCTATGATACATCGCTACGTGCTTTACATATACCGTCCTGTATCACACAGGGACCAGGAGGACACAGCAGCTGGTCCACTTTGGGGCTGAAAACAAGCAGAAGTTTCTTAAATCATGTGTTCATGTTGTACCCATTCATTATTGCATTGGTACTGTATTATTGTAATAATTTGTAATTAATTACTGTCCATGCACTTGTATATTGTTGTTGGTTATGATAGGGACACTGATGATTTGTGGGGGTTACTGGCCAACAGGCTTCAGGCTGGTCTGAATATCAGAACAGCTGTAGTTAATTTGTTAGTTTGTGGTCTTGTGTCTTTTTTTAAATTTATACATTTGAAGCCTTTTATGTGTGTGACATGTAAGTTATGATTCTAATAGTTGATAATGGTTCTGTAATATAATATATATAATGTAATGTTTTTGCCTGTCATGTTTAATTTATCAGGCAATAAAGACAGAATTTTGTTAAAGTTTTTCTGAACACAATGACATTCAAAACGGTGATAACTGAAACAGATATACAACACACCGTGTGTGTGTGTGTACACACATATGTATTGCAAACAGACCTAAGTATTACACAGATAACATCTGCCTCTGCACCACCAAAGGGAACATAACATAACTAAAACATATATAAATGCATATGACACTGTTGTCAAAACCCACACAATCAACAGAGACGCCATCTTGGAAGTTTGTGATCAATACTGTATGGTGATGTCACCAAGTGGTGTCCCATTTCATAGGGGTATGTTTTCACCCCTAGCCCTTACCCCTTGGTTTTGAGGGCCAAGGGGTAGGGGTAAGCCAAGGGGTAGGGGTAAGATGGAGAAATGGGATTCAGCCTAAGACTCTAGGGGGTAGGAGACAAGCGGCCTCCTCCAGGTGTGTAGCAGGAAAGCTCCTTTCCATATGTTAAATGCCAGAATTGACCTCATCAATTCTTTACAGTCAATGGTAATGAGGGGGAAAATGGGGGACAGAGGTATGCATAATTTTCTAACCTTGCGCCTTCATACATTTTTAATTTTTATACTCAAAAGTGAAATAATTATTACATAAAATTCATTGAAAGTAAATGTAGTCAGAAAACCAGCCCATGTGACTGATATAGGCTACTCTGTAATAATACATTACAAAAGGGAAACTATGCAGTTTTTCTTGCTTAATGAAAGTAGCTCACTAAATTGGTTAACTGTAGCTTCTTTTGTCTAGCTAACAAATGTGTTTTTTGTTTAGCCTACTTAAGAACTTAATGAGACTGGACTTAATACGTATGTATGCCTAGTATTTAAGCTGTTAAATGTCCAATGACATTTCGGACAAAAATAACACAACATAAATATGAAAAAATAACATGAGTGGACTTTAAACTGGCGTGGGTAACCCTAGGCTAGTAGCTGCCATTTAAGGATAGGTGGAGGTAAGGGAGAAGCATCAGTGGCGGGAACATGAAAGCAAAAATCCAGCAGTTCACCAGAGCAGATATAGGCAGGCCTACAGCATATAGTCCATCTATCATAGGCTGTGAACTATTTTACTCATGTCTTTCTGTCATATTAATGTTTTTTCCTTTTTGTGTTTATTTGTTTCAGAATGGCTTTGAATAAAATCCTACGAGGTACACCAGTGACACCCTACTACAGGCCCCCGCCTGTTCACATTGCAGTTTTAATAAGCAAAACTAAAAAGAGAGTGCTCTCCTGGAGTTTTGAGGAAGGAGCAGTGAGACTATTGGTCTACAAAGAGAATTTAGCAGTCATTTTATCAGACGGATTTCCATCACAAAAATTACTCTGTATGAGGAATTTTCCTCAAAGGTGACCTGTGGGTGTAGCTATGAAAGGAGGGGGTACGTACTGCGGGGCCAGGCGCCGCCGTCTTTATAAGGCAGGCTGTTGCTAAATAGAGAAAAAGTGAATACCAATAGCCACTTGAATGTATTGTAATGAGATGTAGTTTGCAATGACCGATGTCTGTGACAGTGTTTCTTCAACTCTGTTCAGGGTGGGATACCCTGTCGCAGCTATTTCTAGACTTAGATATTTCGACAAGTTTGTAGGTCTCAATTTATGACAGTTTTTGCCTATTGCTTACACACTTTTTGCAGAATTTGGCTCATTATATCAAAACTCTACACACAAGGCAATCAGAAATAGCACTTGGAAACTCACATCTATGCCAAAATGAAACACTGCAATCAAAAGTTAACACTCCTTTCTAAAAATGAAATTCTTGCCATACAACCATACACACAAGCACCATTTGAATTACTCTTTCATATCACCAGCAACACACTAAAATAAAACACTGCAGTCTTTGTGTTTCTATTTTTAGTGTCATTTTCTCAGACTCTTCTCTTTCTCAGTCTTCTGTAAAACTCAAAAAGTAGTAGGTAATCAAGAAGAGTTTTTACAAAAAATAAACATTCTTACAGAAATAAAGAAAAATGGAATCATCAAATTTAGCAAGAAAAAAATTGAAAAATTACTGGATACAGTAAATCGCTAATCGTTTAATAAGGGAGAATATTTTAGTAAAGGGAGGAGTGTTGGATGCCTACTCTCTGAAAGATTACGGTGCATGAGTTCAGTACATTTAAGAATATTAATATTCTGAGGCATTGCACTCAAGAAGAAAATAACAAAAACAGAAAACTTGTTACAAGGGAAGGAGAACCCAAACGCAGAGTAGTGGGGGACTTCACAAAAAGGCTTTATTGTCCACAAGTTCAGCAAAACACAGGACCAAAAGGCGAAGGCAAAAAACAAGTCCAAAAACAGGCAGGGGAGAAGGCAAATATCCAAACCAGGGGGGAAAACAAACTAATGAGGAAAACTCACGGGGAATTGCAGGAACAAAGACAGGATCGCGAGGGCTGGGAGTGCAGACAGGACGACAGGCAGCTCAAACTGGTTACACAGGCAACCTAGGCGCATTGACAGGACAAACGAACTAGAACGATCTGACAAGGGACAAAGGAAACACAGGTAACGAGGTAATGGGGAACAGGTGAGACGTCAGGTGAATCACATTAGGGCGGGGCAGGACAATCAGACAAACAAAGTGAAGCTAGAAAAGACAAGACAGGAAACTAAATCAAAAAACGAAGTAGAACAAACAGAAACAGGGGAACACAAGACAGGACCAGTAACACAAGACCAGGGAGAAAACTAAGACAAAAACACAGGAAGGTCAAAGAAAGGGGAAAATGAACCCAAACAAAACCCCAAACCACAACAAAACTATTGTCAATCACCAGTGCAGTTTTGATTTTTAGGAAACACAATTGTTTATTGACTCTGATGGACTCCACCAGAGGGTGGATGTTTTATTTCAAACATTATGATCACATGAACTTGAAATCAGTGCTAAGAAATGTTAATTTCCTCCGTCCAGGACACGGTCACCACAGCTGTGGTCAGTGCTCTGGGAGCCACCGAATTTGGAAAGCCCTTTGGGCACTGATTGAAAAACAACTGATAAAGCTGCCCTTTTATTTAACACTATTGGGAGACATTTTTAAAAATGATATACATATATTGAATGCTTTTTTTAACCCAGTGATGGTTAACCTGCAACACGGCCTTTAGACAGATCACAAGTTATGAAATGGGGTATGGCCTGTGTACATGGGTGTGGATAGAGTTAAGGGGCTACTCAAAAATCACATGTAACACACATTCTAAGTTTCACATAAATCGTAATAACTTTTGCCAAGATACAACCATTCCTGTTTCAACAGCCACCTACAGGAAGTTGGTCCTCTATAACTTGCGGATTGTGTTAGTTATCAAAACTCTTTTGATAGCTTTTTGTCACGAGCGTCCACTGGGTCTATATTCAAGTTTTTGTGCAGATTGGACTCAGAACAGGAGGAGTTAGACAAAGTTTGTTTCCAATATATATATTTAAAAGATATACATTTAAAAAACTTCTAACAGCAGCATCTAATGGTGGATTTACTCAAGATTTGGCATGGATGCTCAAGCATTGTTCTACGTCCAAAGCGCCGGGCACCGGCTGGGGGTCTGAGGCGACGGGTGCTGGCTCACTGGTGGGGATCAGGGAGGCCTGCAGGCTCGCCTCCATCTGGTAGACATCCCTAGCCATTGTGGCCGCACCCAGCACTTTCATGGTCCAGGGCTTGCACAACATGGCGTTCCACATTAACGAACAAATGACCAGTTGGCACCCCACGTCAGTGGTCCTGCCCAGCTCCGCCAGGAACCGGCCGAGGTTGTATTCCAGCTGACTGAGAGTCTTCTGGCGTTCTCTGATGTTGGCTGGGCCCACACTGGTCTCTGCCTGCTCAAAAACACACCCCGCTGGGTCCATACTTGGTCAGGTCTTTCTGTTGCGGAGAAGGAGGGAGGACCCAAAAGCAGAGGAGCAGCAGGCAGGAGGGCGCTTCAAAAGGCTTTATTCGCAACAATCCAACAACAACAGGGAGCAGACAAAATACAAAAATACTAAAAGAGGCACAGGAAAAACCACACAGGGGAAAACTCACGAGGCAGAAAACTGGAACAATTCATAAGAGGTATCAGGAATGAGGTCGGAACGTAGACATGAATGCGTCGACAAGACAAAAAAGACCTGACAAGGGACAAAGGGAACACAGGGGTTAAATACAAAAGGTAACGAGGTAATGAGGTAACGGGGAGACGTCAGGTGAATCACATTAGGGTGGGGCAGGACAATTAGACAGGCACAAAGCAAAGCTAGACAAGCCTAGACAAGACAGGAAACAATACTACCAAAGCAAAACAGGAAGTAGAACAAACAGACGCTTACCGGGGAAACACTGAGCCACAAACACAAGGAGACAAGACCAGACCGAAAACCACAGAAGGATAAACAAAGAAACCAAAACACCTACCCAAACCATCACATAAAACACATGAAAATGCATACGGTAAAGGGATGAAACCAGGCTAAAACCAATTAGGGGGCGCTATAGACCAACCATGCCACTCCCAAGCCTAAAGAGACGTGTCCAACGGCAAGTTCAGAGGGTTAAAAATACAAAATCGCAAATTCTTTTCAAGATGGAGTCACGGGTAAGCTCGTGACCACGTTTGTTGCAATCAATTGAAAAACGTAAAAAAATGTTAAAGTAACAATTTTAGCCATACATACAGTTTGCTTATTTCTGGATTTTATTGCTGTGTCCCTGATGTTACTGTACATTTGATGAAACCTGTATCAGCGTTGCTTGACATTTGTTAGCGAACATTAGCTAACGTTACCTAGAGCAGTTTATGGTTGCAAACTCTGATGGTTCCTGTCTGTGATTTTCCTTAAGGTACATATCAGTGTCTTTAAAAAAAATAATACACCCCACATGACACAATGCACGGTGTGCTGCACCAAACATCATTGTCCCCTTTGTCCCACCTCAGTATACAAGCCCCGGAACAGGGCAAAAGTTTTGCAGCACATGGAGGTGCAAGTAAAGATTGCCATAAAACATGAAGGTTAGTTCCCTCCATCATATTTGTGCCATGCCATTATCATTTGTTTGTTTGTAACTACTGCTACTTAGTAAGCTTACTAGTAATTTCACATACAAGTTGTTTTATTTAATGTAAGCATGTAATGCTTTTGTCCCTTCGTAGATTTCTTCATCACAAAATGCCACCAGACCTGCAGGAATGGAAGCAGTGGTCACTTCCACTGCCCTTTCTGCCTCAAGACTACAATAAAACGGCAGGCTATACTGAAGCATTTACAGATCTGTAGGCCACCTCTCCATGATGCCCAGTTGGATGCAGACTGCAGAGATATGGGCACCAATTCCCAGACAGAGGAGTGCAAAGGTCTTAAATCACTCTTCATTTTCTGTGGAGCTGCATTGGCTGTGTTCAGTTAATGCTGTTAGTTGATTGTCAGTTTGATTGTTGATTCTCTGGTCAGTCTCTGTTAATGTCACCTTGAAATCAGAGCTGAAACGGTACATATCAGTCCATGAACCGAATGTAAGCTATTACAGCTGACTGGGATGAGTCGTGGTGACATATAATAAAAGAATGAATACCTGGCATGGCCCATGTTCAAAACCAAGAATGTCATGCATTCATAAATATGTGGCCAAATGGCATTTATTTGAGACATAGAGGCACCTCTTTAGGAAGGTACGGAGCACAGAGAGGGCAGCAGAGATGTCTGAACAAGAACCGTTACTTGAAAATACGGGCATCACATATCCTCCTGAAGATGACAGACTAAAAATAAAATAAAAAATATCCATCTGTTTTACCTGATGATGTCCTATCTGTCTGAAATGAAGACTGTCCAATGTAGCTTATTCCTCTGGAAACTGTGCCCTGCATTTCCAGGAAATATTGTTCTCATCACAAATCAAGCACAGATTATAACTTTGACTGGTGTTCTGAAAGGTAAGCTACAATCTTTTGTTAACTTGTTTTTTAGACAATAAATAGACTCACACCCCACTCTTCTCCTATCCGATCTCAGCACTTACTGCAAAGAGTGTGGCCAATGTGGGATGGTTTACAAATACCAGGAGTATAAGGATGATTTGCATAACTTTGATGATGGTGTCATTTTGACCTTCAATCTGTGCATGTTCCTACGGAACTTTCTCCAGGTGTGTGTGTGTGTGTGTGTTGCATATTGAACAAAGAATGTCATGAAACTAAACATGTGTTTACATCATTTAGGGCTATTAAGAAAATGTGATATGCAATAATGTTCAATATTGTGATTTTTGATTAAGTTTCTTCGCTCACATGTACATCCAGCTATCAATGGGTAGTAAGGCTTGATCTGATTGTGCAAATATTGACACTGTCAATGCCAAGAACGTTTCACTGAATTCTGACATTCAGAGTGTGAATACTGGCACTATAATTTTAACATTGATTGCAGTTCAAGCAGTCTTTTTTGTTATGTACATAGTGTATGTTGATATTTCAGTGAAGGTATAAATCGTTATACAGCAGCCCTAACATCCATTGTGCCATTGTACAATAAATGCTTTATTTGACCTGTTGTACACAGCTGTTGGGCAAGTTTTGATGCCCTTGAAGAAACTTTAAAGATTGCTTTGCTTCTCACCCTATCTCTAAGGGAGATGCCAGCCACCCTCCTGAGGAAACCCATTTCAGCCAATTCAATTTAATTTGAGAAATTGTATTACATTTATTTACGTTAAAATTCCTAAAAATATGTGTTCAGGTTTTGAAGCTGAGAGAGAGACACATTCTTTTCCTAGACTCCTTAAATATCCGGAAGCCTCATTGGCTTTGGCGATCAACGATGCATTCAGATTTGCAGGTTCCAATAGCATGAAGTTCAGACGTTCAAAACATCCATTTGTGATGTAAAGTTGTTAAAGTTATTCTAAGTGCTTTTGGTCTGTTCCTGACCACATGAATAAGCATGCTCCTGTGGTATGTTCTTTACCACATTTACAGTTCCATTTACTAAACCCTTGTTTTCAGCCTGGTCATTACCAATCCTTGAATGAATTCTTTCTGGGGTGGCAATGGTCAGGGTACCTTGGGCTTTTAATGACCTTCAAGTTCTTGGGAATATTGCAGCCGGTTTACGTATATCATTTCAAAACTGACTCAAATATGGAATTTGTTGGGCTAGAAATAAAGGATACACCAGACTACTGCCATATCCCCAACATATTTAGTTAGGTCTGTTTTAGCAATTTTGGAACTTAAAATGCTGATTAGTACTTTAATTGCAGTGATCTGGCGCAGAGGATTCTTCCAGGAGAATGGACTGTGATCCACAGCAAGGACATCAAAGTAAATTGGGTTTCTACGTATTGTATTGTTTACTTTCCATGAATGAGCTGTGCTGAATGTTGTCCATTGTCTTACTGTATTTATTATTTTAGGGTCTCCCAAGACAGAAAGATGGCAATGCCTGTGGGATCTTTATGTTAATGGTATTGTGTGTTGTCCTCAAATGTTTTTACTAACAGAATCGGTAATGTGGTCACTTAATGATATTAAATATAATTTACCTAACAACATATTAGCTGTAGATCGGTTACGTATATAACCCTTGTTCCCCGAGATAGGGGAACGAGACACTGCATCGGTTACGACACTATGGAAAAGCCTTTAGGCATGACAGGGCTGAAAGCAAATGAAAACTACTCCAATCCTATTGGTCCTAGTGAGAACGGTAGCATGAGACGGCATAACCGTAGGGGCATATAAGCACACCGGCACATAGCTCATTAGCTCTTTCTATGAAGCAAGGCACTCCAGGCGGGGCGAGGTGCGGCGAACCGACGCAGTGTCTCGTTCCCCTATAACGGGGAACAAGGGTTACATGTGTAACCCGAGACGTTCCCCTTCGAGGGGAACTCGAACTGCGTCGGTTACGACACTATGGGAATGAGATACCCACTAACCTGTGCCGAAACCCCGCCTGCCCTAGCGTGCAAGCAACCTGTGGGCATGACTAGGAGGAGAGCACCCGGGTGCTGGGTGCGGAGGGAAGGTCCAGACTATAGAAATCTGAAGAAGGTGCGAGGAGTGGCCAAGCCAGCCGCATCACAAACCCCCTGGAGAGACACTCCAGAGAGGAGAGCCGTGGAGGCCGCCATGCCTCTCGTGGAGTGAGCCATAGGTAGCATATAGGTAGCACATACACAGCCATAGGTAAAGGCAACCGCGCACCTGATAGGCCAGGGAGATAGTCTGAACGATCCAGTTGCTGATAGTATGTTTGGAAGCGGGGAGCCCAGCCTTGGGGGACCAGAAACACACCAGCAACTGGTCTGTCTTCCTCCACCGGGAGGACCTCAGAGTGAAGACTCTCAGTGCTCTGACAGGGCAGAGCAAATGGAGCCTCCCGTCCTCTGCCGTCACATGAGGTGGAGGATGAAACGCCCGCAGTACCACGGGCCCCATGACTGTAAACTGCACCTTGGGAATGTAGCCCGGAATGGGGTGCAGGATGGCCCTCACGTCACCCAAGGCAAACTCAAGGCATCGGGGAGCAACCGAAAGAGCCTGGAGGTCCCCCACCCTCCTCAGAGAGGTGACAGCAAGGAGGAAGGCCATCTTCACACAGCCTGTGGCTAATCCAGTCCGAGTTTTGCCACAGATCACGTCACTCTTTCTTCCAACAGTTCAACATAGTCCGGCGCGGCGCTCTTCTGATGACGTTGGCTCGACACCCGGAAGTCCTCACCCTCCTCCACGACGCCAAGCACATCCAGCTCCTCAGAGCCAGAGTGCGGCCGCCTCTCCAGCCTGCGTCCCTGAATAGAAGAAGCCGAGTAACGAGGACCAGGGGAGTCGGAATCGGCAGATGAAGGACGAGAAGGGGCGTCAGCCGTGTCAGAACCCTCCAGCAGATCCTGCTGCGATCCCCATGACCGGAACCGCCGAGCCGCCTCAGCGACCGCGGGGCCCGAGCCACGGGGAGAGCATACAGTGGTGTGAAAAAGTGTTTGCCCCCTTCCTCATTTCCTGTTCCTTTGCATGTTTGTCACACTTAAGTGTTTCGGAACATCAAACCAATTTAAACAATAGTCAAGGACAACACAAGTAAACACAAAATGCAATTTGTAAATGAAGGTGTTTATTATTAAAGGTGAAAAAAAATCCAAACCATCATGGCCCTGTGTGAAAAAGTGATTGCCCCCTAAACCTAATAGCTGGTTGGGCCACCCTTAGCAGCAACAACTGCAACCAAGCGTTTGCGATAATGTGCAATGAGGCTTTTACAGCGTCCTGGAGGAATTTTGGCCCACTCATCTTTGCAGAATTGTCCTAATTCAGTTACATTAGAGGGTTTTTGAGCATGAACGGCCTTTTTAAGGTCATACTACAACATCTCAATAGGATTCAGGTCAGGACTTTGGCTAGGCCACTCCAAAGTCTTCATTTTGTTTTTCTTCAGCCATTCGGTGGTGGACTTGCTGGTGTGTTTAGGATCATTGTCCTGCTGCAGAACCCAAGTTCGTTTCAGCTTGAGTACACAAACAGATGGTCGGACATTCTCCTTCAGGATCTCTTGGTAGACAGCAGAATTCATAATTCCTTTTATCAAGGCAAGTCTTCCAGGTCCTGAAGCAGCAAAACAGCCCCAGACCATCACACTACCACCACCATATTTTACTGTTGGTATAATGTTCTTTTTATGAAATGCAGTGTTCCTTCTACGCCAGATATACTTGGATACACACCTTCCAAAGAGTTCCACTTTTGTCTAATCGGTCCACAGAATGTTGTCCCAAAAGTCTTGGGGATCATCAAGATGTGTTGTGGAGAAATTGAGACGAGCTTTGATGTTCTTTTTGCTCAGCAGTGGTTTTCTCCTTGGAACTCTGCCATGCAGGCCATTTTTGCCCAGTCTTTTCCTGATGGTGGAGGCATGAACGCTAACCTTAACTGAGGCAAGTGAGGCCTGCAGTTCTTTGGACATTGTTGTGGGGTCTTTTGTGACCTCTTGGATGAGTCGTCGCTGCGCTCTTGGGGTAATTTTGGGCGGCCGGCCACTCCTGGGAAGGTTCACCACTGTTCCATGTCTTCGCCATTTGTGGATAATGGCTCTCACTGTGGTTCGCTGGATTCCCAAAGCTTTGGAAAAGGCTTTATAACCCTTTCCAGACTGATAGATCTCAATTACTTTCTTTTTCAATTGTTCCTGAATTTCTTTGGGTCTCGGCATGATGTGTAGCTTTTAAGGATCTTCTGGTGGACCTTACTGTGTCAAGCAGCTCCTATTTAAGTGATGCCTTGATTGTGAACAGGTGTGGCAATAATCAGGCTTGGGTGTGGCTAGAGAAATTGAACTCAGGTGTGGACAACCACAGTTATAGTATGTTTTAACAAGGGGGGCAATCACTTTTTCACACAGGGCCATGATGGTTTGGATTTTTTTTCACCTTTAATAATAAACACCTTCATTTACAAATTGCATTTTGTGTTTACTTGTGTTGTCCTTGACTATTGTTTAAATTGGTTTGATGTTCCGAAACACTTAAGTGTGACAAACATGCAAAGGAACAGGAAATGAGGAAGGGGGCAAACACTTTTTCACACCACTGTATCTGGCCGTCACTGGAAAAGAAGGCTACGCAGGACCTCAGCACCCGCATGGGCAGGGCCTCGCAATGGTCACAAACAGCCCCCTCGAGAGCTGCCGTGGCGTGCGACAGGCCCAAACAAGCAACACACAGTTGTGAAACGCGGGCAGGGAGACACACATCTCCGGAACCGGTACAAGCGCTCTGACATAATTCCAGGTGAGTAGGATACAGGAGCTTTTCAATACCAACATCAACCAACATGATTGCTGAATAGAAAAAAGCTAATGAGCTATGTGCCGGTGTGCTTATATGCCCCTACAGTTATGCCGTCACATGCTACCGTTCTCACTAGGAGCAATAGGATTGGAGTAGTTTTCATTTGTATTCAGCCCTGTCATGCCTAAAGGCTTTCCTATGGGAGCCTTTAGTGTTGTAACCGACACAGTTCTTATTTTATTTATTTAAATACCAGGGAAATATAGCTATGATTTTCCAAGGCTAGTACAGACAAATAAATTTTCTGTTTCTACAGTATGCTCTTTACATTGTGCTGGGGGCAGATTTTGACTTCACAACTGTAAGTGCGCAGAAAGTCTACAGACATATTACAGTGCACTGTTTTTGTAGAACATTGTTTGAAATATTGTATTTCTAGGATGACATGGACACAATCAGGACATGGAGGTGCCTGTTGCTCCTATCTGGTCATTCAGTTGTCAGGTATGTCTGATTTAATTATCACATGTACAATTGTAACGTAGAAATGTGTAACAAAGCCACAATTATACATATAGATCAAATTATTAGTCATCTTAATCTCAAACATGTAATTTAAGAAAATCTGTCTGTT
This sequence comes from Percina caprodes, assembly GCA_013375575.1. Classification (NCBI taxonomy): domain Eukaryota; kingdom Metazoa; phylum Chordata; class Actinopteri; order Perciformes; family Percidae; genus Percina; species Percina caprodes. The sequence continues at coordinate 768,336 of JABXJD010000078.1, read as the reverse complement.
TTAAAGGTTGCCACAGAAAAGGAAATGAAGATCCCATCGTAAGAATCACATTTTGATAGTCATGATTTGTTGACAAATCTAATGTTGTGACCTGCATGCTAAGGGTTATTTATTATATGATTTGATTCATTTTGGATCCAAACCTCCCACTTCATATGCATACTTTTTACTGACTTTTAAATATTTGTTTGCACCCTGGTTAAATAATTATCTGTGTACAGATAATAGCAGATCAGGAGGAGGCAAAGAGGCCCAGGAGAATCCCTCCCGAACAGTCGGTTCGTGTGAATGAAGTAAACTTGATGCTTTGAATAGATAAGTACTGTCAAAGTACTACAAACTGTCTACTTAATGGATTTGCAAAGTTAATGTTAAATGTGTTCATTCAGGAACTGTTGACCTGACCAAGGAAATGGGGATTCTGGAAGTCAGAAAGAAACTAGCATAGCATGAAACATAAAATAATTAATCAATGCTTACAAACAAAATACTATAGAAATAATTTTGACATTCATCTACAATATTCTTTTGCAGATTACAAGATCCTGTCTTGAATATATATTGCTTGAGGTGGTCCTCCACGACGGTGATAAGGCACTGATAACCGTAAATAAAAAATGAGGCTTTGATAGTTGCCAACTTTAACGTTTCAGCATATTTATCACATCATTGTGTTAAATTTGATCATTCTAAAAAATACAGTAATATTGTAATACAGGTGTGACTAATTGGAGCAGGTTCTCCTCCAAGTACTAACTTAACGCCTGAATTTATATAGCTGTATATAAAAAAATGTTTTATGTGTGTTTTTGCCTTTAAGTAGATGGTAAATAATGTTGAGATTATTAATTTCACTTTTGCACAAAGAATAAATAGAAATTTTGGTATGTTGCAAATTTGCAACAACAGGCATAATGGCCAATAATAAGATAACAATAACACAGTAATATAACAGTGAAAAAACAATGTTTTATTTATTCACCCTTTTTTTTACTTATTTATTTATATAAATCTACAACAGCAGGTATTAAATAATAAGAATTATAACCACTTTCATGTCACCAACACAATATACAAACGTTACTGTTAAGGCTATAGGAAACATTGCATTCATTTGAATGGTAGATTCATTTCAAATGTAAATTAAGTTTTCAAATGTATGTTGCTGAACCTAAAAGAATGAGAGGGAATGAACAGAAGCAGTTCTGTGTAATATAACAATGTAACAATGTAACATAACAATACTACTCCACTCTTTAATTATTTAAGGAGCAGGGGCCGTGAAACACCTCTTGGGTAGCCCAAGGGTTAACCTCACCACACACACACACACGCATTCACGCACACGTGGACACACATGCATACATACATACATACATACATACACACACTCACGCACACACATGCATACATACAAACACACACGCACACATTCACGCACACGTGGACACACATGCATACATACACTCATACACACGCTCACGCATGCACGCATGCACTCACACACGCACAACAATGTAAACAAACAATGTAACATAACAACATAACTCATGCATGCGTAACATAACTCATGAGTGCGTGAGTGTGTGTATATGTGTTTTTCTCACTCGTGGAATGCACAGAAGCTGTTTTTGTTTAGGCACAGGTGAACATCACATTTTGTACACTTGATGCTAGTGTGGCCCGTGCACTTAGGGAGTTTGCAGTGTTGCCGCACACTGTCGATTTGCGGCCAGTGACCCACAGCATCAGCACGGACATCTTGTGTGGGAATAGCCTTAGTTGGTCCCCTGCGCTGCTTCTTCTGGAACTCTCGGTCCACGTCAGATGAAGGCCGCCCCCTCTTTTTGGCCGACAGATCTTTGCCTTGCATGCAGAGGGCCTGTGCAATGGAAAGCTTGAAAGCCAGCAAGTCCTTCTGCTTCTTCCGTGGAACATTCATATTGTCACAATCACGCCGATAGAGCAACCAGCCGTTGACAACCACCATGTCCACGAAGTGAAAGAAGAATCGGTGGTAGTACTTCTTAGACCTGATGTGGATGCGGTAGTAGGCGATTAGGGCATCAAGTGCATCAACACCACCCATGAACTTGTTATAGAGGGTGATGATGCTAGGACATTCCACAGACACTTTCCTCCTTTGCTTTCTGTCCCACCTCTCTGTGAAGGAAACAGGCTGGGCACTTGCAAAAGTGCTAGCAACAATCATTCCTCTGTTGTCAAACCATTTGACAGCCCTAACCTCCACACGGTCAACAACAGCCTGTTGCTCTTCAAATGTCCCTCTTCCCTTCTTTTTGAGCTTTTTGTCTTCGCTGAAACTGCAGCCTCGCAGGCGATTTTGACGCACAGTGCCAAGGGCTGGAATCCCCCTGTTTGCAAGAGCTACGAACAAATCGAGCGAGGAAAACCAGTTATCAAAGTATAGCAGGTGGTTGACAGAGCCTTGAATAACTTGTGCAAGTTTTAGCACGACGTTCCCGCTTGCCCGATGTCTTGTGAACCTGGTGGAGGATCAGATTTCCCTGCATAAATATCAAACGAGTGCACCAGGCCTCTTGTGTCACACAAAACAAAGATTTTGTATCCCCATTTGTACGGCTTTTTGGGGATGTACTGTTTTAGAACAGATCTTCCTTTGAATGGGACCATTTGTTCGTCAATACACAGCATCTGATCTTGAGGCAGAGCTTGGAATTTGGGGAGCAGGGAATCAATTAGTGGCCTAATTTTGAACAGCCTGTCACTGTTGTTGGGTGCCGTGTTGTCATTCAAATGAATGAAATGTTTAATTTCTTCCCACCTGTCGCGGGGCATCACATCAGCCACTTGCTCTACACGACATGCATTAGATCAGTAGATCCTAGAGCGAGGTAAGCGGATAACACTCATGTATAAAACAGTTCCAATGAACTGATCCAATTCTTTTTGATCTAATTTCAAGGCATGGTTTGGATTTTCTTGTGTGCAGTACAGATTGCTCTGATTGACAATAAGAGCCAAAAGTTCAGTGTCAAAAAAAAAAAAAAAAGCGTTTTTCTATATAGCGCTAGCTAGCGGTTAGCATTAGTCTTATGGTCTACTGTCGCTAATATGCTACAAAGCTAAATATTATAATAACTTCAAAAATACTTGTCACACATATTTCACCTCATTACATCGAGTGTATAAGCACACAATAAGCAGGTCAGTATTTTTATCTTAGCAAAACTTACCTTATATACACCTAAGGATCAAACTTTCCCGCCTCATATCGATAACCTCGCGACCGGAGTAATCCTTGTGCGTAAACAGGAAATAAGTCCGTCACTTTGCGGTCCCACTAGAAACAAGTGCTTGTCGAAGGTTCCTAGGTCCGTAGCGAATACGCACTAACCGGCATTGGGGGAATGAAGACGCTATCTCGGCTGGTTAATTAAGTTAAACGGTTTGTCGCATATTTATGACAGTAGGCGTTAAGGGGCTAAACCGAATTACGGACAATGTACTCAGTGATAAACTGCTCCCAGTGCTATTGTCTATACAAGAGCTGCATGCCAGGTATGTATACTGTATAATGTGCTTTGAAACTGGCTGGCTGTTGGAGTTGTCACTTTTTGAGAAAAAGTCTGAAACAAAAACAATCTAAATACTGTATGATAGCAAAATGCGAGTATGCTTTTGTTCTATACAGACAGGTTACGTTGGAAGAGGAAAGCGGGGTGAGCTGCGGGGGATATATTCGGAAGATCCCCACCCTGGATTCTGCAGCCATTTCTGCCAAATAACGGCAGAAGTTACTGAGTAGGGATAAGGATCTGCGCACACAATAAAGAATGAGAAAACAAAAATAAACATGTTACACTATTTCCAAGACTCCTTTTTGGGGCGGGGCGGGAGTCTCCAGGTTGCAGCCATAGAAGGAATTTTTTAGTTTGCCTATAATCTGAATTTATTTCATAGACGGACATATTTTTAAGTTTTATTTTTTTAAAGTATTTTATTCATTCGTAAGATTGCCGTTACTGTTTAGTTAATAAAACACCAAATATTAAAAGTATTTTATTCATTAGCATGATAGTTTACGCTGGCTAATTTTATTCCAGACGATAGCAAAATTGTTACTTTCACATTTTTTTAAGTTTTTCAATTGCAACAAATGTGGTCACGAATTTACCCGTGACTCCATCTTTAAAATAATTGGCGATTTCATATTTTTGACCCTCTGAACTTGCCGTTGGACACGTGGTTGGACGTGGTTAAAGTGGTTGGTGGTTAAACAGAGCTGAATTAGCACAACTTTCATGCATTTCTTTCACATTTACTGCAGTCAGATTTACTGTGTTCACTCAGAAGGAATCACTGAACATTGGGAGGCACTTATAATGACATTCTGAACATGTAAAGATGCTAAAAACACATTTATAACTTGCAAAGTTTAAGCCTGTTTGGTGCTAACGCTAGCAGGAAGTTAACTCGGTGTAGGCAGCACCGATTGGCCCTTCCACACAACATTTCTCAATAGAAGAAAACATGCTTTGGTTTACTAAACCAATCACAATCATCTTGGCCGTCGCTAAGCTCTGGACGCAGCGAGCGTAGCTCTGCAAAATAGTCTCAGGAAGGAACTTGTTTTGGTGTCCATTTGCAAGCCCGCAACAGAAAATGCCACATACAATTTAAAGGAAGTTAACTGGTCACACAACAAAAAAATGTGAGCTATTTAAATTAGTTAATACATGGTTAAACCTGATTCTTATCAATGTATGTCTAGTCACTATCTGCTAGCTGCCTGTCCCCTGAACACACTAAAAAATGCGGTTTTCTGATGCTGAATATTTATTGCAGTAAATGTAAAAGCTTGCAGTGGTTACAGTTGAAGCAGAATGGTCCAACTGCTGCTCTACAGGTTCTCTCTGAACTACTAGACAGTCACTGCACACACGTAGGGCCTCTTCTCATTACAGTTCACATTGTTCCAGAGTCCCCAGTCTGAAAAATGTTTTTGTTAATGAGTGTCAGTATTTCAGGGTTAATTGTAATGATGCCTCTCAGGTGGGTAGATGTACAGTAAATGTCATGTAGGAATTATTTAACTTAAGCTTTAACTTCAATCTTAACTTGCACAACTTACGTACGTCACGTTAACTTGCGTAGCTAACGCACCTTAAGTTAAGTTGCGTAACTCACGCATGTCACGTTAAGTTGTGTAACTTACGCACATTGAGTTAAGTTGCATCATTTACGCACATTGCGTTGACTTGCGTATATCAAGTTTACTTCCTTACTTTAAGTTACGTACATCAATTTATTGTACATGTGAATGTACGTAAGTAAGTAACATCGTGTTAACTTCCCTGCATTAAGTGAACTTGCATACATTACGTCAAGTAGCGTATTAATGTGCATCATAATATAATTAAGTTGATTTGCATACATAAAGTTAATGTGATGTATGTTAATGTATGTACCTTAACTTACATACAGCCAATACATTACGTTAGTTAACTTCACTTATGTAACACTTATTTTAACCCAAACTCCAATTTTTTCCTGAACAAAACAAAGTACTTTTGTTTTAAATCACAACATCAACCACATGTTAAAGTTGATCATACTACACTGCGCCTTAAAAAATGACACTGAGGGGTTAGTTTGTTTCTTTAGGATCCTCTTTAGCTCCTGCATTGCATATGCTATTCGTCCAGTCAAGTTTATTTCATCCATAAGAATGAAAATTACAGTGGTCATACCCGTAATAACCATAAAAAACAATATAATAAATACACTATACAGTACAATACTGTACATTCAATTCAATTTTATTTATAGTATCAATTCATAACAAACGCTATCTCGAGACACTTTACAGATAGAGTAGGTCTAGCCCACACTCCAGAATTTACAAGGACCCAACAGTTCTAGTAGTTTCCTCCAGAGCAAGCAACAGTGCGACAGTGGCAAGGAAAAACTTCCTTTTAGGCAGAAACCTCGGACAGACCCAGGCTCTTGGTAGGCGGTGTCTGACGACCGATTGGGATTAGAATGAAGAGTGGCAATAACAGTTACAAAAAAAAAAGCAGAGCGTAGCAGGATGAACATGGCATTGCAGGACGTGTAGCGGGACCACGGCAACAGCTGCTACCATGATTTTGGAGCCTCCCTGATCCAAGGAAACATGCTGGGCGATAAAGAACATAAGGACTCCGGGGAATGACTCCCCAGAGCTAGGTTAGAAACAAGCATTTCTGGGACATGGATGCACACAAATGGAAAGATAGAAAGATAGAAGAGAGAGGAACTCGGTGTGTCAAAGGAAGTCCCCCAGCTGTCTAAAACTATTACAGCATAACTAGGAGAGACAGGGTAAAGAGAGGAGCCTGGTCAGGCTAGAACTCTCCCCAACCGGATCCCATCCCTCTGTCTAGAGGAGATGGGAAGAGAGAGAGAGAGAGAGAGAGAGAGATCCATCCCTCTGTCTAGAGGAGGTGGGTGAGAGAGAGAGAGAGAGAGAGATCCATCCCTCTGTCTAGAGGAGGTGGATGAGAGAAAGAGAGAGAGAGAGATATCCATCCTCTTTGTCTAGAGGAGGTGGGTGAGAGAGAGAGAGATATCATCCCTCTGTCTAGAGGAGGTGGACGAGAGAGGGAGAGAGAGAAAGAGAAAGAGTGACCTAACCATCCCTCTGTCTAGAGGAGGTGGATATGAGAGAAAGAGAGATATCCATCCCTCTGTCTAGAGGAGGTGGACGAGAGAAGGAGAGAGAAAGAGAGAGAGAGACATAACCATCCCTCTGTCTAGAGGAGGTGGATATGAGAGAGAGAGAGAGTAAATACAGTAATGTAAAAACTTGTAAAAATTTACGTTTAAAATGCTTGTTGTGCTGTCTAATAGTCTGAGGAATAAAAGAGAGAGCATACCGCTTAGTTCATGTCACAGGAGGTCTTAGGCTGAATCTCATTTCTCTATCTTACCCCTACCCCTTCCCCTTTTCTGCGTGTTCACGCGGGACATAGTGCTGTCCCACTACCTAGTTTGACCGAGGGTAGGGGTAAGACCGAGGCAGGTGTGCCAAGTGACCCGGAAGTAATAGTAAATAAAGCCTATATAAATAAAAGCCAAGCTTTTAGAACGGGCATAATATGCAGCACTAACGCTATAACCAGAGTAACGTTAGAAGAAAATATTCAATCAATAAATAGGCTGATATGAACCTGGACCCAAAGAAATATCTTAGCAACAGTAGTTTATTACAGTGATTTAATATCATCACCAGCCACGTTTAATGAGCGCATTGTTTGGTTCAATACAGTTGGTAATATAGGGTAACCCAAGAACTTACTGTGTGTGCAGAGTTGGTACTGTTAGCGCTATATTATATAATAAATTAATATTTAATGTGGTTTCCACGTAATGGACCAAACTGTTCACCCTTTCGACCAGCAGATGGCAGTATTTAAATGACTGACTGTATTGTGGCTTTGGTAATTGTTTTAAATCAAGATTACTGATACAGATGTTTTTATTGTTGTTCATTTCATTTGGTTTTGATTTTAGTTGCAACATAGTTATCATCATCATCATCATTCACCCCCAGCCCAGAGTTAAACCTGCATGCTCTTCTGTTTTAACCTGACTCTAACACTGCTATCAGCTTCCTAGCAGCTCAGACAACGAACTCACATCAGAAATGTCCTAATGTAGGCCATATGGCCAAAATAATGATTTACCAGTGTGCTACATACTGTGTGAATCTTTCTTCGCTATACACATTACAGTGTGTATAACACACAACACTCCCATTGTGTCATGCAAGTAAAGAGAATCCATACACGCTAAACATTTATTCAACATATATAGCACACATGCTTTCAAAAGCATTGCATGTACAATCTATGTCTGCTGTTGCTGACCATCGTGGTGATGTTATTTTAGGCAAATAATAAATTATTAAACTGTTCACTTTTTTCTATTATGTTCACTTGCAGAATAGTTAAGTTTAGTTGAAATCTCCCTTTGTTGTTAATCTGTTATTTTATGCAAATAATAAATGAATCAATTTATTTTATTAAAATGTTTAGATTATATTCACTAGATTGTTGTCTATTACACACACTAGAGCCCCCCCCCCACTGGACTGTAGGCCTATATGTGAGACGTGAGACATGTTTTTAAATTAGTGAGTGTTAGTCAACTCCTAAATCAGTTCATGCAGTATAATAGCAGACATGTGCACTACCGTTCAAAAGTTTGGGGTCACCCAAACAATTTTGTGTTTTCCTGAAAAGTCACACTTATTCACCACCATACGTTGTGAAATGAATAGAAAATAGAGTCAAGACATTGACACGGTTAGAAATAATGATTTGTATTTGAAATAAGATTTCTTTTACATCAAACTTTGCTTTCGTCAAAGAATCCTCCATTTGCAGCAGTTACAGCATTGCAGACCTTTGGCATTCTAGCTGTTAATTTGTTGAGGTAATCTGGAGAAATTGCACCCCACGCTTCCAGAAGCAGCTCCCACAAGTTGGATTGGTTGGATTGGCACTTCTTGCGTACCATACGGTCAAGCTGCTCCCACAACAGCTCAATGGGGTTCAGATCTGGTGACTGCGCTGGCCACTCCATTACCGATAGAATACCAGCTGCCTGCTTCTGCTCTTAGTTATAATAATAGAACTATAATAGTTCTTGCACAATTTGGAGGTGTGTTTAGGGTCATTGTCCTGTTGTAGGATGAAATTGGCTCCAATCAAGCGCTGTCCACTGGGTATGGCATGGCGTTGCAAAATGGAGTGATAGCCTTCCTTATTCAGAATCCCTTTTACCCTGTACAAATCTCCCACCTTACCAGCACCAAAGCAACCCCAGACCATCATATTACCTCCACCATGCTTAACAGATGGCGTCAGGCATTCTTCCAGCATCTTTTCATTTGTTCTGCGTCTCACAAACGTTCTTCTTTGTGATCCAAACACCTCAAACTTGGATTCATCCGTCCACAACACTTTTTCCAGTCTTCCTCTGTCCAATGTCTGTGTTCTTTTGCCCATCTTAATCTTTTTCTTTTATTGGCCAGTCTCAGATATGGCTTTTCTTTGCCACTCTGCCCTGAAGCCCAGAATCCGCAGCCGCCTCTTCACTGTACATGTTGACACTGGTGTTTTGCGGGTACTATTTAATGAAGATGCCAGTTGGGGACCTGTGAGGCGTCTGTTTCTCAAACTAGAGACTCTAATGTACTTATCTTCTTGCTCAGTTGTGCAACGCGGCCTCCCACTTCTTTTTCTACTCTGGTTAGAGCCTGTTTGTGCTGTCCTCTGAAGGGAGTAGTACACACCGTTGTAGGAAATCTTCAATTTCTTAGCAATGTCTCGCATGGAATAGCCTTCATTTCTAAGGACAAGAATAGACTGTTGAGTTTCAGATGAAAGTTCTCTTTTTCTGGCCATTTTGAGCGTTTAATTGACCCCACAAATGTGATGCTCCAGAAACTCAATCTGCTCAAAGGAAGGTCAGTTTTGTAGCTTCTGTAACGACCTAAACTGTTTTCAGATGTGTGAACATGATTGCACAAGGGTTTTCTAATCTTCTGAGGCAATGAGCAAACACATTGTACCATTAGAATACTGGAGTGATAGTTGCTGGAAATGGGCCTCTATACACCTATGTACATATTGCACCAAAAACCAGACATTTGCAGCTAGAATAGTCATTTACCACATTAGCAATGTATAGAGTGTATTTCTTCAAAGTTAAGACTAGTTTAAAGTTATCTTCATTGAAAAGTACAGTGCTTTTCCTTCAAAAATAAGGACATTTCAATGTGACCCCAAACTTTTGAACGGTAGTGTAAATCAGACAAACATTATGAGGAGAAAGAGCTCATTTTGGTGAGTAGGCTAATGCCTTAAGCAGCAGGGCTAAGAAACGGGATTTGTGAAAGCACAGCTATAATAAAAATAATGGAAAGTGTTTAGCTTTCCAAAATTACAGAACATAAAACTTAATTTCTATATTATCTCCAGATGACAGTAGCTCGCACACAGCAGGCATGGAGCGACACCTACTGGTCTGTTTTTGTAATAGTTTTGAACTGCGCTTGATGGTCTATTACGGTGGGAACCACATTAAATATTAATTTACTTATATAATATAGCGCTAACAGTACCAACTCTACACACACAGTAAGTTCTTAGTTTACCTTTATTACCAACTGTATTGAACCAAACAATGCACTCATTAAACGTGGCTAGTGATGTGTACGTGCACAATATTAAATCACTGTAATAAACTACTGTTGCTAAGATATTTCTTTGGGTCCAGGTTCATATCAGCCTATTTATTGATTGAATATTTTCTTCTAACGTTACTCTGGTATAGCGTTAGTGCTGTATATTATGCCCGTTCTAAAAGCTTGGCTTTTATTTATATAGGCTTTATTTACTATTACTTCCGGGTCACTTGGCCCACATGTCTTTCTTTCGATGTAGCTCTTCAAACGGAAAAATGAAAAAACGAATTTCAAAAAACCAAAAACAGACCGTTACTTGAATTTGGTTTAGTCGCTTTTTGAATTCAGAAACCAAAAATTGGGAGAACGGCTCTTTTTTTACCATCTCTTTGTTTTTGGTTTGAAACGACAAACGAAAAAAGGAGGTTTTCTCGTTATTTCGTTTTGTGGTTCAAACAAAAAAACAAACTATCAAAACGTACACAGACTTACGGTGTGACCGAATATTTGGTCCTACACATTTCCGCAGGATCCCCTGTATCACAGAAACATGACGTTTTGTCAATTTTTTGTTCCTGTAGTCTTTTTTTTAAGATTATTTTATTCATTATTTCATTTTCTGCCTTGAATGGACAGGACAGCTAGGTGAGAAAGGAGAGAGAGGGAAGATAGTCAGGAAATTGTCTCAGGTCGTACTTGAACCCTGGACTCTGTGTTGAAGCATAAGCCTCTCAGTATGTACACCTACTCTAGCCACTGAACCAACCCGGCCACATCTTGTTCCTGTTGACTGTGTGTTCTTACCGGCTGCAGACCACTTTAAATCTTGTGATTAGCCTAGCAGCTATGTGTTCATAAGTTCTTGGAAACAAAGTCATTCAGCATGAAAAAGCATTTAAAAATTACTAATTAATCTGTAGGCGAGTGACGAGGATCTATTAGTAACCAAGTCATCACTAAAAAGATACAGATGTATGGGGTGAAATAAAGCTCATTGTGTTATGCGTAAATTAATGTGAAACGGTTAAGGTCACATTTTGGTTAAAGAAACCCTGAAACATTGTAAATGATGTTCATATTTTGTTGAATTCAGAAACACTGTTGCTTGCTCTGGAGGAAACTATGAGAACTGTTGGGTCCTTGTAAATTCTGGAGTGTGGTCTAGACCTACTCTATCTGTAAAAGTGTCTCGAGATAACTCTTGTTATGAATTGATACTATAAATAAAATTGAATAGAATTTAATTGAAATCATTTTGTTATGTACCAATCAAATGACCACGGCAAACAGTCCAATGGCATTTCTTTCCATTTTATTTCTATAGGTCAATATTAGTCCCTGCAGTGGCCTGTTTGGTAAATGGTAATGTGCACAGTGTTGTGGGTTGGGGTTTTATTTGGGGTTATTTTTCCCATCTTGCCTCCCTGTGTTTATTACTTAGTTTTCTCCCCCGGTCCGTGTGATTATCCTGTCTTGTGTTTCCCTGTGTGTCTGTTTGTTCTGCTTCCTGTTTTATTTTTTGATGGTATGGTTTCCTGTCTTGTCTTGTCTTGTCTAGCTTTGCTTTGTTTGTCTGATCGTCCTGCCCCGCCCTAATGTGATTCACCTGACGTCTCACCTGTTCCCCATTACCTCGTTACCGCTTGTATTTAACCCCAGTGTTTCCTTTGTCCCTTGTTAGATCATTTTGTCCTGTACCGAATGAAGTTCTGTTCATCAGCCTGCCTGTTCCCGTCGCTGTTCCTGATTCCCCAGTGAGTTGCCCCCAGTGTAGTTTACCTGTTTTTGTATCTATATAGCTATCTATATATACTGTACAGATTATAATTACCTAATTAATTTTAGACTTCTAAAGCCCTAAATGTCCAGTTGGGGGACCTGGAAACTGTAAGCCAAGCTTCAACTGCAAGAAAAAAAACATGGAATTTGTGCAAGATGTGAGATTGGGCAGATGGTGAGATAATTCTAAACATTGTCTGACATAAAGATTTAATCTTTTTTTTTTTTTTTTTTTTTACATTGGTGCTGTTATTCACTTTTTGTTAGAAACAAACCACCAAGGCACGACATAGGTCTTGTGTCAGAAGATTGAGGCCCTCACATCAAGTTTAAAAACAAGATTTCAACGCCTCTACAAAAAAATGGTATTTTAACATTTAAGTCTGAAATGTTTCCATAAGTCCATAAAGTTCTAAAAGGTAGTGTTGATTTAAGTATATTCTCCACATTACAATGAACTTTAATATTGATAGTGAATTTGCTGTATTTCCAGCAATGTCATTTACACTATGTAGTTAACAGATAGTGTTTTATGTTTTGTTTCACAGACAGCAACAAATTTCAACACAGAATTAGACAGAAAATAAGGCAGCAAAAGACCACTTTGCAGGCCATGATAGCCAAGTACAACAGCCTTGTTACACCCGAGCAAGCAGTTTGCATGGATCATATTCTGGACGCAGAACATCCCTGGGCTTAGCAAATAACACAAAATGGTACGCATAATATGTATTGTGTGCTTGCTATAGTATCTATGAAGTAAGGAATCGCTGCGTGTTCTTTGCTTTTCTCAACAACAAACCCAATCCCAAAAATGAGGTGGGTGTATTGCTATGTCAAGTTATTTGGATGTGAAATGTTAAAGATTTAATTAAAAGACATTAACCTCTCCAAAATGGTGTTTGACTCTGGAAGCAGTGTGCCTGCAGGCGGGAAAGTATTTATCAGATTTCCAGTTTTCTACAGGCACCACACTAGTGCATGTGAGGGAGAGAAATAATCTCTGAAACTACATTGCTTGTGCAGTGGTCATTCTCATCTAAACACGTATGTTACAGGCGCTGTTGAATTCAGCACAAAAAGGAAGTCTTCGATAGGGTCATGGCAGTTCGAAGGCTTCAAGAGGAGAAGATCCTTGTGAAAGATCAAGCAGCACTGGGATTTTCTGAAGTCCCAAGTCTCTGAGTGGGCTCTCCATCAGGGTGAAAACACCCAGCAAGGTAAATGTGCACATCTATTTGAAATGTTTGTATCACGTTTCATGAAGTCATGTTTAATTTTTTTCGACTTGTTACTTACCTGTATAGTGACACATTTTGTCCCTTTTTTTAAGGACATCTCACAGAATGCGAAGAAGGGTCTCACTTGCCTAATCAGCAAAAGGCTGAGGCAAATGAAAGGGCTGCAAAGGCATGCAAGAAAAGTCTACCTGCATGTCCTGTCTATCAGACAGACTGATAGCCTCTGACAGACTATCAGTGATATATAGTGATCTGATAGAGATCACTATATACATCACTAAATTGTAATTATAGAACGGTCTATTTATTTCTGAATAGATTACATTACAAATCAAGTTACATCCAGGACACTCTGACATTGTTAGGCAAGACTTCACATCACCAATATTCTGTCATAGTAAGATGTTCTATGCCAAATTTCATTGTTTTAGGCTGTGTCTGCCAGATATGCTGACCCAAAGGGTAAATTTAGTTTTGCATTTGTTATAGCAATGTACTGCATATCAGTCAATGTTGTTTCAAACCGCAGGGACAGCGTGTCATTCTATTAGACAAATTATCAGAAAAGTTGCACCCCAGGCTGTCATTACAGCCATTATCTTACATGCACCATGCGGATTGATGCACTTGTGATATCACTTTTAAAACATTTGTTAAATGGGTGAATATATTTTGTGACAGCACTCATTGTTGATTATACTGACATGTTACAGATAGGCTAACCCTAAGGTGCGTTCATTAATTCAGGATAGGCTTTTATAACAGTTGGGTTTTGTGTCTGTATCTGATTTTCTTGCTGAATTGCTGTATAAACCTTAAAAGATGCACTAAAGTTAGGGTTCAAGGGTCAAAATTTCAAAGCAGGAGCCGTTAAAAACTTCGTGGCGTATTTTACTAAGACCTTTGCAACAATTTATTTTGTTTGGCTCTAAGCCATAAACTTTAATTCCATAAATTTCAATTCCAGCAATTAGGTCCATATGTAATATCTAATGCCATGATTCAAAGAGCACTTTGAAGTTCAGTACATAAAATGAGCTTTTTTTGATGACCAAAATGGGTCATCTTCAGAGATTACAAGACTGATTAAGGTTGTATGTGAGAATTTATACAATAAAAATACCAATAATGGAGAAATAATATTTTAACTTTGGCCTGGATGTAGTTTCAACTTAGATTTGCCTTGTCACAGAAAAATGCTATATAAAAAAAACTACAGTTCAGTGTTTAGAACTACAGCCTAATGGTTTGTTTGACAAATGTGCATTTGTTTTGACTTATAGCCTACTGTTGTGAAAATAACCTGTAAAGAGATTTTCATTCTAGCAGTTCATCCAATAAGCAGCCACTGAGAGTGTAGTGAGTACAAGAGCCGCTGTACAATTTGCTTCAGTCTGGCTACATATCACCTTCTTTATGTTTTTAATTGTAAGTACAGTACAGGCCAAAGGTTTGGAACCACCTTGTCATTCAATGCATTTTCTTTATTTTCATGACTATTTACATTGTAGATTCTCACTGAAGGCATCAAAACTATGCATGAACACGTGGAATTACGTGCTTAAAAAAAGTGTGAAATAACAAAACATGTCTTATATTCTAGTTTCTTCAAAGTAGCCACCCCTTGCTTTTTTTGATAGCGCTGCAAACCCTTGGTGTTCTCTCAATGAGCTTCATGAGGTCGTCACCTGAAATGGAAATGGTTGATACACAGCCGACAGCCAACAACTGGTAGAATTCATATTATGGCAAGAACCAATCAGCTAAGTAAAGAGAAACAATTGGCCATCATTATTTTAAGAAATGAAGTTCAGTCGGTCTGATATTTCAGGTGACTACCTATGGAAGCTCATCAAGAGAATGCCAAGTGTGTGCAAAGCAGTAATCAGAGCAAAGGGTGGCTACTTTGAAGAAACTAGACTATAAGACATGTTCCACATTCCACATGGGTTCAGATGCCTTCAGTGAGAATCTACAATGTAAATAGTCATGAAAAGGAAATGCATAATGGAAATGCATTAAATGTGAAGGTGTTTACAAACTTTTGGCCAGTACATATGTCAGCTATATGATCAAAACAATATTTCAAGTGTTATATGTCTCAAGGCAAATATCCGACTGGGGACAAAGTATCACCTGCAAAGTGGTCTCCATAATATGTAAAAATTAAAACGTTTTGGACTATAGCAAACATATTGTTGGCCAGCTGTTATACAAGATGCTACACACATGGGACCAGCTGTTATAGAAGGTGTCACACACAGGACCAGCTGTTATAGAAGGTGTCACACACATAGGACCAGCTGTTATAGAAGGGACTACACATTAGCCAATGCAGAGAAGCTAAAACAGGAGAGATGTGATCTCTTTTCCTGGTTCCTGTCAGTACACGTGCTGCAGCATTTTGGATCAGCTGAAGAGTCTTTATGGACTTTTTCGAGCAGCCTTATAATAAAGAATTGCAGTAATCCAGCCTAGAAGTAACAAATGCATGGACTAGTTTTTCTGCATCATTTTTAGACAGGATATTCCTGATTTTTGCAATATTACGTAGGTGAAAAAAGGCAATCCTTGAAATTTGCTTATGTGGGAATTAAAGGACATGTCCTGATCAAAGATAACTCCAAGATTCCTCACAGTGGTGCTGGAGGCCAGAGTGATGCCATCCAGAGTAACTATCTCTTTGGATAATGCGTCACGGAGGTGCTTGGGTCCCAGAGAAATAACTTCAGTTTTATCTGAGTTTAACATTAGAAAATTACAGCTCATCCAGGTTTTAATATCCTGAAGGCACATTTGAAGTTCAGCTAACTGACTAGTTTCATCTGGCTTGATTGATAGATATAATTGAGTATCACCTGCATAACAACGAAAGTTTATGGAGTGCTTCCTGGTAATATTGCCTAAAGGAAGCATATATAAAGTGAACAGGATTGGACCGAGCACAGATCCTTGTGGGACTCCATGACTAACTTTGGCGTGCACAGAGGATTCATCGTTAACATGAACAAACTGAGATCGATCTGATAAATAAGACTTAAACCAGCTTAGAGCAGTCCCTTTAATGCCAATAAAATGTTCCAATCTCTGTAATAAGATATCATGGTCAATGGTATCAAATGTAGCACTAACATCTAATAACACCATTACAGAGACAAGTTCTTTGTCTGATGCAATTAGGAGTCATTAGTAATTTTCACAAGTGCTGTCTCTGTACTATGAATAACTCTAAATCCTGACTGAAAATCCTCATATAAGCTGTTATGCAGAAAGTCACATAGTTGTTTGGTGACTGCTTTCTCAAGAATCTTAGAGAGAAATGGAAGGTTGGATATAGGTCTATAGTTGGCTAAAACATCTGGATCAAGGTTGGGCTTTTTCAGAAGAGGTTTAATTACAGCTACTTTAAAGTGCTGTGGTACATAGCCTGTTAATAAAGACAAATTGGTTATATCTAGTAGAGAAGTGTTGACTAAGGGTAAAACTTCTTTAAGTAGCCTAGTCGGGATGGGGTCTAAGAGGCAGGTTGATGGTTTAGATGAAGAAATAATTGAATTAAATTGATAAAGATCAAGTGAAGCAAAGCAGTCTAAACATCTGGTTTTACAGCTGTTTCTGAGGTTTCTGAGTTTAGAGATAAGTCAGTGCCAGTTAAAGGCAGGTCTTGGTGAATTTTGCTTCTAATAGTTATAATTTTATCATTGAAGAACCTCATAAAGTCATTACTACTAAGAGCTATGGGAATACTTGGCTCAGTAGAGCTGTGACCTTCTGTCAGCTTGGCTACAGTGCTGAAAAGAAACCTGGGGTTGTTTCTATTTTCCTCTATTAATGACGAGTAGTACGCTGCTCTGGCATTACGGAGGGCCTTCCTATAAGTTTTAAGACTATCTTGCCAGATGAAACGAGAATTTTCCAATTTGGTGGAACGCCAAATCTTCTGAAGTTTCCGTGATATTTTCTTTAATTTGCGAGTTTCAGTGTTATACCATGGAGCTAACCGTCTTTGTTTTATTATCTTCTTTTTTAGAGGGGCAACAGAGTCTAGTGTCATTCGCAGCGAGCCTGCTGCCCTATCAACAAAATGATCGATTTGGGGGGGACTAATAGCATAGGAGTCCTCCGTTACTTTGTGACTTGGTAATGAATTAAATGCTAATGGGATCACATCCTTAAATTTAGCTACAGCACTATCAGATAGACATCTTGTATAGAAGGTTTTGCCTACTGGCGTGTAGTTCAGCAGTATAAACTCAAAAGTTATCAAACAGTGGTCAGATAGAAAGGGATTCTGTATCATGGTGCGGAAAACGGACTTCTAACTCACTAAGCCTCCCCTCTATGTCTTTAAATAAACTACACTTGTTACACATACCATTGCCGTTAAAGGATGCAGAGGAGTAACTAAACATCTCACACATCGAGCAAGAGAAAGTAGGAGAGGGAGAAGACATGGCTAACTGCTAAGCTAAAGTCGCTAGCAGCTAAGCTAAAGTACGGTTATTTAACAAAAGTCACTGAAAGACATAAAACAAGTGTTTAGCGGACAGTTTGCCACTGTAATAGCAAATCTAACAAATTGAACTAGTAGTTTAGAGAGCAGCAACACGCTACCAACACACAAGCACAGGAAACGGAAATGAGTCAGGTATGCTTACCGTGCGATGCATTCAGGTGACAGGAAAATGCCATCAATAAAATGTCAAAGATAAACACAGTCATTGCACAGGAGTAATGAGATAAGGAGGAAAAGAGGTGACTGGGAGACAGCTTTTACCGTAAGTATATGCATAGCCAGAAAGTAA
Source organism: Percina caprodes (assembly GCA_013375575.1). Lineage (NCBI taxonomy): Eukaryota > Metazoa > Chordata > Actinopteri > Perciformes > Percidae > Percina > Percina caprodes. Next base: position 750,292 of record JABXJD010000078.1, on the reverse strand, counting down.
ACACCAAAATAATAACATTAAAATAAATACATATAAACCATGATAAGATCTGGTGAATAAATGTTGATTGAATCATTGGTTATTGGGCTAAAATACTAATAATAACAAAGCTGTATACAGCTTCTCTGCTGCAGCCTGACTGGCAGAAAGAAGCATGCTGTTATCACAAAAGATGCTTCCCTTTGAAATACATTAGTTTAAAAAACGTGCAGATATTAGGAAAAAAAAACAGATAAACAGGTCTCTGTACACAAAACAATATATTAAATTAAGTGTGCATTTCAAGAACTGCCGTAATACTGAGTAGCAGGAGGAACTGCAGCCTTACCACCTGATCCAGAGGCCCTATCCCTACAGATGTTCATTCCTGCCAACCTGCTGTGCACTGACCCTGCTCTGCATGTGATGCATTTATATACTGTGCTAGATTTCTCTCAGGATAAGGCCTAGTACCTACATCTACTTACCTGGTCAATGCAGGAAATGTCTAGTGACCATAATCAAAACCAAAGCACATGTACTCTTTCATTTCCTGTGCGCTTTGTTTATATGAGCTATTGATTTTATTATTAGTTTTTATTATGTTTTTATGCAATTCAGTATGCAATGTTTTAGAACAGTGTTGAATGGTTTTATTGAAGCGTTCTGAGTCAAGGTCACATGAAAACTGTTCCTTAAAACAAGATTGATATTATACAAAGTTTTAGCTTCCACAGGACCATGAACACTGCTTCTTTTATGAATAGTCTTTGGCTGGCTCCCAGGTGTATACGAGCGTCATGGACAGTATGTTTAAATATTTAAAATCCAGCATAAAGAAAAGTGTTGATCTTGTTGTGGTGGGGCCCGGCTGGCCGTGAGTCTGTCCTGTTATTTATTTTCCCTACCTTTGTTCTTGTTGCCCCCTGTCCACTGTTTTCGCTTTAGTTTTTGTTTTTCCTTCCCTCTCATCTCCGAAGCCAGCTGACTGTCTCCCGTCTACAACCTTCTTCGCCACACCTGCCAGCCTGCACCTGCTCCCGCCGTCCACACCTGCCTGCCATCATCATTGATATATCTACCCCGGCACTTCACTCACTCTTCACTAGACATTTCCTGCATTGACCAGGTGAAGAGTGAGTGAAGTGCCGGGGTAGATATATGGACGTTAATGATGATGGCAGGCAGGTGTGGACGGTGGGAGCAGGTGCAGGCTGGCAGGTGTGGTGAAGAAGGTTGTTGACACAGCAACTTGGTTTCACTCCGGTCAGCTGGCTTCGGACTTTCTCCCCTGGTCCTCCTCCCTCGGCGCCCCCCTTCGTCATCTCCATCCTTCCCACTCTCCATGTCGTGCCTGCCTCCAACCTCGGTGTCTCCCCCTCAGCCTTTGTGCCTGTGTCCTCCTTTTCGGCATTCGCTCCCAGTCCCCCCAGGACTCAACCCCTGCATCCTTCACCTTGTCCCCCAGTCATCGCCTGCCTCCTGGGCTCTCTACCCTCGGGTCCCGAGCTTCCACCTTCCCACTCTCCACTCCCCCATTCCCTCTTTTCCTTCATAAATACCTTTCCCATGTGTCGTGTGTTTGGGTCCGTCCTTCCTCCCCGTAACAGATCTTGTAACAAACTGGTCTTTTAATGAAGGTACCAAAATACAGGAAATATCATAAACACCAAATAAAGTTTTATATTTCTATGAATTCATTATTTAAGTTATTTTAAAGTCACTAACAGATAAATGTACAGAATATTCTCTCATGTTTATCCATAAACTTATCAAACTCTATATTTCCAATAACAGAAATATGAATGTCATTATTTCAGGAAGAGGTCCTGATGAAAACATTTCATATTAAACCAGATAATTACATGGATTCAGCTGCTCTCTCTTCTCCTTTTAAATGCCTTTATTTCTTGTTTATATTTGGATTTTATCCCTTCATTAGTTTGTCTGTACATTTAAATGCCCTGTTGTCTTCGTTCTGTCATTTGGTGGCGCTGTCCACCAGTTTTCTTGACTCCTGCAAAAGTTGTATAAAACTTCTTTATTTATCTTACAATCTGAACTGAAGTGAATTAAAGCTGACACAGCATCTGCTTGTGTCTGTGTATTTGTATTATCGTGTAATAATAGTTTGATAGTTAATTAGTGACTTTAATCAGCTGGTGGGATAGTTTGTACATGTTTGTCTCATAAAAAACAGGCAGAAACAAAAATAATATACATTAAAGGCGAATAATTGAGTCTTTACGTAGAAACACATCTGTGTATAAAAACTAAACTCCATCATCTGAATGTCTGAAAGCTGCTTAACCGGGTTAGTCAGTGTGACATTACAGGATAACAATAATAACTGGGACTTTAAACATTCATATTTTATAACAGAAAATAAAAGAAGAAGAAAAACAATTTGTTTTCATCATTCCAATTCTACACATTTAATATCTTTAGAGACTGGCCGTTATAATCTAATCTACAGTAGTGCAACCAAGACATTATTATTGTTATATATTTCATGTTATTGTTGTTTTTATTTGTTAAATAAAATGTAAAGTGTTTCATCATCGTTACTTTTGTTGGATGTCAGTTTGTGTCTCTAACTCTCAGATGCCGTGAGAAACAAAATAAATAGGCAACTTAAAGTAATTCCACACATTGTAATCAAAAAAATACACATACGATTGTGTACTACTACAGGTTATGTTTATTAAATGAAGTCCAAAATATGTCGGTGACTAGAAATCGCTAGTATCGGCTAGCAGTTAGCTAACGTCAACATTAGGTAGCCGCTAGCTAATGCTAGCTAGAAGGGTTTTAGTGGTGACTTTGCTTGGAACGCTACCAAGTCGTAAGTCTTGACTTGAAGTTATAACATCTGGGCTAAAAACAGTGTCTGGAACACAGCATTTCTCTCAGCTCTGTTCCTGATTGGCCGAAGAGAAGATACAAGAGTAACTCAGCTCTGTTTCTGATTGGCTGAACAGAAGATACAAGAGTAACTCTCAGCTCTGTTTCTGATTGACTGAACAGAAGATGACGAGTCGGGACTTTCCAGAGAGGCTGTGTTCAGGTACCTGATGTTAAACAGAACAAGGAAACTAACGAGAAGCTGATCAGACACCAAATTCTGCTGATTCTCATACTACACACACACACACACACACACACACACACACACACACCCACAAACACACAGACACAAACTCACAGACACACACACACACACACACACACACACACAACACACACACCCACAAACACACAGACACAAACTCACAGACAGATACACACACACACACACACACACACACACACACACACACACACAAACACACACACACAAACACACAGACACAAACTCACAGACAGATACACACACACACACAAACACACACACACACACACATACAAATAAGTCTCCAAAAGTCTAAAAACATTTTCTGCTTTACTGCAATTCAAGATGGCACTTTTTAATACATTGAACAAAGTCACGCTTTCCATTTCAAAACACTGCCATTCAAAATGAAACTACATGACAAGATTCGCCAATATATGTGCCAACTGGCCAATCACTTCAATGGTTGTTACAGTTTTTTCTGAATGCTTAAGCGCTAATCGTGATTCTTGTAGCACAATTTCTAAAACTATTAATACGTATAGCAAAACCACTCACTGAGTTTGCAAAACTAAAAGCACAAACACTGCATTGCACTCAGTTTGCAATTTTGTAACACACATTTTGCAAAACTGTAGGCACAATTCACTGCACAACACTCTTTTTGCAGAACTTTAAACACAACTCACTGCTTACACTCAATTACCAAATTTCCAACACACTCGTAGCAAAATTATACACATGTATGGCTATCATTAACACTATTTTGCCAACTGTCTGGCACACTTTCACATGTGAAAACTGTTTTAGATAATTAGTTCACTTTGCAATCAGCCTAAGCACTATAAATAAGCCACAGGTAAGCTGTCTGTGTGGAGTACAATGGATGGAGCAGTAAGCGTGAGAAGAGTGAGAATCAGAGGAGGCCGAGGGAGAGGACGTGGAGTTGAAGAAGCAAGAGGGTTAGAGGAAGTTAGAGGAAGAGGACAAGGAGGAGCAAGAAGAGGACGAGGAGGGGAAAGAGGAAGGCTAAGAAGAGTAAGAAATAGAATAACTGATGACATCAGAGCTACAATAGTGGACCATGTCATCAACCATGGGATGACCCTGAGGGAAGCTGGCCAACGGGTTCAGCCTAATTTGAGCCGCTACACTGTGGCAAGCATCATTAGGACATTTCGAAATGAGAATCGGTAAGTACTTTGTAGCACTGCCATACTCTAATGAGAAACACAACAGTACCATACATGCAAAAATACTGAAATTGTTACTTTACAGAATTGCTAGACGTCCAGATGCTGGGGGCAGAGGAAGAATGTTCACTCCAGAGCAAGAGACCCATATAGTGAACATGGTGATTGCCAATAATGCAATAAGACTGCCGAAATACAGCAGCGCATAATTGATAATGACACCATCTTTCAAAATATACACAGTGTAAGCATTTCTGCACTAAGTCGTGTACTTGCGCGCCACAGAATAAGAATGAAGCAAATTTACAGAGTTCCTTTCGAGAGAAACACAGAACGTGTAAAGCAACTGCGATATGACTATGTGCTATAGTGTCATTGGTTCTGAATTTGGAAGTGCATACTGTAGTGCTGTGCATGGGCCTGATGTGATGCATTTGTTTTGTCTTGTCCAGAGAGTGATGGAACTAGAAGCAGATGCCATGGGACATGAGCTACTTTTTGTAGATGAGGCCGGTTTTAACCTCAGTAAAACCAGGAGACGTGGCAGGAACATTATTGGACACCATGCCATCATCAATGTCCCAGGACAACGTGGTGGTAACATAACCATGTGTGCAGCTATAAGCCAAAATGGTGTTGTTCACCATCATGCAACCATAGGCCCATACAACACTGCACACATTATTGCATTCCTGGACATCTTACATGACATGCTCACTGTTCAGAGACCAGAGCATACCCGATATGTCATCATATGGGACAATGTTAGTTTCCATAGGGCTGCTTTGGTCTGCAACTGGTTTACAGACCACCCATTCTTCATGGCACTCAACCTCCCTCCATACTCTCCATTCTTAAATCCCATCGAGGAGTTCTTCTCTGCCTGGCGCTGGAAAGTGTACGACCGTCATCCTCATCAACAGGTAGCCCTTTTACAGGCAATGGAGGAGGCATGTGGAGATACTGACCAGGCATCATGTCAGGCCTGGACACGGAGATATTTTGTTTTTTGTTTTTTATTATGTAGGCTGATTGTTTTTTTGTTTTTTGTGAAATTACTATTTTGTGTTCTGACTTTGTCTTGGTTTTGATGAGTGTGAATAAACACCAATACTTGAAGTTTGGATCCTTGTATGTTTACATGACACTATGACAATTGTATGACCTCAAATTGACATCTGTACACAGAGAAAGAGAAAGCCAGATGTGTTTCGTATTCATACCATCAGTGTGTACTTGGCACATTGTGTGCTTAGTAGATGATGGCTTGTGTTTACTGTTTGATACGAAAACACAATTTTTACGAAGGTGTGAAGAGTTAATCTAGCTGTGTTCGCTTTTGCAAGAGAACTACAATGTTTTGATAATTGGGTGAAAGGTTTTCTTATTTGTGTGTAGAGTTTTGCAAAAATAGCCAATAGTTACAAAAAATGTGCTTAAGCAATCAGACAAAAGTGTAAGTAAGCACTATGAAAAGACCACAGGAGTGCATCCTTCCTTTTTTACACTTCAGCAATTTTCTTTTTCAGTTTACTGTTGTTGTTTTTTGTGGGCATATATATATGTTCACTCCAATGTAAATATATCTTGTTGCATTGACTTGTTTGGTGAAAAATAAACGTTTCAACAGCATGTATGTGTATCTGCAAATATTTCTGTGCATGTGAACAATCTGAATAAATATTTTTGTATTATGGCAAAGCACATTAAAGATGAGAAGACTTTTCATCACGCCCAACAGTGTGTAGTTGGTTAGACAAAGATCTGGTCATATGAATGAAGTGTATGCCATTTGGTGCAAAAGTTTGATATTGATAATGCTATATGTAGTTTTGGTTGCAGTGCTTCATTTTGCAGGATGTAGATGTATTTTGCAGTTGGGTGTGTGGTTTTTGTGAATTTGTTAAGTCTTTTGTTAAAACCAGCATAGCTGCAAATTGTGTTTTAGCAATTGGAAAAAAGCTTTAAATAATAAACCAGGGCTGCATTTGAAAAGTCAACAAAATACCTCCAATGTTGTTTACTAACCACTTGTTGTTTACTAACCTGATGGTAAACGTCATGAGGTGAAGGAAAGATGTGAAGGAGGATTAAAAGGAAAAGACAAGGCGTTGCAAGGACAATCTGACTGTCCTTCCTGCGTAATTATACAACGGTGAATGTTATGGACGTGGGTCTGCCGGTGAAATTACACTGTTCTGAAGGTAAAGCTACAGAAAGCCCATCTGGATACTTATTATAAATATTGGTTGCACCTGCTCACCCTCCTGCCTACTCATTTATCCACATGAATTCCGATTATTCTATGAAAATAATTGTTTCATTTCATTCATTCATATTTATTATACAGGAAAGTTAAAAGTAAAATTACATTAAAACGGGCCTGACTCAGTTTAAAACTGGTTTTCTGCAGGTTCTTGTTCTGCAGAAACATAAACATTGAATGTGGTTACAGCACGTTGGGACGAACATTTGTACAGGACATCGATATGGACTAGACAAATTTGGACAACTAAAACAATAATACAGTTACACAAGGACAAAGACATTTATACAAGACATCAGCTGGGCAAGACAAATACAGTCTGTCAGTCAGTCAATAAATGAGAAGTAAAGTGTTGCAAGTCTAACTGTTAAGAATGACCTGTTTGGCCTTTTTGAAATATGTGATGGATGATAGTGTTCTGATGTGATGTAGGATGTCATTCCAAATCTTGGTTTATGTATAGAAGCAGATAAGCAGAATGTGTAAGGCCTACAAAATCTACTGTACACATCTACTGTACATATTCTATGTTATAAGGGTTAAATGGTTGCGGGTGGTTGAAAGAAATACGTTATTAATTAGGACAATATTCTCTAAACTGTAAACTGTCCGCTACTGCTGTGCTCATTTAGACACAAGGACATCAGTCGATAACGTCACTTCTTTGATTATTTCAGAAACTAAAAGTTGAGTTATGTTTTCTCTGTCAAGTTTTTAACTAGAGTTTTAAATTATGCTGTTTGATGTCCCATCATATCAGCTGCAGTGGCATTACTGCGTGCTTGGAAACATTTACAGTTATGACTGTCACTACGAATGGTCAAACAATGCAGCGTCACTTTAAGTTATGCTGCCTAAAGGACTTGTGGGACAGCATTGTTTCTTTTCCTTTCAGAAATGATAGCTCAGGGTATCCTTTGCTAAAGAAGATGATACAAAAAAATTGAAGCACCTTTCCTCATCACTTAGACAATTCAAACAGCTCTTATAATGGCAGCCACTTAATTACTTCTGGGTAATTTTACTCCATTAGGGCTTTTCCTAAGCAAAAGTAACTATTCGGGCACCACCTGGAACATTTCACAGACGCTGATCCATTCAATTGTTGCAGGACACTGTTACAGCTGATCCTCAGTGTCAGTGGTGATAAACTCTTGGTTTTACAAAGACACCTGAAAGCATTGTGTGGTCAGACTGGTTTTGATGGTGAACAGAGAACGAGGAAACTGGAACACAAACAGTCCCAGTACACCAAACAAACCTGTTTCTCAGGGTTGAGGAAGTAGATATGTGGTTTCAGTTGTTTTTGTTTTCTTTTTACAGTTGGTTTTATTTTCAGGTTCATAACAACACAAACACAAAAAAACTTACTTTACTTATTCTAAAAGGCAGCAGAGAAACAAAGACATGATGTGAAAAATATGTTAAATTACGATTAATAGAGGCGTTGACCACCACGCTGGATGGCTTGCACTCGACTGTTACAGACCATGGGCAGCGGATCAACTCTTTGGAAGACAACTTTAATGAGGTGGACGGTCGTCTCAAACAGCTGGAAGAAGCGTGTGCTACACTCCAACGAGACAACGTGTCGCACAGAACAAAGCTAGCTGACCTGGAGGGACGCAGTAGGCGCTAAAACATCAGGATTATCAGCTTGCATGAGTCACTTGAGGGGTCACAACCAACAACGTTCTTCTCCCAGCTACTGGTGGATGTCTTTGGCACGGATGTCCTTTCTTCCCCCCCAAGCTCGATCGTGCCCATTGGAGCCTCGCACCCAAGCCTGTTACGGGTGATAGACCGCAACCTGTCACCATACAGCTCCATCGCTTCCAAGTTAAGGACCTACTCACCCATGAGGCTTGCAGACGGGGTGACCTGTTCTACAAGGAGCACAAGCTTCAACTCTACGAAGACTACAGCCCCAACGTGCTAAAGCAACAAGCAGAGTATAAACACTCCATGGCGGAACTTTACAAGCGCGGGTACAAACCGGCTCTCCTATACCCAGCTAAGCTCCGTATCACCCTCCCCAGCGGTGAGAAGACATGGATTCGGAGGCTGACAAGTTTGTACAGAACTTAAACCAAAAAACGTAAGCCAGTGGGCCTATACACAAATCTGACCGTTAATGCTTTTAATACAAAGGCAAAGTCCTCTGACATTATAATGTTAGTTATGCGCTAACGCTGGGTCCAGTTTAACGTGATGCTAGCAATTTTGGTCTGTATGCAGACACCCTCCAAAACGTTATCTGCAGAGGTCTATTGTAAGACATTCATGTCCTACTGTTTAATTGTATTTCCCTCAGGTGTTCAAAAGCGGAAGTGTCCAAAATAATATCTGCAAATACCTGTTGCACTAGTTGCTGTTTTTCTGTTGGTTTTTAAGATGCATTGTTCCCCTTGACATTTAAGTTGTGGGATCAGCGCGATAGATTTTAGGAAGTAACAAATTATGTTCCATGCTGCTGCTGTTCCTTGCAGCAGCAACAGGGTTTGGGGTGAAGGGGGTGGGTTGCGTGGGGGGAGAGTGGTGTGTTCTTGTCACTGTTTTGTAAGTTTTCTTTTATTGTGCGTTTTGTTAGTGTATCTTTCTATTATGTTTGTTCTACTGCTTTGATCCACAATGTTAGACCTCTCTCCTGCACTGAGTTGTGAGCGGGGATGGGCGGGGACATACATAGAGGCAACATCTCCACCCACACAGTCAATTCCATCATATGATGATGTCTCCTCCTCTGCACCAAGTGGTGCTGTTCGATTTACTAGTTGGAATGTTAATGGCCTCAACTCTCTTGTTAAGCGCAACAAAGTGATTAACCATATTAAAATCCTTAACACTAAAATAGCCTTTTTACAAGAGACTCACCTTTTGCCATTGGATCACGTTACATTTCATAGAGGCTGGGTGGGCCAACTTTATCACTCCTCATTTGCAAGCAAAGCACGCTTGATTCATAAATCAATCCCCTTCTCAATGTCCACTGTCATCTCAGACCCTAACGGACATTTTGTGATTGTTACGGGTAGAATTGGAGCCAACAATCTGGTTTTGGCAAATGTGTATGGCCCAAATTGGGACAATGAGAATTTTTTTTCTCTGTTCCTGACCTAAACTCTCACCAGCTTATCCTTAGAGGTAACTTCAACTGCTATCTTGACCCCTCGCTTGATCGCTCATCTAAGAGGCCCTGTGTTCCATCTAAATCATCTAAAGCTATCCAGCTATTCATGGAACAGTATGCCGTCTCAGACGCCTGGCGCTTTTTTAACCCTAGCACCAAGCAGTTCTCATTCTTCTCTCCTGTCCATGGCTCATTCTCACAAATAGATTTATTTATGTCATATTGATCTTTTTATATCTACTAATGTTTATCCAGATGTATCTGCAGCAGCTATATGGGAGTCATGTAAAGCTTACTTAAGAGGTGAAATAATATCTTACTCTGCCTATTAGTCAAAGATTGCTAGGGAGAAGAAAGTCTCTCTCTCCAAGGATATACAGAGCTTCAGTCAAAGTGTGTCTACACATCTGATGCGGATATTTTCAAAGAACTACTCACAAAGAAGGCAGAATATGACATCCTAGTCTCCAATGAAACGGCAGAGTCCCTTTTAAAAACGCGTCATAATTATTATGAGTTAGGAGATAAACCAAGTAAATTGCTTGCTCACCAAATTCGGCAGTCCTCCTCATCAAGGCACATTAACCATTTTAACACAGATATTGGAACAACTATTACCCCCAAACCATTAACAACCAGTTCAGAAAGTTTTATGCTTCATTACATTCCTCTGAGTGCCCGAATAACGAAACACAATACAAACACTTTTTTAGTTCCTTGGATTTCCCTTCTATCACCTCTGAAATGGCATCTAGTCTGGAGGCACCATTTACAATAAACAAAATTAAGTGTGCTTTAATGCTTATGCAGAATGGGAAATGCCCTGGCCCTGATGGTTTCCCTGCCGAATTTTTTAAAACGTTCGCAGACACGTTGTCCCCACTGCTACTTAACATGTTCAATGACTCGCTGCAAAGTGGGACACTCCCTCTCACTTTGCGTCAGGCGACTATCTCGCTTATATTGAAAAAGGTTAAAGACCCTCTGTCCTGTAGTAATTATCCTTGTAGTAAAATTTAAAAAAAGAACCAAAAACAAAAAAAAATCCCACTGATCATTAAAAAATTAAGTAAAAAAAAGAAAGTTATATTATTAAGTATGAAAACTCTTGTTCATTACATTTTACTTCATAATTGCAACCGCATGTGTTGTATTCATTGTTGCAAAAATTGTTCTGTATTTAGTTAGTTTGTTACCATGTCAACACCACTGATCTCAAGCTCAATGCTGATGGAAATAGTTTTCTAATCAGCAATAAATATAACAATTTCTGATCAACCCATATCAATTGCATGCTTAAAATAACATACCGGTTTAAGCCCTGCCCATTTCAAGACAACCGACCCACTTCCGGGTTAAATTTTGTCCACTTCCAGGTTAGGCCCCGCCCAGTCCAAGTACAGATCCAGATAATTCATGTGGTAAACAGATACAGATACAGATAATGCTGTACTCGCTCATCCCTACTTGGTCTGCAGAGCTTGGTGAGGACATACAGTGAGAAAAATAAGTATTTGAACACCCTGCTATTTTGCAAGTTCTCCCACTTCATGGAGGGGTCTGAAATTGTCATCGTAGGTATATGTCCACTGTGAGAGACATAATCTAAAAAAAAAAAACAATATCCAGAAATCACACTGTATGATTTTTTAACTATTTATTTGTATGATACAGTTGCAAATAAGTATTTGGACACCTGAGAAAATCAATGTTAAAATTTGGTACAGTAGCCTTTGTTTGCAATTACAGAGGTCAAACGTTTCCTGTAGTTTTTGACCAGGTTTGCACACACTGCAGAAGGGATTTTGGCCCACTCCTCCACACAGATCTTCTCTAGATCAGTCAGGTTTCTGGGCTGTCGCTGAGAAACACGGAGTTTGAGCTCCCTCCAAAGATTCTCTATTGGGTTTAGGTCTGGAGACTGGCTAGGCGACTCCAGAACCTTGATATGCTTCTTACAGAGCCACTCCTTGGTTATCCTGGCTGTTCGGGTCATTGTCATGTTGGAAGACCCAGCCTCGACCCATCTTCAATGCTCTATCTGAGGGAAGGAGGTTGTTCCCCAAAAAGTTCTATTTTGGTCTCATCTGACCACATGACTTTCTCCCATGACTCCTCTGGATCATCCAAATGGTCATTGGCAAACTTAAGACGGGCCTTGACATGTGCTGGTTTAAGCAGGGGAACCTTCCGTGCCATGCATGATTTCAAACCATGACGTCTTAGTGTATTACCAACAGTAACACACTATATATATATATTCTGCTATCTACGGGTAGTCGAGTAGTGTTAAGGCAAAACAGCAGTTGGCACCACGAGGGACCAGACGACACTCCACTGTGGGACCTTTCTGGGCAGTGTCCAATCGGTGTTGAGAAGTTATGGATCAAAAACTGCAAGAATTGAGGGCAGCAGCTCCAGGCAGAAAAGGACCATTTGTTGCAAGAACGGGTAGAGGCACAACAATGCCTAGTGCGTCAAACACACCCACTCCATCTGAACGTGTGTTTTATTTTCTGAGAGAGAGAAAATGTCCCCGTTTAGAAGTGCCCATGGCATTAGGATAGAGGAGTGGGTGGAAGAAGTATGGGCTAGTATGAGAGCTAGACACCTAGGACCTCTTGACCAGGCCTATTTCATATTTGATCACTTAGAGGGAGTGGCTAAGGCTGAGATCAGGTATGGGCCTCAGAGTGAACGAGAGAGCGTATTTTGGCTATATTGCAGGACTTATATGGCTGTTCCAAATCTTGTGTCGTTACAGGAGGATTTTTTTTTTTCAAGAAAACAGCTGGAAGGCGAATCTTTGCAAGAATATTCCCATGCTTTATATTGTCTTATGGAGAAGGTTGTTGCTGGAGCCCTTAATTGAATGTCAAACTCTGCTGTACCACTACAGGATCAGTTTGTAGAAAATGTTAATGATTCTGCTCTTCGCAGGGAACTGAAACTGCTGGTTCGTGATGATGCCGCGCTCTCCCTGCTTGATGTGTGTGTTGAGGCCATTAGACTATGAAGGTAAATATGGTGCAAATGTGAGAGAGCGTGTATGCGATGTGAGCACTTGTAGAATATGATTTGAGAGCACATAGATGCGATGTGAGCACTTGTAGAATATGATTTGAGAGCTTGTAAAAAAAATCTGTACTCGTGGATGTGATGTGGGCACTTGTGGAATATGATTTAAGAGCTTGTAAAACTAAAATTTAACTCGTAGATGCGATGTGAACGGTTGTAGAATATGATGTGAGAGCTTGTAGAAAGAAATCTGTACTCATATTTTTTTTTTTCACTTCAGTCACTTTTCCAGTACAACCAGTACTCAGTGATTACAACCTCTCGAATCTGTCGCTGCAGCGTGCTCTCTCGCATCACACACTTTTACACTTCTTGCGATACATTTGGTGCAAAACTAATTTGTACCTGTGGACTTAGTCTGTGGAGCTCTGAGTCAACAGGACGGCCGGGGACAGCAGGGTTTCTGTCACTAGATGAGGGACAACTCTGTCCGGCTTATTTATGTAGCATGAAAGCTAGTGTTAGCTAACTAGCAGCCAGCCCGTGTCTAAATAATGTAAATACCTTTTAATTATCTCAACACTTTTAACAGTCCAACTGAAACACTGCCGGTGAGCTCCAGGTCCTGCAGCTGCGGACGGGCCGCTGCAGTGGGGCTCGGCCAGCGTGGAAACATCGCTAGAAAGCTCCGCTGCCGACCTCGACCTGATCTGATCACCATCGGGACAGGGAGAGCTCCAGACCCGGTAGCAGCGGCTCAACACCCCTGGAGCTCACCGCCAGTGTTGGTGGAATATCAAGCTAGCTTAGCGAACTAACCTCGCTTATAAATAAATACATTTTAGTTATCCTAACACTTTTAACAGTCCAACTGAAACACTGGCGGTGATCCAGGTTCTGCAGCCACAGACGGGCCGCCATCAGTGGTATATAATGCCTGCCTATTAAATTAAATTGTATTTATTTACTGCGGGCTGGTTGGTTAGTTTGCTAACGCTAGCTTTCTATTCCACCAAAACTGGCGGTGAGCTCCAAGGGGGTTGTGCCGCTGCTACCGGGTCTGGAGCTCTCCGTGTCCCAATGGCGATCAGGTCGAGGTCGGCAGCGGAGCTTTCTAGCGATGTTTCCACGCTGGCCGAGCCCCACTTCAGCGGTCCGTCCGCGGCTGCAGGACCTGGAGCTCCAGGTGATACCATTGACCATCATATCTTATTACAGAGATTGGAACATTTTATTGGCATTAAAGGGACTGCTCTTAGCTGGTTTAAATCTTATTTGTCAGATCAATCTGTTTGTTCATGTTAACGATGAATCCTCCGTGCATGCCAAAGTTAGTCATGGAGTCCCACAAGGATCTGTGCTCGGTCCAATCCTGTTCACTTTATATATGCTTCCTTTAGGCAATATTATTAGGAAACACTCCATAAACTTTCATTGTTATGCCGATGATACTCAATTATATCTATCAATCAAGCCGGATGAAACTAATCAGTTAGCTATACTTCAAATGTGCCTTCAGGATATTAAAACCTGGATGAGCTGTAATTTTCTAATGTTAAACTCAAAGTTATTGCTCTGGGGCCCAAGCACCTCCGTGACGCATTATCCAAAGAGATAGTTACTCTGGATGGCATCTCTCTGGCCTCCAGCACCACTGTGAGGAATCTTGGAGTTATCTTTGATCAGGACATGTCCTTTTCCCACATAAAGCAAATTTCAAGGATCGCCTTTTTCACCTACGTATTATTGCAAAAATCAGGAATATCCTGTCTAAAAATGATGCAGAAAAAATAGTTCATGCATTTGTTACTTCCAGGCTGGATTACTGCAATTCTTATCAGGCTGCTCGAAAAACTCCATAAAGACTCTTCAGCTGATCCAGAAGGCTGCAGCATGTGTTCTGACAGGAACCAGGAAAAGAGATCACATCTCTCCTGTTTTAGCTTCTTTGCATTGGCTTCCTTTAAAATCCAGAATAGAATTTAAAATCCTTCTTCTCATCTACAAAGCTCTTCATGGTCTGGCACCATCTTATCTTAAAGAGCTCATAGTACCTTACAACCCTACAAGAGCACTGCACTCCCAGAATGCAGGGTTACTTGTGGTTCCTAGAGTCTCTATAAGTAGAATAGGAGCCAGAGCGTTCAGCTATCAGGCTCCTCTCCTGTGGAACCAGGTTCCAGTTTGGGTTCGGGTGGCAGACACCGTCTCCACATTTAAGAGTAGACTTAAGACTTTTCTCTTTGATAAAGCTTATAGTTAGGGCTAGCTCAGGAGAGTCCTGAACCATCCATTAGTTACGCCGCAATAGGCAAAGAGATAACTGTTGTTGTGATTAAGCACTATATAAATAAAATTGAATTATCTCTCTCATATCCACCACCTGTAGACAGAGGGATGGTTAAGTCTTTCTCTTTCTCTCTTTTCCACCTCCTCTAGACAGAGGGATGGATCTCTCTCTCTCTCCCTCACCATCTCCTTTAGACAGAGGGATGGATATCTCTTTCTCTCTCGTCCACCTCCTCTAGACAGAGGGATGGATCTCTCTCTCTCTCTCTCTTCCCATCTCCTCTAGACAGAGGGATGGGATCCGGTTGGGGAGAGTTCTAGCCTGACCAGGCTCCTCTCTTTACCCTGTCTCTCTTAGTTATGCTGTAATAGTTTTAGACAATTGGGGGACTTCCTTTGACACACAGAGTTCCTCTCTCTTCTATCTTTCCATTTGTGTGCATCCATGTCCCAGAAATGCTTGTTACTAACCTAGCTCTGGGGAGTCATTCCCCGGAGTGCTTATGTTCTTTTTCGCCCAGCATGTTTCCTTGGATCAAGGAGGCTCCAAAATCATGGTAGCAGCTGTCGCCATGGTCCCACTACACGTCCTGCGATGCCCTGTTACATCCTGCTACGCTCTGCTGTGCCCTGCTACGTCCTGCTGTGCCTTGTAACGCCGCACAGTGCCCTGCTATGCCATGAACTACTATAAAGAACTACTACAAACTACTATTTTTTTTTGTGACTTTTATTGCCACTCTTCATTCTAATCCCAACCGGTTGTCAGACACCGCCTACCAAGAGCCTGGGTCTGTCCGAGGTTTCTGCCTAAAAGGAAGTTTTTCCTCGCCACTGTCGCACTGTTGCTTGCTCTGGAGGAAACTACTAGAACTGTTGGGTCCTTGTAAATTCTGGAGTGTGGTCTAGACCTGCTCAATCTGTAAAGTGTCTCGAGATAACGTTTATTATGAATTGATACTATAAATAAAATTGAATTTGAATCGGATGGGAACTGGAGGGTAAGCCAAATGGGGGAGACCAGAGGCATTCAGTGCCCTCTTTTTGTGCTGTGCAAAATTCTGGAGTTCAGGGCCAAGTTGCTCATTCTCCTGCTCTTTCTACTACCCCACAATAAGCTGAATTGGTGGCCATGTTAAAGAAACAGCAGGAACAGATTAATCAGCTGAGTCAGAACCTTTTACAAATGCAGCCTCCTCCACGCTCCCATAGATTTAACCGGCCCGGTGCTGTAATTTGTCGACGGTGCCAGCAGCCAGGTCATTATTCCCGAGACTGTGATAATGAGAGGGTCTCTTCCCAGTCTAATGACTTTGTCCGCACTCCTCCGGCTGTCGTTACCACTATCTCCCAGCAGGTGGAAAACTAGCTCCCTCTAATGTGCTGAGCCAAACATTTGGAGGGGGTTCAGTGGCTCAGCAGTTGAAAGCCAGGTAGACGAGACAGTGGCAGATCGGTTGATTGCTCCTTGCCCACAGGTGACTATTAAATTGGTGGGTGTAGATGTACAGTGTTTGCTTGACACAGGATCTATGGTATCTACCATGGTGGAAAGCTTCTTTAGAGAAAACTTCCAGGACCAGCTTCAGTCCTCCTATTGGTTGCGGTTACAGGCTGCGAACGGGTTAGATATCCCATACCTAGGTTATGTGGAGTTAGATGTTGAACTGTTGGGCAAAAGTATGCAAAAGCGAGGTGAAGGACCTCCCTACACAATCAACCAATATGGTCCCGATTTGTTTGCCCTTTCAGCAGTTCGAGATGCCCCCTCACCTTGGCAGCGAGCCCTTCAGTTGTGTCACCAGACAGAGATCCAGAGACCTAGCCCCCAAACGAGCTTCGCTAGAGTTTGCGGTAGGAGAGCAGTTCACATTCCAGGGGGTACTATGAAAGTGATAGTGCCACCTGTTCTGCTCGTTTTGGGTCCTCTCGTTCAGTCCTGTTAGAGCCACTGACCACCAACAGTCACCTACCGGAGGAGCTCTTGGTGTCCCCTGCTTTGGTTCATGTGACTCGGGGCCCAGCATATGTACCGATTGTTAACATAGGCACCTCAAAAGTCACTCTTCCCTCTCGTTGCCCATTAGGGTTGTTGACAGAAGCAGGAGTCGTGAGCTTACCAACGGGGGTCAATGACATTGGGGTTGAGCAAGTCACGGCCACAATCAATTCTCAGGCGGGGAGAATTTAGGGGTTCTACCCAAGGCTGAGCAGGACCAGGTTAGAACACTGTTGTCAAAATATGAGATAGTTTTCTCTTCTTTTCAGGGTGACCTTGGCTGTACCAATCTCATCCTGTTACTGGATAATGCGCCGGTAAGGCAGAGGTATCGGTGTATTCCCCCTTCTGATTATGAGGCGGTGAAAATTCACATACGCCAGTTGCTGGAGGCCCAGGTGATCCGAGAGAGTAGTAGCCCCGACGCCTTCTCCATTGTCCTGGTTAGGAAGAAAGATGGCAGTATTCGGCTGTGTGTTGACTACCGGCAGCTAAACCGCAAGACCTGAAGAGATGCTTTCCCTCTTCCTCGAATAGATGAGTCCCTGGATGCACTGTCAGGAGCTAAATGGTTCTCCACCATGGACTTGGCCAGCGGTTCTAATCAGGTACCAGTAGCGGAAAAAGACAAGGAAAAGACGGCCTTTTGTACACCATTTGGGTTATTTGAGTTTAACTGATTGCCGTTTGGACTGTGTAACGCACCAGGTACATTCCAGCGCCTTATGGAAAGGATGTTTGGAGCACAGCACTGCCAGTCCCTACTGGTGTATCTAGATGACATCATTGTGTTTTCTTCCAGTGTAACAGAGCATCTAAGTCATCTGGATTTGGTGGTGAACCGCCTGCAACAGGAAGGACTCGAGGCAAATTTGGGGAAGTGTTCCTTCTTTAAAAAAACAAGTCCAGTATCTTGGCCATCTGATCTTGGAAGAAGGTGTTTCCACTGACCAAAGCAAGATCTCTACCGTGGCTAACTGGCCTCACCCCACTAATGTCTCTGAGCTCCGATCCTTCTTAGGTTTTTCCAGTTATTACTAGCGGTTTGTGGATGGGTTTTCCAAGCTGGCCGCACCGCTGCATCGTCTGGTGGCTGAACTCGCAACAACCAGGACACAAAAAGGCCGGAGTGCATCACTGGAGGGGGCCTGGTCGTAGAACTGCGAGAAGAGTTTTCAGCAACTGAACGGACAGTTGGTGAGTACTCCCACCTTGGCTTTTGCTAACTTCTCCCTACCGTTCATCCTTGAATTTAATGCTAGTCACAGTGGGTTGGGTGCAGTGCTGTCGCAGGAACAGGATGGGAAAGTGAGGAAAGGAGCCACTCAAAGCATGGACCAAGCCCTGCCTGGGACAGCATTACCAGCCACTTTGCAGTCAGCCACTAGAGAGGGTAAGCTTCATCATGCTGTGCAGTCTCGCACCCCGGCTGACCTTCAGGCACTCCAGCAAGCAGATCCAACTATTGGTACCTTTATCCACTTTTGGCGGGAGAAGAGAATGCCAAGTCGGGCAGAGAGAGAGGAACTGAGTCCACAGGTGCGTGGACTGATGCATTAGTGGAGTCGTGTGGTACAAGCAGAGGGTCTCCGTTTCAGCCCGATGGAGGTGGAGTGATTCACCAGTTGCTGTTACCTGAGAGCCTCAAGGAGGAAATCCAGACGCACCTCCACCAAAACCACGGCCATCAAGGCGTAGAACGGACCACTGAGCTGGTTCGGCGGAGATGCTATTGGCCAGGGATGGACCAAGAGATAAAGCAATGGTGTCAAAGGTGTGAGCGGTGCACTATTGCCAAGTCAACGCACCCCCAGATCCGGGCGCCTATTCACCTACTTGCTGCACGACCAAATCAGATTGTGGCAATTGACTTCACCTTATTGGAACCATCCAGAGATAGCAGGGAACAGGTGTTGGTAATGACTGACGTGTTCTCCAAATTCACCCAGGCTGTGCCAACTAGAGACCAGAGAGCATCTACCGTGGTCAAAGTCTTGGTGTAAGAGTGGTTCTGTCGCTATGGAGTTCCAGCCTGTCTGCACTCTGATCAGGGACAGAATTTTGAAAGTGCACTAGTCCAACAGCTGTGTAAACTATGTCATTCAGAAGTCATGTACTACTCCCTACCATCCTCAGGGAAATGGTCAGTGCGAGAGGTTCAACCGAATACTGCACAACCTGTTGGGCACACTCCCCTCTACTCAAAAGATCCACTGGCCAGAACACCTTCCCCAATTTCCTTATGTTTGGCCAGGAACCCCACTTACTTGTGGATTTCCTTCTGGGCCACCTACCACAACAAACAGAACGGGTGTGTGACTGGGTGGTGCAACATCGACGGCGCCTGCAGGTGGCTTTTGACTGTGCTGAAGATTGGATGGAGGCGGCAGCCAGGCAAAGGAGAGGGAGGTCCACAGTCTTCCAAGTGGTAAGAGTACCTGAACATGGGGGAACAGTCTATTCCATCGCACCATTGCATAATCCAACCCAAATTGGACAAGTGCACCGAACAATGCTCAAACCAATCTACGTCCCTACACACCCGCAGCTTGGCCCATGGAATCCCCTTTCGGTAAGCGTTGTAGAGAGTGAGGCAGAAAAAGATCGAGATGACCACAGAGTAGGGATACTGCTGGAGACACCTGTACTGAACCAACCTACCATTGCTCAGCCAAGGTCACACATAACCGCACCAGTAAGTGATCCACAAGTGGAAAGTCCAGTCTCTGGTTCCCTTCACCCAGAGGAGGAGGCCTGTAACAGCGGTACTGCCATCTTCAGAAGAACTACAAGGACCACCACAGGGCGTCACTCTAACCCTCAACGGCTTCCAGAACTTACGCGGGGTGAGGCGGGTGGGGCTACAATCTCTCAAGTACTGGGCTCCAACTGTAGCATTACAATCGGAATCTTTAGACCATGGGATTAAGGTAGTTAGAAGAAAGAAAGAAAGAAAGAAAGAAAGAAAGAAAGAAAGAAAGAAAGAAAGAAAGAAAGAAAGAAAGAAAGAAAAAAAAAAAGAGAGGGTAGAATGTAACCGACGTAAGATGTCACGTGACCCACACGGAAATAAAGGCTCAGCCGGTAAGCATTGACTTTCCCTCTCTGGTTCTGTCCCTGCTTGGTGTGGTCTGGACGAGCGTTCGGTGTTGTGTGCGGGTTCACTGGATGGTACAGCCAAGGTACACTGTGTGGGAGGTTGTGCTGCATGTTTTGCCAGACAGTGACATAGACTAACTGTTGTTTCTTTACAGCCAAGAGCCAAATCATAGCGCCGCTGCTGTTTTGCCTACATTAGATTGTTTACTCACATGTTCCAACTTGTAAATCTCTCGTACTGTAAATTGTTTTATGTGTTAACAATTGTGTCTTATTTTTATGGAAGAAAGTTTGTCCTGGGTAGGGTGTCTTCGTTTTAGTGATTTTTAATCAGGTCAAAGTGGTTGCTTAAGCTAGTGGTTAATAGGTGGTGAAATATAACTAGTTGATGTTATTAGTATTTGGCATGATTTTAATGTTTCGGTAATTGCATGTGGTGTTTTATTTGCTGTCTTAATCTGGTTATACAATCCACCTATGAAAACTGTTGCAACCAGGTTTTTTTTAAATAGCTTCTTCAAATTTATTAAACACTTTTAACTAAACGAATATCACTCCTGCCGGGCCTTGAATATTTGGTTGTTTTGTTTTCTTTACTACATTAGTTGTGTTGCCAATTAATTCTTTTTATAGTTAGGTTTAAGTAAATGTTTTTTTTGAGTTTGTAATAAATAATTTTTCATAGCTTCAAATAACCACTTCTCTGATCTTTTATGTGGGCTTGCCTGTGTAGTGGGAGTCCCTGGGATTGGTAACAACTGAATTCATATTTTAAACTCTTTGGGTGAAAATCCCATGGTGGCGTTATCGTTGGGTAAATTACTAAAGTTTGGCTAAGCCCTCCATTGGGCCTGGTTACATATACTTCTAACATATAAGCCACCTGTATATGTATATTTGGTTAATTTTACAGTCGGTAATGATTTTTGTACCACCCCGGCTAATTGGTACCGTAATCTGTTAAAACGTTACATGTGTTGTGGTATATTGTTTGTTGTGTTAAACTATTGTCCCACCGTAGAAGATTTTAGTGATAAATTAGTGATCTTAACAAGTTGTACATATTTCACTGTGTGCGTTAGCTCAGCAAAGTAGTGATCAGCTGATTGCCTGCCAGTAACGTTGTAATGAATGTAATATTAAAACATATCCGCTTTTTCTGCCTCCATCTGACGTATATACTGCATAGCCCATCTCTTAAAGGACAAACGAGGAATAGAGGTCCGTCATTGGCCATGGGCGACAATGGCCAGTCCGTAGAAGAATCCCCTGGAGAGTCTGAAGTTCACCCTCATGTCCCTATCCCCATCAAACTAGCTACGGCCTGGGGGGAGCCTGCAGAACTATAAGCACAAGACTGTTTTTAAAATAAAATTATATTAAAGTATTTAACTTTATCTTTTGTATTACACGCTGCATGACTGTAGCAAGCATATATGTTAGTGCATACACGAATAGAGGAATGGGATCTATTTACATGTCAAAACCTTTGCTTTCACTATTGTGTTGTCACTGTATGAAGACCAATTGGAACCACCCCTACCACTTAAAATAAAAGCTTCTATAATAAATATGATATCCGTCTTGCCAGAGTAACATTACAGGACCTTCTTATCACACAGCTGTGGGTAAATGTATTCTAATATGGACATATGATGTGAGGCTTAATAAAATGCTCAGTCTAGCTAGAAACAAATTATAAGATTTAATAATGGTTTATCTATTAGGTAAGTTGTAAGGGTAATGCTTCACAACAGCAGTCTTATCTATGGGCCACAAGAAATTCCTCATGAAACCGTTGAGCATTAAAATGAACTGTAATACATTAACGTTACTTATTTTTAAAGCAGAAACATAAGTTTATACATAAGAGTGGTCTGCAAATAATAGGTATAATTAATGAATTGAAAACATTGAAAATAAATAATTAAGATACTGTTACGTTTTCAGCTAGTAGGAGGTGGGTGACATGACGGTGGTGTTGCAATCATCATCCTGGTGTGACATGGCGCAAATGCAAACAATAAAATCACATTTATTTTGGTTAAAATATCAAAAACAAAGCAGGAATTATTTTTTGCGAAAAGAAATAGGAGACTGGAATGCTCTCCCTTGGTGAAATTCACAATTTTACACTGCCCTTTCGAAATTTACGCACTATGCAAGTCAGTACGTAGTGCACAAAGTGTACTGTCTGTAAGTGCACTAATGTAAGTGTGCAATTTGAGACACACTAAATGTCTTTCCCCATTCACTCCAGTTCATATATTACAAAAGATAGGTCCATTGGACCTGAAGTAGAAGGGCGTGACTTTGGCTCTCTATTACAGTTAATTTGAACAGTAGCAAGCTGTCTCCACCTGAACACTGATGATGTCATGTCATCTCTGCTGTCTGATTGGTTGCTCAGAGTGTACGAGATCAGCTGCTGGTGGAGTTGTCCTCAGACTTTTGTTCGGGTCTACAGAGAGACTCAGACAGGTTCAGGTCTACAGAGTGATGAAGATGATGATGGTTCTCATCCTTTCCGGTCTCCTATATGTCTCAGCTGAGGGTGAGTTCCTGTCTCACTTTCTGTTAAATTTAAAGTCTTTTAAACTCATGTTTGAACCTTCTGTCTGTTTTTTTCATCTTTAGTTCTTCGTATCGATGGCTGTTCAGAGACTGATGAAGAGGTGATGTATGGAATGGATGGCGAAGAGGCTTGGTACGCAGACTTTAAGAACAAGAAAGGAGTCCTGATTCTGCCCACTTTTGTAGATCCTGTGAAAGTCCCAGAAGGACTTTATGAAGAATCTGTGGCTAATCTACAGGGCTGCAAATCTAACCTGAAACTTGCACGTGGAGCTTTCAAGGACCTACCACTGGAGCAGGGTAAATAAAGAGATGTATATGTTTCTTCAATTTGTCAGTTATTTAATCTGACTTTCTGTGATGAATACACACTTTTAAAACAAAAAGTAATAATATAATTTTAAAAGGCATTAACTAGTGAACTTACTGTGTTTAATGGGTATATTTTTTTTTCTTGAGAGTAAACTTAATTTATTGTTAATTAACCCTACCAGGTCGGCTACAACAGAAGAAACATGTACTTCATATGCCCTCTTTATTATCTCCAGATCAATACATTGTAGAGACTTACTTTTGTTTAGAAGCAGAGAAATGCATGGTTTCCTTGAGATCCTCTGACCACTGCAGCCCATCCAAAAGCTTTTTTAAGCCATCATGGAATAACATTGTCTTTGTAACACAAACACATCATTATGAATCCAAAAATCAACTTGCGCACATGTTCCGTTTGCTTTGTGATCTTTGGCCCGATTGTCTGGCCATAGCGCTAGCAGAATAGCTGTGAGCTAGCCCTTTACGAAGTTTAACAATCTGGCCTGGAAGACGGGGACCTTGCACAATGAATCCAGAGCAATGAATGCATGACTGACTGGCTATTTTCAGTGTTTTCTACCAAAATTCTATTTTTTGTTAGTTGGCTGCCATCTTGAAAGTGTCATAATGCTTGTTGACCAATCACATTAAGAAATACGCATATTTGACAAATCACCGCAACTTTTCACGTATGTGTGTCCCAGGCAATGATAGGAAATTAACTAACAATGTAAATAAAGACATGTTCAAATTTGATTAATTCATTAATTCATTCATAATTTATTATTTTCTGTCTTAAATCCACCAGCCATGTTCATTTGCAGCATCCTGCTGCTTCATATTGATAAAAAGACATATCTGATTGACTCATTAGTAACAACTTCTAAAAAAACACTGATGAAAAAATAGAAAAAATACATTTTAAACATACTTATGTGTTCAGTATTGTTTCTCTAAAAATGTACATTTTATGAACACATACTAACATCAAGTGTCGTTAGTGGAAAATGTTATTGTAAATTGTTATTGTATACTATGAAGAAAGATCTGTAATTTTACCTACTTTTTCTTGTTCATTTTACAGTTTTTTTCAGTTTTTTTAAATACATGAAAACACCAATAAATTACAAAATAAATTGTGAATTTAAATGTCTAATGAATTTGACAAATCACCGCAACTTTTGATAACTGATAATTAAAAGTCCAATAAGTACTTTATTAAACCGTATGTGTGTCCCAGGCAAGGATAGGAAATTAACTAACAATGTAAATAAAGTTCAACAAGCTATTGACAAAAATGTTCATAATTGATTGATTCATTAATTCATAAATTATTATTTTCTGTCTTAAATCCACCAGCCATGTTCATTTGCAGCATTCTGAGCCTTATTGGTTACTAGGAAAACTCAGGCTAAAGTAATTTTATTATCCTCAAAACATGTTTCCTTTATATTTTTAACTATACAAAAAAAATTGCCACTTCATTGCAACAAGCACACAAAAACATTGCAACTTTTATTGCAATTATTTACTAAAGCTCCCCGCAAAACATCATGCATTTTGCCGCAACAATCTCAAAAAAAGGCTGCAAAACCCTGGAGGGACTGAGTAATGTGCCTAAAGAGTTTGCTCAGAAAATAGAGAGCCTTTAGAGGAGGGCCGTTACTTTCAGGCAGAGGAGCTAGCTACAGTACAAATATTACAAAGAAAAGGAGTATAATAGAAGCTCTTTAATCTAAATGGATGGCATGACAAGTATGATGTTACCTATTGTAATTGACCCTTGAGGCAAATTTGTGATATTGAGCTAGATATTAAAACTGATTTACACTAATAATTCTAGGTTCCCCACCTTAAAGATTATAAATTGACATAAGACATAATAACATGAGCTGTATGTGTGTTCAGATCCTCCTTCCAGCCTGATGATCTACACCAAAGAAGACGTGAAGCTCAGAGAGAAAAACATCCTCATCTGCTACGTGACTGGTTTCTATCCTGCTCCTGTGACCTTCTACTGGACGAAGAACGGAGAGAACGTCACCGAAGGAGCCAGCACCAACCTTCCCTACCCCAATAAAGATGTTTCCTTCAACCAGATCTCCAGACTGGAGTTCACCCCCCAGCTGGGAGACATCTACAGCTGTGCAGTCCACCATGTGACCCTGGACCAGCCACTGACCAGATTCTGGGGTCAGACAACTTTATTTACACTTACACTAAATACAAACAGCTCATTAAGCAGATGTGAAGATTAATGTTTCTGTTTTCTGTATCCAGATGTGAAGTTTAATTTTTCTGTCTCCAGATGTGAAGCTTAATGTTTCTGTGTTTTCTGTATCCAGATGTGTAGCTTAATGTTTCTGTCTCCTGATGTGGAGTTTAATGTTTCTGTCTCCAGATGTGAATCTTAATGTTTCTGTCTCCAGATATGGAGCTTAATGTTTCTGTCTCCAGATGTGGAGCTTAATGTCTCTGTGTTTCTGTCTCCAGATGTGGATCTTAATGTTTCTGTTTCTGTCTCCAGATGTGGAGAAGACTGAGCCCGGTATTGGATTTGCAGTTTTCTGTGGACTGGGTCTAACTTTCGGTCTGCTTGGTGTGGCTGCTGGAACCCTCTTTTTCATAAAAGGAAATGAGCGCAGCTGATTGGTCGGGCTGATGATGTCAACTGTGTACAGAGTAGATACTATATAGATGTGAAGAGCTGCTGCTGCTTCCTGACTTTTTTCTTCTTTCTGCTTCATACTGATAAAAAGACACATCCGATTGACTCATTAGTAACAACGGATGTTCTATACAGAAAAAATACATTTTAAACATACTTATGTGTTCAATATTGTTTCTCTAAAAATGTACATTTTATGAACACATACTAACTATCAAGTGTTGTTAGTGGAAAATGTTATTGTAAATTGTTATTGTATAGAAGAAAGATTTGTAATTTTACCTACTTTTTCTTGGTCATTTTACTGTTTTTTTCTGTATTTTTTTAAATACATGAAAACACCAATAAATTACAAAATAAATTGTGAATTTAAATGTCTAATGTAAAATAACATAAAAAACGTGTAACTGTGAATAAGCACAGCATTTCCATTATTTTTAAAGAAAATTAAAAAATATTCAGATAAAATGACATAAAAAATGTATTGTATTTTCTCAACTTTTTTGTTTGAAAGATAAAACTGTAAAATGTAAGTTTAATACTGTAAAAACCCTGCTAAAAGTAGATACAATAAGTGGCAATTAACATCAACAAAAAGTATTTTTCTGTCATTTTACATAGAATACTTAACAAATATCTCGTAAAGTGACATTTTGAAAAAAACTTTGAATAATTGCTTTTTTAATCATATATAAATGTAAAAAATGTCTATAAGCATTATTAAACTGTTTATAAGCATTATTAAATAAAATTGTTTTTATCCACAATCACTGTAATTACACACACAAAAGTATGTCAAATCTGTGCCTGAATCTTGTTTTTCTATGTTTTGCTTGGTTGTGCATTGTTTTTATTATCTTCATACCATGTAAAGTGGCTTTGAGTTTGTGAAAAGCGCTATATACACTACCGTTCAAAAGTTTGGGGTCACATTGAAATGTCCTTATTTTTGAAGGAAAAGCACTGTACTTTTCAATGAAGATAACTTTAAACTAGTCTTAACTTTGAAGAAATACACTCTATACATTGCTAATGTGGTAAATGACTATTCTAGCTGCAAATGTCTGGTTTTTGGTGCAATATGTACATAGGTGTATAGAGGCCCATTTCCAGCAACTATCACTCCAGTGTTCTAATGGTACAATGTGTTTGCTCATTGGCTCAGAAGGCTAATTGATGATTAGAAAACCCTTGTGCAATCATGTTCACACATCTGAAAACAGTTTAAGTCGTTACAGAAGCTACAAAACTGACCTTCCTTTGAGCAGATTGAGTTTCTGGAGCATCACATTTGTGGGGTCAATTAAACGCTCAAAATGGCCAGAAAAGAGAACTTTCATCTGAAACTCGACAGTCTATTCTTGTCCTTAGAAATGAAGGCTATTCCATGCGAGACATTGCTAAGAAATTGAAGATTTCCTACAACGGTGTGTACTACTCCCTTCAGAGGACAGCACAAACAGGCTCTAACCAGAGTAGAAAAAGTGGGAGGCCGCGTTGCACAACTGAGCAAGAAGATAAGTACATTAGAGTCTCTAGTTTGAGAAACAGACGCCTCACAGGTCCCCAACTGGCATCTTCATTAAATAGTACCCGCAAAACACCAGTGGTGGTGGTGTGGGTGTGGGTGTGGGGGCGTGGGTGTGGGGGCGTGCGTGTGGGTGTGGGGGCGTGCGTGTGTGTGTGGGGGCGTGCGTGTGTGGGGGCGTGTGTCGTGGCTCTTTGCTATGGTGCAGATTTTTTTTGGCTCTTTATGCTGGACTGGTTAGCCACCCCTGATGTATAATAAGGAATTGAATGGAGCCGTGAACAGTGCATGTCTCCTAGCATGTCTATGTGTGACTGTGCGTGCGTATAGCAGGGTCAGGTTTCTTTGTTGGAAAGATATGAAATAATTTTTGGTTAATTGTTCAGAAAGTTTTGTCTGGAAAGTCCAGAACATTGCAGAAAGGTGAGGAGTTTGCATGCCTGATTAATAATGAAAAACTTTAGTTTTCAGCACTTTAGTTTCCAGTGTTAAGTGTGTTTAAGGTCCGGCAGCAGCAGCCTGTAGCCTGTGTGCCTGGTAACAAGTGATGGCTGGATAGGATTTTAAGAGGCAGGTCATGTGATCATGTCCTCTGGTTTTTAGAGCAGCTCTCAGTGAGATTGAGTCAGTGTTTGTTAAGAGAACAGAGGAACATGGCTTCATCCTTTCTCAGCGTCTCCCTGCTCTTCATCAGCCTCTACACAGCAGGTAGGATCAATACTCTAATCATTGATCAATAGTGCTGAATACACTGGTTAATTACTGAGGTTCAAACTGATTCATTTTTTCTTCTTTAGATGGATTTATATATTTTGTGACGAACCGTTGTGAGTTTAACTCCTCTGATCTGAAAGACATTGAGTTCACCCAGTCGTTATATTACAACAAGGTGGAGTTTGCCAGGTTCAGCAGCAGTGTGGGGACGTTTGTTGGATACAATGAGTTCGGTCTGAAACAGGCTGATGACTGGAACAACAACCCTTCATATATGGCTGGGCTGAGAGCTACAAAGGAAGTGTACTGCAAATTCTACATTAATGTTGCCTACAACTATGTCCTCTCAAAACCAGGTGAGTTTGTGTATCTGTAACATCCAAAATCATCACATAATTCATGAGAATATAAACATAACATATATGGGTCTGTAATGTATTTATATAATCCACAAGAATTCCACCTTTAAAATGAAACAAGATAATTGAAATTCATTACAAATTCAGATCTCAGTCAGCATGATGAAATTAAATGCTGTGGTTAAGCATTAGGTGAGTTTGATACACAACTGCAACAGTAGAAAATAACACTGCAGTTGGCATTACTGATACTGTTATTACTTTAGTACTATTAGTATTAATACATGTATTTGTGAAGTATGCTTATTGATGATATAGTAATAATCATAATGTGTGAATCAGTCAAGCCGTCCGTCATACTGAGCTCTACAACACCCCCTGCTGGTAAACATCCATCCATGTTGGTCTGCAGCGTCTACGACTTCTACCCCAAACAGATCAGAGTGAGCTGGATCAGAGACGGACAGCAAGTCACCTCTGATGTCACTTCCACTGATAAGCTAGCAGACGGTGATTGGTACTACCAGATCCACTCTCACCTGGAGTACACGCCCAGGTGAGCCACCTCCAGGTCCAGTTAGCTTCAGGTCCAGCAAGGTCAAGGTCCAGTTAGCTCTGGTTTGTTACAGGTCCAAGAGCCTTTTTTATAGCAGAGTTGACACAGGGAGGATTCCACACATTTTTATAAATGAGATCCCAGGACCAGGTTTAGGTTCAGTTTCCTCAGTAAGTGACAGAATCCTAGCCTGACAAGCCAGACCCACATTAAGATGTTGGGTCTGGGAACTCACCATTGGCAGGGCTCAATCTGAGGGGCGGGACAAACGGTTGTCTTTCAAATTTTGCCATGTCAGGTTGGCAAAACACCTAACACAGATTCATTTTTTAAGATTGACTTCAGAGCTTAACTCCAAGTCTTCCAGAGTTGCGGCCAAAGCCATCCCAAAGACCGCTGTTCTCCTGCAGCAGCAGCCATTTTTGTTTTGAAGTAGCAGGGAATCCATGCTGAAACCGTCGCAACTCAACCGTTCTTATGTTAAGCCCGCCCACTGACTCTATACACGGTGTGATTGGCCTGACCCAAATTTGTTTTTTCCAGCTCGCAAGCCAACGGAGAGTTGCTAGAATGACCCTAGCTGCAAATTACATTTGCTGCCGCTAGGGTGCATCTAGATTTCTAGGCTAACAGAATCCTTGTGCTGGTTTGTGTCAGCAGGTTTGGAGAGAAGATCTCCTGTATGGTGGAGCACGCCAGCCTGAGAGAACCTCTGATTACTTCCTGGGGTAAATACCTGTCTGTGGCCGTTTTCAAAACTGCATACAATACTAGCATTGCATAATGATTTTGACAAAATGTAGCAAACATAAGCAAAATCTGCAGTATGCCAAACATACCTGGATGTCATACTTAATTTCTCCAGTGTGCCTCAGACCAGTCTATCCCACCTACTGCATCCCACAATGCAAAGCGCCGCAACAACCATGGATTGCCGTTGTGGCAAACAACTGTACTGTTACAGTTCTTCTGCTATTATTTCCCAGATCGTCTGTTTAAATAACACAATACACATACATACATACAAACTAGAACCTGTTTTTTTTTTTTTTTAGTTATAAAGTTCCACAAGAGATTGCGAAAGTAAGGTAACAAGCTCACTGACTGGCCTGTCACACACATGCGCAAGCACCGGCCACAGAGCAGGCTGAGGCGAGGCAGAACAGGGTTTGACAGCGCAGAGGGATGAATCTCTCTTTGAAAGTCTTGTAAATAAATTATAACGTGTATACATTAGATTTAATATTTCATTTTGTTTGCTAATTTCACATAAATAGATGTAAAGAAATACAGTTTCAGTTTCTTAGATTTATCTTAGAGTTTTTTTTTTGCCCAGTGCTTTAAGAGCTTGTTCAAGGACATATCCTGGCCTTGTATAATGCAGAATAAAATAGTTTCAAACTTCATACTACTGATGAACGCAGTATGCAGTAGGTATTGCATACTACCATACTGTAGTTGAATGCATTAAACAATTTTGAAAATGGCCTGTCTCTCTGCCTTTCTACCTTTCTCGCTCTACCTGTCAGTCGGTCTCCTCACCTGTCTCTCTCTCTCTCTCTCCCTGTCTGTCTTCAGATCCGTCCTTGCCTGAGTCTGAGAGGAACAAGATTGCCATCGGAGCCTCAGGACTTATCCTGGGTCTGGTCTTATTTCTGGCCGAGGTCAGAACAGTGCGAGCTGTAGATCAGTTCAGGCCTCTTACAGAACATCAGACCAGTTTCACAACAGTTCCCGTCTCAGAAGCTCCAGACCAGGTCCAGATAGTTTCAGTCACATAGGAGTTACAGACCAGGTCCAGATTGTTCCAGTCTCAGAGGCGTTACAGACCAGGTCCTGGTAGTTTCAGTGTCAGAGGAGATACAGACCCGGTCAAGAGAGATCCAGTCTCAGAAGAGTTACAGACCACACTCAGAGTCTGAACGCTGTTATCTTTACAACTCATTCTGAAACCTGTCTCTGATTTTTCTTTATAATAATGTCACACTGATCGCTGGGTTTGTTTCAGACCACATCAGTTTTAAAGACTAATGTCAGGATGTGTTGTCTCTTCTCTTTGATCCAGGACGGTTCCCAGAAGCTGATTTCGGACCTGGTACTGGTCCTGCAGCTGCTAGTCAGATGGAATAAAAAGCAGCTGCTGCTTCAACCTGCTTCCTGTGTTTCCAGCTCAACAGATTGTCAGTGCTGGACTGACTCAACTCCTGATTCTCTCATGATCTGGACTCTGATACTCAGCTGGTCTGAACCTGACCCAGGACTGTAGTGTTAATCTGATGGTCCTGGACCAGGTCTGAACCTGACCCAGAACTGTGGTGTTTACTTTGACAGTCCTGGACCAGGTCTGAACCTGACCCAGGACTCTGGTGTTAATCTGACGGTCCTGGACCAAGTCTGAACCTGGTCCAGGACTGTGGTGTTAATCTGACGGTCCTGGACCAAGTCTGAACCTAATCCAGGACTGTGGTGTTACTCTGACAGCCCTGGACCAGGTTTAGTCTGGACTCTGGTGTATCACAGCTGGATCTGAACTCATCTACATGTGATATGATTCTTTACTGTGTGAAATCCATATTTTACAGCTACTTATATAATAACTCTGGTCTTTAAATATAATCCAGTTATCTGACGATTCGGGGCTTGCAGGTTAATTGTTAGAGTTTTATAAGATTTATATATTTTTACTGGCGTGGAACATGACCCTAATAAACTGATCAGAAAACTCTGTGGATTTATTAAATAGATAAGAAACTGGAAGTATTTCATCTGTAAAGATCCATGTCTCAAAACAACTTATACACCAACAGTTTAAATTTCTTACCGCTGTTGGTTAACTAAGATGTGTTCAGTCCTTTAGTCTTTTTCATGCTGAATGATTGAACATTTCTGGTAAACACAACATTTAAAATGGTGCTTTGACATTTAAGTTTTACAGAGCTGTTATCATACAATAAGTGTTAGCTGACTACAGATTACTTTAATCAAAGCCAGAAAATTAAAAACAGGTTTAATAAACTAGATAGGGTCATATTCAGAGAACGCTGACCGGTAGCTGACATCAATCGTGTGATTTAAAAGCCAATGCTGCCACCTTCAGGCTGAACTCTGGACCTTCATCTTCAGGTCCAGGAGGATTTCTGATAATCTTTACTGTCAAATAGTTTCCATGTGGATGTAATGAAGAGTTACCACTATGTCAGAACTAACTCACGGTTTCTATTCCCTTCCATATCAATGAGATATGCACTTAGTTACTGGAGTCAAGTTATACGTGACGCATTTCACATTGTTTATAGATGTTAAGTCTGACTGTTCTCCACTTTGTTTATCAACTATTATTGGATGTATTGTGATCACATGTAGTTCCTTATTCATGTTCCCTTGACGATGAATTGTAATACCTTTCTTGATCTTCTGACTTTTATCAGCTCAACATTTTAATGTACTTTGGTTTGTCAAACTTTTATTTTTACTCGTCTTCACACACACACAGACACACACACAATAAAGTGAAACTTTATTTCTGTATTTGAACCCATCATAAATATCAGGAGCAGAGGAGCAACTTAGGACTCAGTGTTGATCTTTGATAAGCCTCCAGAACCAAAATGACCTAAAACCTGCAGAACTAATGACATTCATCAGACTCAGCTGGTCATTGTTTACTGATGCATTATTGAATTTGCATTGATGGAAATACTGATGGTGACGATGATGATGAATCATTTGTACTTTTTATTGATCCCCAAAATTTCAATTTACACCATTTTGTTAGTTATCACTACACACACAGGCCCGAAATACACACACATCCTCAGGAACTATTCATGCACAAATGGAAGAGACGCCAGAGTGAGTGGGCTGCCTGGGACTCTTTACAGTGCCGAGAGGTGAAGTGGAATCATTTCAGCTACCAATACACACGGAGACTTGAACCAGCAACCCTCAAGTTCCCAACCCAACTTCCTACAGGCTGAGCTACTGCCCCCTGAACAGACACAGATTTGTTCAACCTTTCAAAACCTGATGATCATGGGGATCTGACCTCCAGTGCTGGGTCTAATCTCATGTTGTAGAAGATTGCTTGTTTGCTCACTGGCACGACGTCCCCGGGACATCACTGCTAGATTGCTCTCCGCAACGTATATATATCGTTAAATCATATATATATCGTTCTAATGTGTCATACATCGTACAGATGCGGTCTCAGGCACATCTTCCTGACATACAGTGAGGTTCGAAAGTTTGGGCACCCCGGGGAAAAATTTGTATTAATGTGCATGAAGAAGCCAAGAAAAAATGGAAAAAATCTCTAAAAGGCATCAAATGACAGATTAGACATTCGTCACAAAATGTCACAAAAAGTTAGATTTTATTTCCATCATTTACACTTTCAAAATAACAGAAAACAAAAAAATGGCATCTGCTAAAGTTTGGGCACTGTCCAGAGTTTCTAGCATGCCTTTGGAAAGCTGAGACCTGACAGTGTCATGGATTGTTCTCAATCATCGTCTGGAAAGACCTGGGGCCTGTTGCACGAAACCAGGATAAGGGATTAAGCCGGGATATTCAAGTTATCCTGGATGAATTTAGCTTTGACTTGGTTGCACGAAACCAGATTGAATTAAACCCAGCCAAGTAACCATGGAGATTTATTCTTTGCGGCTAGCCTGGTCCAGAGCCTGGTCCCATTTCTCCATCTTACCGCTACCCCTTACCCCTTACCCCTACCCCTTGGCCCTAGAAACCAAGGGGTAAGGGCTAGGGGTGAAAACATACCCCTATGAAATGGGACACCACTTGGTGACATCACCATACAGTATTGATCACAAACGTCCAAGATGGCATCTCTGCTGATTGTGTGGGTTTTGACAACAGTGTCATATGCATTTATATGTTTTAGTTATGTTATGTTCACTTTGGTGGTGCAGAGGAAGATGTTATCTGTGTAATACTTAGGTCTGTTGCAATACATATGTGCGCGACACACACACACACACACACACACACACACACACACACACACACACACGGTTTGTTGTGTATCTGTTTTAGTTATCACCATTTTGAATGTCATTGATGTTCAGAAAAACATTTTAACAAAATTCTGTCTTTATTGCCTGTTAAATTAAACATAACAGGCAAAAACATTACATTAAATATATTATATTACAGAACCTTTATCAACTATTAGAACCATAACTTACATGTCACACACAAACAAAAGGCACTCAAATGTGTAAAACAAAAAAAAAGACAAGACCACAAACAAACAAATTAACTACAGCTGTTCTGGTATTCCAGACTAGTCTGAAGCCTGTTGGCCAGTAAACCCCCCCCCCTCACAAATCATCAGTGTCCCTATCATAACCAACAACAATATACAAGTGCATGAACAGTAATTAATTACAAATGATTACAATAATACAGTACCAATGCAATAATGAATGGGTACAACATGAACATATGATTTAAGAAACTTCTGCTTGTTATTTATATTGGGCTTTACATGGTAGGCTACTCAAAGACACTTTACGGTAAAACCAGCACATTTATCACCTAAAAATGAAACATGAAACTAGCATATTTAGATCAATTAAAACACTGTGTAGCCTACAACTTTGTAAAATAAAAAAAGTAGAGTGACTAGTCGGCTAAGTAGATATTTTTACCACCATGCATTCAGTCAGTCCGCTATAGTCTGTTGGGCTTTTTCTCTCCGTTTGATAAGAGCAATATTTCCCTTTCTGCATATTATATGCTTCACCTCCTCGTTACTTTCCATTAGAAGCTGCTGCTCATTGGGTGAAACATATGCCGCATGCGTTGTCTCCATTTCTGCATCAGTAAATCTGTGATCGATACCGTGGTCTATTTAAGAAAGCCGTGAACGTGCACTTATCCCAGCTATCTACACCTGGCTTGACATAGCTTCACCTGTTTATCCTGGCTCGGCAAACGTGCAACCGATTAAGCCGCGATGAGCAGATCACACTAAGTCAAGCGGCGCTTTTTCACTTATCCTGGATATCTTTATTCTACTTTCGTGCAACAGGCCCCAGGTGATGTAAATCTTAAGGTTTTAATTGCCCAGACCCATCTGACCTTGCCCCAACAATCAGCACCATGGCTTCTTCTAAGCCAGACCTGGGCATCTTACGGCCAGCGGGCCACATCCGGCCCTTTGTGCGTCCCTGTCCGGCCCGCGTGAGGCCAATCATAAATTACAAAATAAATTTAAAAAATATCTATGTCGAGTGTGCAATACAACGGTGCTGCTTTTGTTTTGAAAATCGTTATTTGTGTTACTTCCGTGTGGACGTATGCGCATGCGTGATTGTGAGTAAAGGTGAACAGCGGCAATCACAAATTAAAAAACAAAAAGCTGTCCCCTCACGCTAAAAAAAGAAAAGTTGATAACGAATGCCGTGTTTTCAACAAGACATGGACTGCCAAGTATTTCTTTACAGAAATTAAAGGTAAAGCCGTGTGCTTAATTTGTGGCACACAGGTTGCTGTGTTTAAAGATTATAATTTGTGGCATCCAGGATAAAGTGACAGAAATTAACCCTGTGCAGAAATTGACTGCATTGTATTATTCAGGAAAAGACAGTGTTTGAACCATGTTGTTAATGCTGTAATTAAAACAGTTAACTTTATCAGAGCGAGAGCGTTAAATCATAGACAATTTGTTGCACGAACATAGTGACATAAGCTACCACAGCAACGTCAGGTGGCTCAGCCTGGGAAAAGTACTGAAAAGTTTCTGGGACCTGAGAGACCACATTCAGAATTTCTGTGGGAAGAAAGGACATGACATCCCAGACCTTTCAGATGAAGACTGGGTGGCAGACCTTGGATTCGCTGTGGATGTGACTGCACTCATGAACGAACTGAATGTCAAACTGCAGCGCAAGGGCCTTTTTGTACAGTGCAGTGACGGCTTTCATGAGAAAGTTGCAGCTTCTCTCAAGCCAAGTGAAGGACAACATTCTGACCCACTTGCCAACACTAAAGGAAGCCACAAGATCAGCCGATCACCTCCACAAGTACTCAAGCAAGTTAGAAGCACTGCATGGAGAGTTTT
Organism: Percina caprodes; assembly: GCA_013375575.1. Lineage (NCBI taxonomy): Eukaryota > Metazoa > Chordata > Actinopteri > Perciformes > Percidae > Percina > Percina caprodes. The sequence continues at coordinate 714,409 of JABXJD010000078.1, read as the reverse complement.
CGAGGCGATTTCAAGATTTCAAAACTCTTGACAGTGAAATGCACATGGTTTCTTCTCCCTTCAACTGCAGTGTGGACAATGCACCAAGCGATGTTCAGATGGAGCTCATTGACCTGCAGTCTGACCTTCTTCTGGCAGAGCACTTCAGGTCAGTCTCACTGTTGGACTTTTACTCCTCCCTCAAAGAGGAGAACTTTCCACACCTGAGGAGGCATGCTCAGAGGATTCTGGTCCTTTTTGGATCCACCTATGTATGTGAACAGACATTTTCAGTGATGAAGTTCAACAAATCCAAACACAGATCCTCTATCACAGATGAGCACCTCTCAGCTGTCCTTCGCATAGCCACCTCAGACATTCAGCCAGATTTCAATGCCCTTGTTCAAGCCCAGAACAGACTGGATTATTTGCACTGAAGAGGTCAAATGAGGTGGAAAACATAACAAGTTATTGTTTTTTGTATTGCAGTATTTCTATAAACTTGTTAAGTTGTTTGTTGTTTTTCCTTGTTTGTGGAACAAAGTTAAAGTGTGAACAAGTTAAAAAATAAATTGCAGTGATTCAATGATTGTTTTTGTTTTCTTATTTTAATTTCACATAGCCTAATATAAATATTTAAGGATTAAGAGTTTAAATAAAACCATCAAAAGCAATCTGCTTTTGTATGAAGTTAAGTTAGGTTAAATTAAATTATTATTTATCTTACGGTATATGAAAAATAATATTGAGCAAAATTTAATTGAAATATTGTCAATGTGGCCCTCCAGCAGTGCTCGGGTTGCTCATGTGGCCCCCGCTAAAGATTAATTGCCCACCCCTGTTCTAAGCAGTTGTCTAGAAAACTGAAACTGAAAATAGTTGAATATTGACGCTCACAAAGCTGGAGAATGCTATAAGAAGATAGCAAAGGGTTTTCAGATGCCAGTATCCTCTGTTCGGAATGCAATTAAGTCATCAGGAAGAGTGGAAGTTAAAGCAAGATCTGGAAGACCAAGAACAATATCAGACAGAACAGGTCGCAGGATTGTGAGAAAAGCAAGTCAAAACCCACGTTTGACTGTACGATCCATCCAGAAAGACCTGGCAGACACTGGAGATGTGGTACACCATTCCACTATAAAGAGATACTTGTACAAACATCATCAGAAGAAAACCTCTTCTACGTCCTCACCACAAAAATCTGCGGTTGAAGTTTGCAAATGAACATATAGACAAGCGTGATGCATTGTGGGAACAAGTTCTGTGGACAGATGAGGTTAAAATATAACTTTTTGGCCGGAATGAGCAAAGGTACGTTTGGAGAAGAAAGGGCACAGAATTTAATGAAAAGAACCTCTGTCCAACTGTTAAGCATTGGGGGGATCAATCATGCTTTGGGGTTGTATTGCAGCCAGTGGCACAGGGAAAATTTCACGAGTAGAAGGAAAAATGGATTCAATCAAATTTCAGCAAATTTTGGACGCTAACTTGATGCCATCTGTGAAAAAGCTGAAGTTAAAGAGAAGATGGCTTCTACAAATGGATAATGATCCTAAACACACCTCAAAATCTATGGTGCATTACATCAAGAGGCGTAAACTGAAGGTTTTGCCATGGCCTTCACAATCTCCTGACCTCAACATAATTGAAAATCTATGGATAGACCTTAAAAGAGCAGTGCGTGACAGACCAGAAATATGAAGGAACTGGAAGACCTTTGGAAGGAAGACTGGGCGAAGATACCTCAAACAAGAATTGATACTGATATTGATTGGTACAAGGTATTAACTTTGCAGGGTGGCCAAACTTTTGCAGACACCATTTTTTTGTTTTCTGTTATTTTGAAAGTGTAAATGATGGAAATAAAATCTTTTTGTGATATATTATACGGATTTCTAATCTTGTCATTTGATGCCTTTTGGAGATTTTTCCATGTTTTTTGGGCTTCTTTATGCACATTAATACAAATTTTTACCTGGGGTGCCCAAACTTTTGAACCCCACTGTATGTTATACGTAGCACAGATGTCAGGAAGATGTGCCGATCAATTGATCCTGCATTAACCCATTTAAAAGAACTGGTCAGTATAGGTCACACAAAATTACTTAAAATATCTTTACTAAATTACATGAATTGCTAAAGTAAGATAGATAAATCACACACAATTCCTTATAATACATTTTATTTATAAAGCCCTTTTCAGAGTACTCAAAGACAATTTACATAACTTCAAACTTTTCTAGAAAATAGCACACTATAACACATTAAAAGCTATTCTGAAAATACAAATAAACTGTTGATCACGTAGCTATATTTTGAGATAATTGTCCTACTTTAGGGCTAATGTTTTAAGTCTGTTTTCTCTTGTTTTGTGGGTGTGTCTCTCGATTATTGGCTGTGTTCCAGGTGATACCCAATCAGAATCAGTTAAGAAAAATGTCACTTTATCAATTTTTGGATGCCAATGGGATCAAGATAATGTTATTTGAACCCAAGGACACTGAACAATTGAGCCAAGAATAACATTTATTTATTAAGAAAATTCATTATTTTTCTTAATCTGTAGGAGTCACTGAAATATACAATATTTCTCTCTTATGACTATACACTCATGAGCTGTGTATCCCTGTATAAAGCCTCTTCTCCAGTCTGTTGCTGGTCGGGGAAGTCCTTAATGGGCTACTCGGCTTCTAATTCAGCCTTTTAATGTAATTGAACAGTAAGGCCATTTGTTCCGTAGGGTGAGCTGCAATTTGTGCAATTCATTTCGGATGAAGTTAGAGATCCACAACAGGTGGGCGGTTTATGGTAGAAAGGATACAGCTACCGCCAAAAGTTACGCATAACTCCTGCTAAATCTAGATTAATATAATCACATATTTGCTATACTTTCACCCAGAACTCGTTTTTGGTGCCTAAACTTAACTGTTGTCACTGTAGCTGTATCCCATCTAGCCTCAACTGTTAAAGTGCCATTCTGACAATATGTATTTAGACTTTCTAAATGAAAGCTTTAAATATCATATTATACATTGTCCCATAAAATATGCCATAACATTCTCCCTAAAAGGGCTAACATCAAGGTTTCATGGTAATCACAATGATTAAAAAAGTATTTACTTTTGATACAGAAGGTGCCATTTTATGTTGCCCTCTCTTTACTTCCTACTCCCATTTTTAATTAAAATTTTTGTAAACTTACCACAGATGATTTGGCAAAGTAATGACTGGGAATATGGCAGCTTTCCACATGTCCGACATGTCCTCTTGGTCATCATGGCAATTGAAAGAACATATAAAACATTTTAAATAAGATAAGAGCCTTAATTTGTCCCACAGTGGGGACGTTTTCAGTGATACTGCATCAAAGGGAAAGTGCAATGACAAATGCATCAGTAAAACTGCAAGAATAAAGCAGTTAAAACAGCATACAGACAAAAAGTTTAATAACACTGTATTCACACTATTGAACAGAGGAGTTATTGATGTTGCATGTGAGTAAATTGTCTCATATGGTGTGTGTGGTCTACTTGGACCAGGGTTGATCATAAAGTCTGACAGCAGCAGAATGGATGTGTGGTATCTCTAAGTACAACTTCCAAAGGGTTAAAATGTTTTAGAATGCCATATTTTACGATGCTAATATTACTGATTAATTACATGGAGTCTGGTGGGTTTAGTAAACACAAAAAAAGGATCTTAATCTTTAACAGAAAGGTTGACCTCCTTAAAAATCCTTCGATAATGTCGTTCAGACACTTTATTAATCTGAGTCTGTCAGTAGCAAAACAAGCACTTTTATGAAGGTAAATACAAGCAGGACAATTGTCCTATTAACCCTTGTGTTGTCTTCCCGTCAACCATGAAAATGGTCAACATTATTATCGCTTTTTCCAACATATTTGTCACTTTTTCAATGTTGTGGGTGCTTTTTTTGATATTTTTAATGTAAAGCTTATTTTGACGGATAATTTTTGTGACAAAAAAAACAATTAACTGAAAACGGGTCAAATTTGACCCGAGGGCAACATGAGGGTTAACTTACATTGAAGCTTGTTTTGCCGCTGCCGACTGCAGAGATCTTGTTTAATTCAGAATCAATGTCAAAAGAAAATCTTTCCTCAATAGTTTTTATTGTATCTGATACTCAATGAGCTGTTGCAGAAACAAGCCCAGCCTGAAGCAATAAAGCAAAAGCTGTCAGATAAATTACAAAAAAATTACATTTCCCTCTGTTTTGGAGTCAGTATGAAGTAGCAGCAGGGATGATTCTAGGATCAGACCTTTGGGGGGGGGGGGCTCAGCCCCTAATGAGAATATAGTCATGAAATGCTATCATATTTACACCATGCATTAATCTCTGCACACCCCTTACTCTTTGAAATATCCCACAAACTCTTCACTCAACACATGCTGAGTACAACAAGCGGTTTCCGAGTAATCCAGTTCTGACATTGCAACAAAATTTCTACATGGTCTCCAAAATTATAATGTATTCTCATGTAAACTATGTCAGCATAGACATTTTTGTAAATTGCTTAACCAGTGTATTCCACCATAATGGTTATTATATTGACACATTCCAGACAATCTCACTTATTCATATATATCCCACTTACAAATATCTACTGGTATGCTTCCTAGTGACATTAATGCAAAAATATGAAGTTTTAGACAGCTGGGGGACTTCCTTTGACACATTGGGCTCCTCTTTCGTTCTATCTTTCCATTTGTGTGCATCCATGTCCCAGAAATGCTTGTTACTAACCTAGCTCTGGGGAGTCATTCCCCGGAGTCCTTATGTTCTTTTTCGCCCAGCATGTTTCCTTGGATCAGGGAGGCTCCAAAATCAGGGTAGCAGCTGTCGCCATGGTCCCGCTACACGTCCTGCGATGCCCTGTTACATCCTGCTACGCTCTGCTGTGCCCTGCCACGTCCTGCTGTGCCTTGTAACGCCGCACAATTCCCTGCTATGCCATGAACTACTACAAGCTACTATTTTTTGTGACTGTCATTGCCACTCTTCATTCTAACCCCAACCGGTCGTCAGACACCGCCTACCAAGAGCCTGGGTCTGTCCGAGGTTTCTCCCTAAAAGGAAGTTTTTCCTCGCCACTGTCGCACTGTTGCTTGCTCTGGAGGGAACTACTAGAACTGTTGGGTCCTTGTAAATTATGGAGTGTGGTCTAGACCTACTCTATCTGTAAAGTGTTTCGAGATAACACTTGTTATGAATTGATACTAGAAATAAATTGAATTGAACGAAAAATTATTCCACATGGTTAAAATTCAAAAGTGCAAAATAGTTCAGGCTACAGCACTAATATTTCCATCCATAGATAAGAATAATCAAGTCTAACCTCCGAATTCCTTTTCAAAGTTCACCAGATTGATAGCCAATCAGCAAACAGAGGGAGTTCTGTACTAATGGCGGCGGACAAAGATGCGAGCAATGCCATTCGGTCTGTTGTGGCAACGCTGCTGAATATCCAGAAGTTATAGCCGAGCAATAACAATCTTTGCTGAGTTCTGTTGGGGGCCATGATGTTGTGGCCCTCCTCCCCACGGGGTTCGGGAAAAGTGTGAAGTTCCAGCTCGCTCCGTTAGTGGTGAAGGAGTTAGCTAAGGCTAACACTAGCGATGCTAAGCCAACATCATGGCCAAACGTTAGCGATTGGTTATGGCAGATCCAGAGTTGTTCTGGGCAGATCCAATAGTTTTAAACTTCAACAGAGTACCCACCTTCAAGGAAGTTAACACTTGTCAATGGAGAATGGCCAGACTCCCACACAAATGAAATGTACCAGAGTCTGGTAGGACCAGGCTAATGGACCAGAGTCTGGTAGGACAGGGCTAATGGACCAGAGTCTGGTAGGACAGGGCTAATGGACCAGAGTCTGGTAGGACCAGGCTAATGGACCAGAGTCTGGTAGGACCGGGATAATGGACCAGAGTCTGGTAGGATCGGGATAATGGACCAGAGTCTGGTAGGACTGGGCTAATGGACCAGAGTCTGGTTGGACCAGGCTAAGATACCAGAGTCTGATAGGACCAGGCTGATGTATCAGAGTCTGATCACACAAGAAGCAAAAAAGGAAGAAGGATACAGATGAAGTCAAAAAGGCTGGAGCTGTTGGTGGAAGAATGCTAACAGGAATCGGTCTCGGAGTCACGTTGCATGCAGCTTGGTTCACTGGTACTAACTGCTGCTGTTGTTGGTGGTGTACACTATTAAAACAGCAATGGACAAAAGATGTGCAAATAAAGTAGAAAAACTGGTTCATGGAGTTGGTTGAACTGCTGGAGAAAGACTTAAAAGAAATAAAGAGGCCGTGTGAAAAGTTGGAGCAAAGATCAGCTGAAGTTCAGGCTGAAAACACTCTGGGATACATGGTGTGTCAGAGGATTCGGGAAAGAGCGTGGGGAAGTGGGAAGAACAACTAAAAAAGTGGTGCTTGTTGCTGTAACGGTGCTAACAGCAATACGTGGCCTCTTAGGGCTTATTTTTAAAGTCTTCAGTGCTCCAAAAGGTCAGCTGATCACTGTGAGAGGGGCGTTGGTGAGTTTGAACTAATGCAGAGTACACTTCAGACTACACAGTATAGTCTTTGAGAGACAAATTATCCTCCATCCCCATCTGAACTCCTTGGTTGCAATACATTTTAATTCTCTGAACATGATGCTGCTTATAAATCTGATATTATTTAACTGTATAAACATATTTTCAGATGCAGTCTGAAGACTTTGATATGTCATGACATAATACATCCATGGTTGATGCTCCAAATCCCTGACCTGCAGCTGATTGGACAAACGTGTCTGGCTATTCCCGAATTTCAAAGCGAGAGAAATGGCGGCCAATTCGGAATACGATCAAGTATTTTACGAAAATAGTTCTCCGAAACATTGTTTCTGAAACATTTTAAGCGAGAAATAAGCCATACAGTTGCTGAATCGTCATTTAGTCACGTCACATTCAGTGGCTTCAGTTGCATAAAGATGGAACAGCAAATTGCAGGTGGGCACAATATTTGTCAAAGGCAAAACATGTGTCAAACCATTCTAAAATAAAGTATTGGTGTTCAGAGACATCCTACAGGTACAGGTCCTTGTAAAAAAAACTATATTTTCAATGCAAATGAAAATAATGCTACAAAAATGATCATTCGCTCCAATACCGTGAATGATATCGCAATATCAGTCAAAAATAATTGCAATTAGATCTTTTCCTAATATTGTCCAGCCCTACTTTAAAGTTGCTTGATATCACTTATAGGAATAAAGTGCGGAACAGCCAGGTGGAGCTGCACTGTAAGAATAAATTATTAATAAATTAGAAGTGACATACCAGTGCTACAAGATGACAGCGGCTACATCCGATGTACCATATGGGAACCATTCAAATGTTTCACAATAAAAGCCTTGTTGATGTTTATATATGGTGGATATCGTTACGATGGTTTTTGTGTTGATTTTCTTCAGGTGAATAAAATGTTTTCTGCTTTATTGATTTTATCCTGTAAAATGTTTATTTTATCTTATTGTTTTTCTATGTATGTGATATTTTCATTGTGATTTTTTTTTCATGATTTCTTCTGATTGGTCAGCAACACAATATATATTAAAATATAATAATTGCCTGTACCATAAATGTATCAATTTAGAGAATGGTCCTATAGTGGGCACTGCCACTGCAGTGTGGATATTTAGCACATATTAAAGTCAATTCTGTTTTTATTGTAGTTTATATTCAATATTTTACTTCTTTTTTGCTGGTGCAGCACTAATATTTCCTGTTAGGATTAATAAAGTACTCTATCCATCTATTATAATGAAGATTTGCACTCTTAACATTTCTACAACTGTATTTTGTTTGTCCCTAACTGTGACTCCAGCTGCAGAGTGGACAGCTAGACAGAGGACTTTATATGAAGGAGAAAGAGGAAACAGAAACTAATATCATATTGTAGCTGTAACGCTGGTGATTATCAGTTTGTTTTTGATAATTGAAAGGGAAATGATCAACTGAAGCAACACTGACTTCAGAAGCCGCGCCACTCTGCTTTATTTTTTAGAGACCGTTGTCACGGCATAAACAACACTGGGCAACATGATAACTCTTGTTATGTCTAGGATTAGATTCTAACCCTAACCCGGGTTATGTCGCGACACAGTGGACAGTCACAGACGGGTGCTTCTAGGCTCTTCGTACCTAAACATGAGGCAAAGAAGTGCGGAGGCCAACTTTGGAGATGGGCTGTAGGCTGCTCACCAATCAGAGGTTAGAAACAACACTATTTTGTTTTGTGCTATTTTTCCATTAGCTGAACACATTTTCTACATTTTTGCTTACCTCTGTCCTTAGCCACCCTCCAACTTTTATCTATAACATTCCCCACACTTCAACATAGAATGTGTCAAATTCCTTTTAAAGCTTAAGTGCATAACTTTTTGATATTAATGAACATCCGTTACATTTAGGCCGTTGCCAATTGAGTTGCTACAAAGCTCCACACAACTCTCTCCTAGTATGACTGTGTTCAGAAGATTGTGGCGTCCGGTGACCTTTGCGCAGAGAAACGCGAGCGAAGATTATTACCTCTTCTGAAGAGTCATTCATGTTTTAATCCTCCATGTCCTCCTTGGCTACTAGCAACTGTGTGGAGGAGCTTTCATTTCTTATACTGTGACTATACTCTCAAAAATGAATATTTTCTAAGAATTCCAGGGCCAGAGACAATAATGCTCAGGTTTTGACTTTATCCTGCTTTAAAACATTATTTTAAATGAATAGATTAAGCATCAGGCAGACAGTTTAAGCTTCTTGCTAAAAGAAAAAAAAATATTTTTGGTAATAATAATGTATATTCTGCAAATTATATTAGCAAAACTGAACTTTTCAACTAACTGTTCAACTAACTCATTACCTATTAAAAGGAGGCACAAAGTAAAAAATTTCAATAAATAGCTGGTTTAAAAAATAAAAAAAAAAAGCAGTTTGAAATTTCAAAAGAAACTGATGCTTTGTTAACACATCTCTTTCAAGCATTGCCTCAGCATCCATATATATTCAGAGGATTTCCCAGGAATTAACTTTGCTTGAAGTTGTCCATTTGAACAAAGTCTTAGGCTCTTTTCTCAGTTTGGTCTGGGGTGTCAGAGTCAGAGTCCGAATCTTCCTCTTCTTTTTCCTGGTCGACGGCCACTGCTCCTTTCCTTTGAGGCAGGACGGTGAAGAAGGCCTCCTGCCAGCTGCCCTTCTCCAAGTATGCCAGGATGATCTCAAACACTGAAGGAGGGAAGAAAACACATTTAAACCCAAATAAATGGCAGTGGGAGCAAAAGAACCAAAGGACACAGAATGGCAAAAATTAAGATTGATTAAGTGCAGCCCCCCTGCTTTACTATTCCAGCGCTGCATATATAGTTCTTTTTCTGTAATAATGAATGACTTTTGTGAGTCATAACTGAAATTTACACACACACACACACTTTTTTATTTTGTGTGTGTAGTTTATTAGAGAGCTCTTCTGCCGCTGGAGCTCGACTGCGGGCTGCCTTCTGTCAGTATTAAATTGAGACAGTTTCATAACCTGTAAAAACATCTCATAGTTGCGTTAACTACTTTTCCCCAACACATGAGCCTACATTAGTCAGGGATTAAAGTTTTTTTCAGGCCAAGTCATAAGCTGTTCACATTTACTGTAATATTAATGGACAGAGCTAACCTGCTTTTTTTTTTAAGATTATTATTATTATTATTTTTTTCTCCCCTTAATCAGACAGAGAGACAGTGGACAGACATGAAAGGGGGAGAGAAATGGGGGATGACACGCAGCAAAGGGCCGCAGGCCGGACCAGAACCCGGGCTGTTGCAGCACTCAGCCAACATGGGGCGAGCGCACTTGAGCTATACAGGTAAAAGCCAGTAAATTAGAATATTTTGAAAAACTTGATTTATTTCAGTAATTGCATTCAAAAGGTGTAACTTGTACATTATATTTATTCATTGCACACAGACTGATGCATTCAAATGTTTATTTCATTTAATTTTGATGATTTGAAGTGGCAACAAATGAAAATCCAAAATTCCGTGTGTCACAAAATTAGAATATTGTGTAAGGGTTAAATTTTGAAGACACCTGGTGCCACAAAGTAATCAGCTGATTAACTCAAAACACCTGCAAAGGGCTTTAAATGGTCTCTCAGTCCAGTTCTGAAGCCTACACAAACATGGGGAAGACTTCAGATTTGACAGCTGTCCAAAAGGCGACCATCGACACATTGCACAAGGAGGGAAAGACACAAAAGGTTATTGCTGAAGAGGCTGGCTGTTCTCAGAGCTCTGTGTCCAAACACATTAATAGAGAGGCAAAAGGAAGGAAAAACTGTGGTCAGAAAAAGTGTACAAGCGATAGGGATCACCGCGCCTAGTCAAGATTGTGAAAAAAGATTCACAAGGAGTGGACAGCTGCTGGAGTCAGTGCTTCAAGATCCACCACCAAGAGACGCTTGAAAGACATGGGTTTCAACTGCCGCATACCTCGTGTCAAGCCACTGTTGACCAAGAAACAGCGCGAAAAGCGTCTCACCTGGGCTAAGGAAAAAAGAGCTGGACTGCTGCTGAGTGGTCCAAAGTCATGTTTTCTGACGAAAGCAAATTTTGCATTTCCTTTGGAAATCGAGGTCCCAGAGTCTGGAGGAAGACAGGAGAGGCACAGGATCCACGTTGCCTGAAGTCTAGTGTAAAGTTTCCACCATCAGTGATGGTTTGGGGTGCCATGTCATCTGCTGGTGTCGGTCCACTCTGTTTCCTGAGATCCAGGGTCAACGCAGCCGTCTACCAGCAAGTTTTAGAGCACTTCATGCTTCCTGCTGCTGACCTGCTCTATGGAGATGGAGATTTCAGGTTCCAACAGGACTTGGCGCCTGCACACAGCGCAAAATCTACCCGTGCCTGGTTTACGGACCATGGTATTTCTGTTCTAAATTGGCCAGCCAACTCCCTGACCTTAGCCCCATAGAAAATCTGTGGGGTATTGTGAAAAGGAAGATGCAGAATGCCAGACCCAAAACGCAGAAGAGTTGAAGGCCACTATCAGAGCAACCTGGGCTCTCATAACACCTGAGCAGTGCCAGAAACTCATCGACTCCATGCCACGCCGCATTAATGCAGTAATTGAGGCAAAAGGAGCTCCAACCAAGTATTGAGTATTGTACATGCTCATATTTTTCATTTTCATACTTTTCAGTTGGCCAACATTTCTAAAAACTCCCTTTTTTGTATTAGCCTTAAGTAATATTCTAATTTTGTGACACACGGAATTTTGGATTTTCATTTGTTGCCACTTCAAATCATCAAAATTAAATGAAATAAACATTTGAATGCATCAGTCTGTGTGCAATGAATAAATATAATGTACAAGTTACACCTTTTGAATGCAATTACTGAAATAAATCAAGTTTTTCAAAATATTCTAATTTACTGGCTTTTACCTGTAGGCCGCCCCGACTGTAATATTAATGGACAGAGCATGTGTGACGTCACCCATTGGTTTGTGTAGCTCTGACATGAGTCATTGACGTAACGTCACATCGTTACGGGCGCAGCCATCCTGGTTGATGATAGTTGTGACAATTATAGACGAGAGGGAGGAGCCCTTACACTCTGTTATGTTACACACGTTCACTGGCAATCACATCCTAGCCACGACCTAAAACACTCCCAGCTTTATCGCCGATTTTAAAATCAACGAGACCATAATTGGGAATTACTGGAATTGTTGGGTCCTTGTAAATTATAGTGTGGTCTAGACCTACTCTATCTGTAAAGTGTCTTGAGATAACTCGTTATGAATCGATTAATAAATAAAATTGAATTGAATAATTTAAAAAATGAACATCACTAAATCAAGTGAAAAGTGGGTCACTTTCTCACAGACTTCTAGAGAAACCTGCAGGAATTCAGATAGAATGCAGGTTGTCTCCCCCTGCTGGAATTAAGGTAGAATGCAGGTTTAAGGAGTATCCCCCCTGCTGGAATTCAGATACAATGCAGATTTAAGGCACTTCCGCATTTTCAGCACTTCCGCGAACCGGATGCTTACAGTCTATGCATCTACCTATACAGATAGCTCCCCTTTCGTCATTGCGAACAAAACAATATTGCAGTACCATCCCACGACTAACCATTGGCGTTCTTTTATACAGCAGCAACCAATTTCTAGAAAGGCTTTACCTTGCACTCTATTCAATTACTTCAGGAGAAAAGTGTTTAAAGGGAGTTTTTTGTTAATATGCAATTAAATACCAAATAAAATCTATAAAATCAAGTTTGCAAGACTTCACAACGGTATAACAGAAAAATAAGTGCAGTAACAGTTTTTTAAAGGCTACTTTTTCAGCCTTTTGGCACTGAAACCATAGACATAACGACCTCAGACACGTCTGTGCCTTCCGTTAGCAATCCTTGACGGCTAGCGACCTTGCAAATAGTGGTTACCATAAGACGCACACAAATCATGACGCTAATATGAGAGGAAACTGGTTCCGGGATTTGTGCTATAAATTAATATTTTATAGCAAAGTTATAAGTTCACTATTTTAAATTGCATGATAACTTTATGTTAACATACTGTTATAACCTACTGTCATACATAACATAACTGACCCTCCTACACAATGGTTACTAAGCTATTATTGGACACCATCGCAACTAAACTAAAATGTGTCAATAAGGCTAAAAACTACTGTTATCAGTTTCATGTACTGGTCTGATACTAGTCCTTACATCTTACCGTGATTGACTGCCAGAACCTTACGACTGTTCATCTTGACAAAACTGCTCAGAGGAAGCTGAGCGTGATCAATCCCCAGCTCCTTCGCCCTCTCAAAAGTAATCCCCTGCAAACAAAACCCAGAACGAAAAGTCATCAACTCAGATCAGCAAGCAGGAATTACAACTGAGCATAAGGGCACTGCAGCTGTGAAGCCAGACAGACCTTATGGTGGTTGTGGTCCACCAGGCCTCCTATCACGTAGGCCTTTTTGAGGTCCAGCTCTTCCAGCACGTTGGGAGAGTCTGATGTCAGGTACACCAGCTCCTCCTTCGCCACAACTTCACTGTAGTGCTCTGTTTTAATGCTGATGTCCTGCACACAACAGCAGTCCACAGTTATGAAACACTATAATGAAACTCCTTGCCCTGTATCATATAACAATGATCCCAGGTTGACAGTGGCATCTAGGGATGCATGATATTAGGAAAATATCTAATTGTGACCATTTTTGACTGATATTGCAATTGCGATAGGATTCACAATATTGGATATTTTTGAATCATTCTCATTGAAAATCATTAACAATGATTGATTGATCTGTACCAAACAAACAAAAAAAATCTTCAGTCTGTAGGATACAATTTGTAGGCTGCAGCCCCACAATACTTCATTCAGAATGCTTTGATACATATTTTGCCATTAACAAATATTGCGCTGTGATTCGGATATTGCACTAGTCCAAATTGCGATTTGGATACAATTGCGATTAATTGAGCAGCCCTAGTGGCATCTGAGATGCATAAGCCTCAGTAGTGTAGTACAAAAATAATAAAATAAAAAAAATAAAAAGGGGCTATGGGGCTTCACGGTCAATCGTTATTGTGATGTAAAAATTGTGCAAAACTTTGAACAAAAAGGTGTGCTCTGTGCATGAGACTCTGGTTCTCTGTGGGCACTGCTGTCTCCACGTTGTAACACCCTTCACACTTTTTATTTCATTTTATTGTCCTCTGTATGCTCACTTTCGTCATGGCTGTCTTTTTCCTCTCGCATTCCCTAACACAGCTGCTTCGACAGCACTCACCAGCGGTCTCTCTCCTCTCTTGCTTCACTACTCAGACAATGACATCACTCACTCAGCACCGGCCGCTCTCACACTCACTAATGCCTGATTTATGGCTCTAGGTTGAATGTGCCCTTGGAATTATGCTACCCCAAGGAAGTATTAAGCGCTACTGTCGAATCAGTAGTCTCTTGCCATAGTCTCAGTTTAGGCAGTAGCGTGTGTGTTGTGTATGGTCACATGAGTATCAGACGTGTAGAGTGGGAATACACTGACTTTAAGAAGAGGTTTTACAAATTATGTTTCGTGACTAAACCACTAGATATTATATTACACCCATCTTAAATGTCAGTTTATTATGTCATACAAAATATATTTAAATAAGAATTTGTATTTTCCTTCTTTATTGTGCTTGTTTATTTAATTTGTATTTTTGAGCAAAGCAAAAATATCTATTTTGAAAACATTTTTGTTATTTAGTTTGGTTAAATATTAAGGCATTTCATAAAAAGTATTGCATGTTTTTTGTTTATGTATTTAGTTTTATGCTTGTTTCACTTTATGTTGATATGTGTGGGTCAATAGGGAAAGTAAGTTATTACAATAAACAGTGTAAGTGGAGATCTTAGTGTGCATAAATTCTGCCATAAGGACTAATAAGGGCTTTATGTCCCTTTGAGACATATACAAAATCTCTGTTGCACAGCCCGTTTTAAAGGACTTGTCCCAAACAAAAGCCAGACGGCAAACAGTTGCTTTGTGCTTACCTTCCAGTTCACCCATCCTTTGTCCTTCTTATCCATGCTCTGTTTCAGCTGTCCTCCCAGGCTTGTCAGATAAACCTGGACAGGCAAGAGTAGTTCTTATACATCAGATAGAGATGTTCCAATACTATTTTCCCCCTTCCGATTACAGATTTTGATACCTGAACTTGATTCTAATCAATTAAAATCAAACAATTATACTTTATTGGCACCTTGAAGAGACTTTTTTTGGACTTGGCGCTGACAACATTAGTTGCACTTATAATACAGGTATCGGAACAACTTTAACATCAGACAGGGTTGTCTCTATAGTTAGATGTCAGTCAGTAGCCACTAACCTGCACTGGATGCAGGGCTCGTCTGTTCTCAGCATAGCAGCGCTGGATCTGTTTGTGAAGCTTTTGGACATCCTAAAGACAACAAAATTATCGGTTACAAGAGACAACAGACTCACTCAAATGAACTGTGCCTCGTCTGTAAAGTGGACGGCAGCAGCAGGGAGCGGTGGCAAAAATCTGTTATCACGTCGGACAGTTTCCAGCAGCCTTCGGTCTGATCAGGAAGTCACAGAAACATTCACATACTGTTAGGTCTAATTCATTAAAATTATATCACACCCATATATCAGCTTGTATGCAGTCTCCAGTTGTTTATTAAGCAAAGTCAAAATGCACTACATGCGATCTGTTGCTGATGTTAAACAGACTATAGATGATCAGAAGTCTCTCTGACTTCTTAACGTCACCATCAGACACTAAACCTCCTGGGAACGCCTCGGGATCCCCCAGTTGGAGCTGGTTGATGTGGCTCGGGGAAGGGAAGTTTGGGGTTCCCTGCTGGAGCTGCTGCCCCCGCGACCCGATACCGGATGAAGATGGATGGATGTTGAGTTGACTCTGAACCAATCAGCTGTTAGATCAGCTGCGAGCCCGCCGTTTCCCAGCATGCCCTGGGACTTGCAGTAGGTGGAAAGCCACTGTGGCGCCTGGCTCTCAAAACTGTGGACTTGATCTTGTGAAGTTATCGTTGTCCCCGTCAGAGCAAGTCGGGCGGAAATTGCTGGTGATCCATTCTGCGCAGCCCCGGCTCATCCCCAACAAGTCTGGTACCTCAGTTCACATTTTAAAACAAAGACATGGTGGGTATGGTTCCTCTGCCAGAGCTTTTTTACCTTGGTCAGCATGAGATTGTCGAAGCTGCAGTCCACCACCAGCCTGAGAGCGCTGGGCGTCACCTCTCTGCGGGGCCGTTTCCTGACATGTTGGGCCTCTCCTCCCTGCTCCTCCAGATGGTTGTGCCTCTGCAGCCGACGCTGCTGCTTCTTCTCCTTTCGTCTCTGCCTGCAGCATACATTGGCTATATTAGCCCACATACATAACCTGGACTGTGGTCATAACATCTACATATTATAACTTCCTCCCTGTTACATAGTGTTCTTATTCAGTCAGTCAGTTTATAGGTTATTATGTTTTATAGTCATAGTTAATATTTTATCATGATCTACTGCACTGTTCAATCCCTGCACTGTTCACTTTTGTACACAGTCTACAATAGTATCTAACCTGATCATGGTCATTGCATTTCTGTGAGTGATTTTTATTCTTATGTGTATATGTGTTTGTTGTGTTATGGTTGTCTTACTACTAGAGGCCTAAAATTTCCTTTGGGATGAATAAAGTATCTATCTATCTATCTATCTATCTATCTATCTATCTATCTATTAGAAAGCACAGGACGGATACTGATAGGACACTAGGCCTGCACGATTTAGGGAAAAATATGAATTACAATATTTTAGCTTAGAATTTATATCACGATTGTCTGCCATGATTTTTTTCTCAAGAAGTGTAATGTTTACTGCAGACATGAACCATGACAAAACAAAACTAATTGGCAGTACCAAAACAGATTTTTATTTTTTCACCAAAAGCCTGTAAACACAGAGGCCTCAAGAGAGGGGAGAGCGTTGCAGTGCTGGGGATCACTTTCAAACCTATTTTTGGCTTGTATAATGTGAATCAAAGCCATTTAAATAAAAAAAAGAAGTTAAAAATAAGATTGTGAACTGGGTGAATCAAGATCATGATTTTATAAGGATTAATCGTGCAGGCCTATAGGACACCACTCTGCAGACTCTCGGGGAGCACCCTGGGCCAAGGAAAATACCACTTTGACAGCTAATTAAAAAGGACACAGCATGTGTTATACCTATAGCTAGGTGATAAGGAGAAAATCAAATATCACAATATTTTCGACCCAATACCTCAATATCGATATTGGGCCGATATTGTAGGGTGGACAATTGTTGCTTTAACAAAATATTTACACAATAACATTAAAAAAAAAAATAAAGAAAAATCATCAGTAATGTAGATATAATGACTTAGTGGGTAAAGGCAAATAATAGAACAGTAGGGTAAGTTTTTTTTTTTTTTAAATGACATCATGGAGTGTAGTCTAGACCTACGCTATCAGTAAAGTGTCTCGAGATAACTCTTGTTATGAATTGATACCAAATAATATTGAATCACTTACTAAAACCAGGAAAAGACAACACATATCCAAAATGTGAGACAATATTAGGGGTGTGAATCACAAGAGGCCTACCGATACAATATCATCACAATACTTATGCCACGACACAATATAATTGCGATTTTAAACATACTGCAATATATTACAATTAATAACCTTTTTTTCCAACTTCAAATTTTTCCCAATTTCAAAGGATGTCTCCAAAAGGAAACTTTGTGGACATCTGTTTTTATCTAAAAAGATAAATTTCTCTGTTTGTGTACCTTACTTCAATTTTATTGCTGCAAAATGGAATTGTCAAGCAGACAAACTGACCAACACATGTATAATAAAAGATCCATAGTTGGCGCCTTTGAACCGATACAGTATTGCCACTGAAAACATCGCGATACTATGCTGTATCGATTTTTTCCCCCACCCTTAGACGATATTTAGCCGCATATATAAAAAAAAAATCGATATATTTCCCAGTATATACCACCAATAGACAGTTGTTATCGCATGACTACATTGAGGATATTGCCAGTACTGCTGCCAGTGTTAAAATTAGCTAACTTACTTTCGTAGTTCTCTCTCTTCTTCCCATTTCTGTTGTTTCAGAAGCTTCTTCTTCTGACTTTTGGACACCGTTTGGTTTTCTGCTGCATTTTCTCCATTACTGCACACCGTCTTCTGGCTGCTCTTATTTCCTCCATTATCATTCTCCTGCTGGGTTGAAGCTTCACTTTTCACGCTATCGTCAGCCATCTGTGAAGAGCACATATGACAAACGTCTGCTGGCTAATGATGCTGTAGCAACTAGCTGTCGGTGTTAGCGTGTTGGAAAGCTAGCTGGCAGCATTTAATAGCACAGTTCTTCTTTATCAGATAATTTCACAAAGTACGAAACCTTTTAAAAGTGCGTCATCGCCCGGATATCCAACCACAGACGGTCACACAAACCAAGAAAATATACTAACTAAATAAACTCTTCAATTTACCACCACATGCATGTTATGTTGGTGCCATAGACCATAGACATATGTCTATGCCATAGAATAGTTATTGAAGGTTGGTGCGCATATGATGTCATTTATCCGCGACAGATGCATTCATATGCTGTAGGAATTGGCACGAACCGCGGATGCTTTATCGGAATCAGATAAGGGTTAGTGCCAACTGTAACACTTACAAGGAATTTGCCTTTGTGTTCAGTGCATACATAGACAAATAAACATATTATAAAATAAACAGATAATAGCCTATAAATATAATTTAGCAGATTGAGGTGGCAGATGTAGACACAACCATGCTCCAGTGGCTGCGTTTCATTATTTCCCATAGACCATAAAAGTCTCCTCGTTCACTTCCAGTTATTCTTTATTCTCGTATGTAACTGTCAATGGTATGTACAGAGTAGACCTTCCTCCACAGCGCTGCAAATTGGGTCTCTGGCTAGTCCACACAGCATTCCCTGATTGGACAAAAAAAACGTGCTCTGGTTTATTGACATTTATTTCGAAATGATGTGGAAACCACAGACCATGTCTTTTCTCCTTTAAGGTATTAAAGATGTTTTGGGCTTGGCATCAACAAATGGATAAAACAAAATATCTATTAACTATTACAGCTTCTGTAGGCCTATCTAGAGACAACGTCACATTTGGTATAATAATGTAAAAACAAAAAATGATGCGATGATGTGATGAAACCTGAAATCATCCCCCAATTAGGCATATATATATATATATATATATATATATATATATATATATATATATATATATATATATATATATATATAAAAACACTTTCCTAATATATCTGAAATTGAACTGCACATCCCCTTGTATTTTAAATTAGTTTATTTTATTTTCTCCTTTCCATTGATATAATTATTTTCGGAAATTGTTATATATTTGTGATATACTCTTATGTATTGTAAGAATATTGATGTTGGTTGATTGATTCATTTCCGTTTTTTTTGTACTTTTTCAATAGAGTATAAAAAAATGTCTATTGGCATTTCTTTAAACCAATCACAATTGTCTTGGGCAGGGCTAAGCGCTGGGTGCAGGTACGGTGCCTCGGAAGGAACTTGTTTCGGTAGAACATTTGCACGTAAGGAAGTTTTTGAATTAAAATGTCTGTTGAACGCTTGATTGTTGGTTTTAGGTCGGAGTATGTTACTCCGCCAGACAGTGGCGGCAGTAGCTCAGTCAGTAGGGAGTTGGGTAGGGAACCAGAGCGTAGCTAGTTCAAGTCCCCGTATGGCCCAAAGTATGGTGGTGGACTGGTAGGTGGAGAGGGGATTTTGAGCAATGCAGGACACAGAACCTACAACTGCTTTTCAATGTGCTACTCTGACATCTCCCAATTCGTATGTGTGTTGAATTGTAATTTTCCCTTGTGGGACTGATAAAGTATACATTATTATTATTATTATTATCTCCACAGCGCAATTTACAACCTTTATCCACTACCTTAAGATCATTTCAATTGTTAAATCAATACTTAGTTATGCGTTACATTTAGCTATTTAGTTCTACAACATATTCATTCCTTTTAGCTACTTGTTTAAACCATAGAAATAAAATGGCTTACATTTTCTTATTCGTTTTCACACACTCTCACACAACATGTAGTGTTCAGGTGTTACATCTGATTAATCAAATCATAATTTCAAGTTTTCAAATTTGTTGAGCTTCTTTATAATCTTTTTGACTTTCTGAATCACTGAGATAGAGTGTATGAAAATATTGGGCAGTGGTGATTGCTGCCTTAGTAAAGTAGTCCTGACCCTGGTCTGTTTCATTTGTGAGATTTGGCTTCTGGTCGTATATGGTGGGTTGGAACAATTATATTAATTCTTGCTAAATGTAATGTTCTGCAGTACAACTACTGATGCAATTATATTTTCACTATCAAAATGTAGTGAAAGAATACCTCAACCCACATAATTGTTTTTGCCAACTATAATTTGCCAATAATTTATGTATTATTCATTCTCTGCACACACCACAGGCAATGGCTTTGACCTGATGAATCTGGATTTTAGTCTGATCGCACCTTAAAATCTTAATTCAGTTACAAGTTCATTCATTCATGGAGTTGTCTCCAGCTTCTTCCTCCATCTGCCACAACTGAAGACCATCTCAGCTTGCCGGCACTTCAGATCTTCCAGCTGTTCCTCCAGCTGGTCAGAGACATCCACCGTATCCTCAAAGTCCCGTAGTAGGACGCTGTTCCCCAGAAGTCCACGGTGCTCCTTGAGCTTCATGTTGTCTCTCTGCAGGCCGTTGCGTACCTGCCTAGTCCTGGTAAGGAGGTCCCTCTTCCTGGCCACCGTGGCCTCCATCCTGGCCAGCTGCTCTCTCTTGGCCTGGACCTCCATCTGGTTCCAGAACAGCTTCTCCTTGACGTTTGACATGAGCTTACACAGCAGAAGAAAACAGAATGCTGACTCAATTACTTATCAGAAATCAGAAATACTTTATTGATCCCCAAAGGGAAATTCTGTGTTGCAGTTGCCCAAATTGTAAAAAATATCAAGTAGAAATATAAATTAACGGGAATATGGCTGGGTATCATTCAAACATTTTCGATACCAATATTGGTACCAATACCGCGACTTTGATGCTGGTTCCTAAATTATATTTACTTGAAGGATTTTTCAATTCCAAGTTTATAAAACAAAAAGAAATTCTAACATTACGGCACAAATCTTTTTATTTATTTCTCAGCTCCTACTAAAGGAAACTCAGAGACGAGTAACGTCGTTTTTCCTGCATGACGTGTAACATTAGACATCAAATCACCAGCATTATTAGATTTTGTTAGCAGCATGCTGCATGCTAATTGGCTTATTTAATTTATCCTTATGTATTGAAGTTGGGTATTAATTGATATGGATGGTAAGAATGTCAATACTCGATACTTAGGAGGCAATTTAGTCTGTGCCTAAAAAGTATTGAATTTGGCACTCAGCTCTATACGGAAATCATATTTTGTGAAGCAACTAAAACAAATTACTTTGACCCAATCTGTACCTGTGGATTCTTCAACCCACCTCCAAGCTGCTGCTGATCTTTTTCTGCATCTTTAGAGATTCTTCATTTTGCTTTTTGGTGTGTTTCTTCAGCTCCAGTCTCTCAGCCCGCAGCTGCTCAAACTGGACATGCAACGGGTCCCTGGCACGTTCTTCCCCTTCACGGAGCTCTGCCTCCAGCCGGTGAATCTTGAACCTCAGCTTTATGTGCTTATGGCGCAGCTTGATCAGTTCTTGCTGCAGGAGCTTCTCTGTTGCCAAGGTTGCCTCAACTTTGGCCTGAGAAGCTTGTTTACCCAGTCGTCGGCTTAGTACTGTCACAGCAACGTCCTGCTTGAGTGTCAACAACTCTCGCCATTCATTTTCCACCTGAGGACAAAGATGAGACCCACTAATAAGTACACCATAACACACAATTAACGCTTATTATGTATGTGTTGTATGTTGTATTATTATTACTGTTATTATTGTTATCTTTATACTGTATTTTTTCTCTCTATACTGTATTTGTCTTGCTGAAAACCTGCTGCTGGAAATTTCACTTTCCTTGCTGGAGTCATCCCAAAAGGATTAATAAAGAGAAGTCTAAGTCTTATTGGGCACCGGTAGATTACAGTAATTGCCTTGATGGATGGTGCATACATACACAAACAAACATATTAAACCACTATGCTGTTGGCATACAAGGTGCAACCTGCTCATCAGACATCAACATTCACACACATCGATGGCGCAGCATCAGCAGTTTTCAGGGTTCAGTCCAAGGACACTTTTGCATGTAGGCCAGGGGTCAAATCGATGACCGCTCTACCACTTGAGCCACAGCTGCCAAAATTATAAAAAATATTTGAGGGTTGCTTCTTGCTTGTACAATTTCCAGCAGAACTTCTCTGAGAATTTCTTTTGTATCCAAGCAAAATTTGCACAACTGAGATTTCCCTCAACTGATGTTATTGAATTATGGGTAAACTTGGTCCCTAAACACGGTTTTATATCACAATTCTTTTTCAGACTTTGCTAGTTTGTTCCTAAAGCATGTGTAAACCTCTTTACTACCTGGAGGAATAAGAGACTTTTTAAATACAAATACATTTATAATATATAAATGTTGCTAAAACTCTGATGCACAGAAATATATGACATCACCTTTTTTGTAACTGAGCCCCACTGTCTTCAAGTGTCTACAAGTGAGAATGCAAGACAAAAACAGAAACACAAAACTCTTTCTTGTGAAATAACCCAAACTGTTTTAACTTAGGCAAAAAGTGTGTTCATGTACTACATCGTCCCAAAAAACAGTGTCTCCCCTACTGTAGCTGGCCTAATCAACAACACCCCCACCGACACTTATCCCACCACATGGACACTACAGGTTACAATACATACCCACATCTGTCTCAACGCGTTACATTAATGCACATCTTTTGGATTATTATTTCTGTAGATTGCACATATTCTTTATAATATAAACTTTTGCACACTCCTTGGTCTATGTTTTGTACATGTATGCCATCCTCCATCTTTTCATAACATCCAAAAAGTCCATGTTCTTATTTATTTTATTCATATTTTTTCAAATTTGTTTCTAGTTATTGTTCTTACAAACCAATTAATGGGTACATTGTGTAAAATGTAAATAAAAACATAATACAATGATTTGCAAATGCTTTTCCATCTATATTCAATTGAATACACTACAAAGACAAAGTTCAATAATGTTCAAACTGATAAACTTTATTGCTTTTTGCAAAAGGTTACTCATTTTGAATTTGATGCCTACAACACAATCCTTTTCTTTTAACAACACTTAATAAGTGTTTGGGCACAGAGGACACTAATTGTTGAAGCTTTGTAGGTGGAAAACTTTCCCATTCTTACTTAATGTATGACTTCAGTTGCGCTTCATAATGGGCCACACATTTTCATTGGGATATAGGTTTGGACTGCAGGCAGGCCAGTCTAGTACCTGCACTCTTTTACTATGAAGCCACACTATTGTAACATGTGCAGAATGTGGCTTGGCATTATCTTGCTGAAATCAGCAGGGACATCCCTGAAAAAAATGTTGCTTGGATGGCAGCATATGTTGCTCCAAAACCTGTGTGTACCTTTCAGCATTAATAGTGCCTTCACAGATGTTGAAGTTACCCATGCCATGGCCACTAACACACCCCTATACCATCACAGAACCTGGCTTTTGACCTTTGCGCTGATAACAATCTGGATGGTCCTTTTCCTCTTTGGCCTCAAAAGCATCATCTTAAAATAGTCCTTATAATAGTAAGCCCTTAATATAATTCTCCAGATATAATACCGCTTCTCTATTTATTTATTGAAATATTTTATAATATTCTATCATTGTATTTGACATATTTTAACAAGACCTTTGTGCACTTTCCAACAATTTAAACTTTGAAATCATCCAATTTTATGGGCAAAGTTTTAGAAAGATGTTGAAAACATGCACAGGCCCTGACAATAAGACCAACCTTGTCCAGCCTCTCTTGGGACTTTAGCCTCAGCTCCTCTGCCTGCTGCTGAGCTGTCTCGGAATCAGCCGCGAGCTGCTGCTTCAGCTCAGTCAGGATGTTTATGTACTTCTTATACTCCTGCTCTGACACCGGGGTCTCCCTGTCAAGCTGGGTGTCATCCCAGGCCTTCTTCTGAAAGAACTCTGCCAGCTTCATCTGCAGCAGGCTGTGGTGTTGGCGGGTGTCATCTCTGTCCTCACATTGCTCCTGCTTCAGCTGAATGTTTTCATAGTTGGTGTCTTCTTGGTCTTCGGGAGCAGTAGTGGATTCCTCTTCTTCAGCCTCGTCTTCTCCCTGTGTAGGACTCGTGTTCTTTCTCTCCGGGGTGTCAAGGTGCAAACTGGGAGGTCCATCGCCATCATTGCTGTTAACTTCGACAATAACACTCTCCTCGTGGGACGTTTGCTGTTCATTGACTTCATTTGTCTTCCCATCCAAATCACTTGTGTTTCCTTCTGGCTCAGAGGTGGTTGCTTCTTCAACAGCGGCCTCTTTAGTGGTGGGCACACGTTCAGAGTTTTCTTCATCATGATCTGATGCAACAATTTCAGCTTGGACATCTTCCTTTTTATTTCCATGAACTGTCACAGCAGAATTGTCCTCCTCATTGGTGGAATCTGCTGCTGACACCACACTAACATTCTTCACCTCGCTTTCTGCCTCTCCATCCATTTTCAATGGAAAGAGAACACCCCAAAATGTTTCTATAACTAAAGGGCTCGTGCCCTTCTGTAGTCTGAAATTGTTCGTTTTGTTTCGGTTGTCCTGGAAACTGGGATCGGGAGCCAATCAGAGGCGCTCTGACCTCTTCTCATTAATATTAACAAGCAGGATGTGAGAAGGTTGCGCTGCGAAGCTCGCAGTGCGCAGGCGCGCTGTTCTGCCTCCAACAACAAGAAGCAGGAGCCAGGCAACATGGCCGACCTGGGGAAGAAGTACTGCGTTTACTGCCTTGCAGATGTTACAAACCTGCGGCTTCGCTGCACCGACTGCCCCGATATCGAGCTGTGTCCGGAATGCTTCTCGGCGGGCGCAGAAATCGGTAATCACCGGAGATGGCACGGCTACCAGCAGGTCGACGGCGGTCGGTTCACTCTCTGGGGTCCCGACGCAGAGGGAGGATGGACCAGCAGGGAAGAGCAGTCGCTACTCGATGCTATCGAGCAATATGGATTTGGAAACTGGGTACATCACTTTTTAAGTTGCTTAACTTAATTTCCCTTTACAATACAATACATGTATGCTCACAAAAGTTGGGTTTAAAGTTACTTAGAGTGAAAGTTGGCTGGTACTAGCGACAATGTTAGGGTAAAGTTACTGTTTCTGATCATTTTGGCAATCCATTTTCTTTTCGTACTGTCGGAAACATTGGACGTTTAATGTGACATTAAGGGCACAACAAGGCGTTAATGATATGTTACATTAAGGATAGGGGCTTACGAGTAGAAGGCTATCCCAAAATATGAGTGCTTAGTGACTGCTTTTTCAGATAGTTATTGATACATGGGGAATGCGTTAGTTACAGAAGTCAAATGACATCAGAATACAACAAAAACAATGTAACAAACAAAAAACTTTAGTAATACTGCAAGTAGGTTACATGTTTGTAACCTGTTGTCCTAGTGGAGGGTAAACCTACTTTTTATGCATCCCAGACCAAGATAAATTACTAATATTGAATTTATAGGCTTCCATCACGCATTAGATTAAGCTTATTTTTACCACTGCATTCCACAATGCACTGACTCTGTTTTAGGGAACATAAAAACAATTATTTTTTCTTCAAATTCTTAGTCTACACATTGCCGCTGTAGATAGGGAAATGCTGTACTTCACTGGTAATTTAACACAGACTCCTAGAAAATGTTATGGAAATAAGTATATGGTAATAAGCAGGGGTGTTGGACTGGGGGGGAAAGGGGACTCAAGGCCCTTGTGTGAGGAGGGCCCAAAAAGATGCTAGAATGAATAGCTGTGGATGCGGGGATGGACGTATACAGGGCCCAGAATTTTGTGCTACGCCCCTGGCAATAAGTAATGGATATTGTGAATTTCCTTGAAAGAAGAGTGCCGTAGTTAACTGCATTGATGAGCTCATAGTGCAGGACAGAAAGGACAACAGTACACACAGGCAATGAACTAAAACTGTCATATAAATAAATTTTAAAATAGACAACAATATACTGAAAATATCAAAGATAAACTAACAACAGCATATACCTTGCTAAAGAGTCACACACATATGCCAAATACCAGAAGTAATAACAAAGAAACCTATGAGATTAAGTCAAAGTATACCTCAAAGTGTCAAAGGCTTACAATTCAAGAGTAGAAAAGCCTCAGGGAATTTTTTATTGTACACTTTATCTTCCATATAGGTTGAATTGTATGCGTACATGTTAACCAATTTCACATTTTTGCATGTTTAGAAGACTTACAGTTGACTGACTTAATGACTCTCTAGTTTACATTCATTCATTGGAATTAATTAGCGCTGATTGTGAAATTCTGACCCGACACCAATCTTAAATATAGAAACTGTCTGAAGTGATTCAACATTTATGATTCAACAAAATCAATCGTACACATGTTTAAAGCAACCTTTAATATAACTGCTTCAAAAGCCTTTTTAGCTGCTATACAACTTCCTTCTGTCATTGCTTACATAGCCCAACAAAATTATTTTATTTTTGTCAGACATTTTAAATGTAATCAAATGTAAAAGCTTTTCCATCGGTGCACATTTACCACAGCGCCGCCACCACCACCACCCGTAGTAGCCCGGGATGTCCAATTCCAGCATTACACTACTAAAATTTTAGTCTGTTTTGCAGCTGCCCCTCTCTCCACGGAGTACGAGTATACAAAAACTGCAGTAATAAAATTTGTAGTTTCAATAGGAAGTTCAACATTGTTAATTTGCATACTATTACTGCACTATAATGACTACCCACATTGACACAAAGCTGGTTGAAAATGTGTATGTGTATCAACTTAATACTGTCTCAATCTTAACTATGGTTGGTATTAAATTACATTGTTCTTTACTGAAAACTTACTTACCTACAATAAAATTATTCCCTGAGCCCAGGGTCCAACATGAAGGTATAGTCCTGAAATTTGCAACAATATTAAATATAGAAAAGCAAAAAAATATCACGTGAGGAGCTGGAACCAGAGAATGTTTGGCATTTTTGCTCAATAAATGTCTTAAATATCATGAAACAAATTGTCAATTTTCTCTTGATTGTCTAATTGATGATTTTTTTCAGCACTACTCTGGTTAGTAGTCCAGTAAAACCTTTTGTAATTTGTCCACTCTGCTCTTCAGCAACAACTTCCTGTTTGTGGTGTCTTTCAGGAGGACATGGCTGCTCACGTTGGAGCATCCCGAACGCCTCAGGAAGTCATGGAACACTATGTCACCATGTACATCCACGGAAACCTGGGCAAGGCCTGCATCCCTGACAACATTCCCAACCGGGTGACAGACCACACCTGCCCAAGCGGGGGGCCCCTGTCGCCGAGCCTCACCACCCCGCTGCCTCCGCTGGACATCAGCCTGGCTGAGCAGCAGCAGCTGGGCTACATGCCCCTGCGGGACGACTACGAGATTGAATATGACCAGGACGCAGAGAAGCTCATCAGCGCGCTGTCTGTAAACTACGACGACGAGGATGTAGAAATCGAAATGAAACGTGCCCACGTGGACATGTATGTGCGTAAGCTCAGAGAACGCCAGCGACGTAAGAACATCGCCCGAGACTACAACCTGGTGCCTGCATTCCTGGGCCGAGACAAGAAAGACAAGGAGAAGGAGAAACCAGGAGCACTGGGAATCCTAGGCACTGTTGGTGGTGTGGGTGGAGCAGCAGCTGGCAGTGGCACTGTTGGATCAGGCTCTACAACAGCAGCAGGATCAGGTCCTGTTCCCAGTACGCCCAAAAGAAAGATCACCAAGGAAGAGAAGGAGCAGCGGGTCAGACTGCGGGGGCTCTGCCAGTTCATGGCCACACGGGAGTTTGAAGACTTCTTTGAGAACATACATAAAGAGCGCTTGCTCAGGGCCAAAGTGCGCGAGCTGCAGCGCTACCGCCGCAACGGCATCGCACGCCTGGAGGAGACAGCTGAATATGAAGCGGCGCGCCACAAACGGGAGAAACGCAAGGAGAACAAAAGCGTGGTCACCTCCAAAAGGGGCAGTGGAGGAGGGGGCGGGCTTGGCTCAGGGATGGGACTTGGGGTTGGAGCTGGAGGGGGAGGAGGCATTGCTGGAGGATTGGGGGTTGGAGGTGGGATCAAAGAAGAGGGAAAAGATGGTGAGTTTGCCGCCATCGAGAATCTAACGGGCTTTGAGTTGCTGTCGGACAGGGAGAAGGTGCTGTGTAACTCTCTGAATCTCAGCCCCGCACGCTACCTGACTGTCAAAACCATCATCATCAAAGATCACCTACAGAAAAGGCAAGGCATCCCGGCCAAGAGCCGGCTGCCCAGCTACCTGGACAAGGTCCTCAAGAAGCGCATTCTCACCTTCCTCACAGAAAGTGGCTGGATATCCCGAGACGCCTCTTAGCGATCCCTCTTGGGTCAGGAAGTAAGAAGTTGATGATTGCCAATAGCTAATATGCTATAAGCTCTGTAGGCAGGACAAAATTACTGGCTTTTTATTTTTTTTCAAAAGTGATCTTGTGAATATGTACATTGCAAAGAAAGAGAATGCCCCACTGGAAAAAAGTACATTTTCATATCAGGGCTAGGAGCAAAAATAAGCCTTTATTTTTACATTTGGAAAGAGACGGGGCTGAAAAACAACAAGTACTTTTGTTCATATTGTTACTGCATGAATGAGAACTACAATGCTAACAAGTTATGGCAGAGATATTGTAGTGTTATTGCATCAGGTGCATTGAACACTGACAGGGCAGAGGCCAATAATGCTGAAAAGAAGGGGAAATAAGACCATAACATTTCCTGGAAACTTGACATTTCTTGGACTGTGTAAAGTAATTGTTAGGGTAAATGTTTGACAGCATGGCACCGATGGGTGACAGAAATGGTCGCTGTCTTTGTTAACTGTTTCCTCAGTTAAAGCTGGACTTTATAGAAAGAGCTTGCTGAATTTTCTAACATTTTGAAGGCCTTAATTCCTAGAAATTGACATGCATCTTCAGTAAACTCAAAATGTTCTGACTTTTTTCCTTCTTACTGCCTACAAGAGAAGGAAAAGAAAAAGCAGCAGGGTCCAACCATCCTCTTTTCTTGTTACTGCCTGAAGGCAATTTGTATCAGGGTTCGACACAGAGGTTGTTATAGAGCTAGACCGATATATCTGCTGATGTTAGTTTATCATTGCTATATCAGCATTGGCACATATGTCAGCCAATAAGCAACAAGAAATATAAGTAAAGAAATGCCAAAGAATATTAAAAATATAATTTAGAGACAGTGTTGTCATTACACACTCTGTCCACCAGAGAGTGCTGCTGGCTGTAAAACCTCCGACGCAGTACATTTCTAGGTTACAATTCGTTAACAACCAAGTTTAAAGGATTCATATTATAAATATTAATTTGTTCATGGTATAAAAAAGAATATCTGCTGATATATTGTATTTAAAGCCCCTGAAAATGTTGCTTCAAATCCCAATTATTATTCATGCTATATAAGCAACAATCCAGGTTAAAAGACATCTTTAGGTGTTATTTATTTTGTTATTTTGTTTTAAAAACCCAGCTAATCTGCTTCATCAGGACTGTTGGTTGATTTAATCAGATTTGATCAACAGTAACCAGTAACAACCCACCTTCATGATGAGATTGAAGTGTTGGTAAATCCTGATGGGTGCTCACAGGTATGTGACATCATTCTAAATGACCCCCGCCCAGTTTCAAGCAGAGAGACATGTGACATTACCAAAGTAGTTTCAATCTTCATAGAAAATATTTAGTGTAGGATCCCGTTAATCATCAAAGCTGACTGAGAAGAACTTTTCATGGCGTTTGAATATGTATGTCTATTGGTTTCAAAAATCCTGTACCTTTAATAGTATTTTAATCTTGTTTTTGTTTGTCACCTGAAATTAGTATGGAGGAGAAACTCTGGCCCATAAACGAGATACGCTACTTCTACAAGGTAGGGTTAGTAAACCGAAGAAAGCAGCATGGAGGCCAGTGAAAATGTTATGGTGGTTACATCTCTTTTTATTTTATTTATTCTCTCTTTCAAACTCAGTGCAGACTAATTTGAAACGATGTCCGA
Source organism: Percina caprodes (assembly GCA_013375575.1). Classification (NCBI taxonomy): domain Eukaryota; kingdom Metazoa; phylum Chordata; class Actinopteri; order Perciformes; family Percidae; genus Percina; species Percina caprodes. The sequence goes on along the minus strand of JABXJD010000078.1, from coordinate 684,473 downwards.
GCGCTGCTTGCACAGACGGATAGAATTTGTGGCTTTGTGGCATCATGGTGGAAAAGGGGGCGAAAATTAGCGAGTCGCCCTGGTGTCATGCTTCCAGCACTGCCGATCAGAGCTGGAGCCGATAAATACCCACAATTTGTCCCGGGAGTGAATGGCGATTGTAACCTTTCTCACTGAAGACAAAGGCGTGTGAGCGGGCTTTTTGGCCAGTGAGAACGGGGCCCATGTGTTGAAGGCAGAACCATGACAGCAGCACTGGTGGCTCATTCTCATCTATTTGCTTTTTCTGCAAGCCGAGCTAAACGGTGTCGATCCCGCTATTTAAATGTAAATGAAGTTATTAAACCGGCTGTCATTTCACGCCAGCAGCTCTGAAATCACAGAGAAGAAAGGCATGTGAATGTGTCTTACCTAAGCTAAAATATATGCTAGATTCAGATATTTTTCTTTTTCACTGCAATGGTAACTGTTGGAAAATTGGCCTTTTTGGGGGGTAAATACAAGTCATGAGTAGCATTTGTTCTGTAGCGGTAGGTAGTCATTGCCCTAAAACTTCTTTTGATGACCACGTTTTTTGTGGTCACCGAATAAAGGAGTGACCTCCCCTTCATTGTATAACTTGAGTTTCTTCAACTGTGGAGAATGATAACGTTCTGTTATGGTCAATAAGTCATCAGGCGTAGTCATATCCTATCAATGTGGTGCTCCAAACCATGTACCATTCTAGTCATACACTACAATTGTATTTAAAGTATTATTTTGGTCAAAAGTTTATCAACAAATCCCATGAAAAGACCAAAACCATCAATGAATTGATTCTACGATCAAACTATCTAATATTGTGTGTATATCCAAAGCCTAATATATTATTTTCCTTTTGTGTTCCATCGTCAGTTAAAAAACATCTATGAGTCACACAGTTGCACTGGGTTATAGAGCAGTCAAAACGGGCCCATATTAGATATTCCTCCAAAAACACACACGTTTGCATATATTTAAATTGCTACCGTATTTGTGCACATTATTTCCATTCAAACAATTCTATTTTTTGGCCTTTATTTCCGCCTTTAGTTTTTGATAGGACAGTTAGTTGAGAAAGGAGGAAGACATGCAGGAAATTGTCACAGGTTGGATTCAAACCCCGGACCTATGCGTCAAGGCATAAACTGCTCTATCGACGTGCGCCTGCTCTACCCACTGAACCAACCCAACCACACTGAATAGGTATATTTATTTTAAAAGATCTACATGCAGACACACAGACCTCTCGCCCTCTCGGGAGCGTGCAGGAGGCAGGGCGCGACGCGGACTCTCGTTTTTAATTTGGTTATAAACAACCAAGTCTCATAACGTTCCTTTAAAATTGTCCGACGACTTTGGCGTCAGTCCTCACCAATATAAGTTCCCAGATGTTTGAGTACTGGCTGTTTGAGTAACGTTTCTTAAAACCAACAGTGAGCAGCTGTTTCGGGGAGGTTACCGACATCTTGCATAGGAACCAATGGGCAGCTGGACGTTGGGAAGTATTAAGAATTTGTTGTTTTAATCTGTCTATCTCTGGGCCTTAGTGGTACATGACTTGGAGAACCGCTGACCTAAAGTATGTGGAAAACATTTATCTTTCCAACATTCATAGTGGGTCAAATCCAGTACATAGCTAACCATAGTGGAATCCATAGCTAACATGTTCTGATTGGAATTTGAGGTATTAGTCAACTGTAGTGGGTTTATTGAAGAGGCTGATTGAGCAACAGACCTGGAATGACCTATGTTGAAGCTGAGGAAAAGGTATGAGAATAATAATGGTATCGGTATAACGGGTCAGGTCAGCTTAAAAGGCAAAAATGCTTTCTGAACCAGAATGTTCTTAGAAATCAAACAGCGATCATGTAGAACTGATTGTTCTCCTTTATTTGAATGTCAGCTTCCTTTAGATAACCCGTAGACTGTTTTTTTTTTTTTTTTATATGGACTGCTTTTCAGATTTTGACAGTGGTGTCATTCTGTGTGTGCAACCAAATGTTCCACATTGTTCCGCAATGGTGTTTTTTGCTGTAATTGTTTTAAAGGAAAATACAGCAATTAATTTTTTATTTTTTTTCGTCAGTGGGGGGGATATTATTTGTACGGGGGGGTGGGTTTGCATACTTTGTCACCAACTGTAGATAATTTTGTAAGATAAATTGGAAAAAGAAACTATAATTACTGACCTGTAAAATGTACAGTTATTTTGTCTCATGGAAATGTTTATAGCTTTTGTAATAAAAACAAAAACAGATTTTGGATTTCAAAGAAGACGCATTTGTGATGGCATGCTGTTGTGCCGTCTTTAATCTTGTCTTATACCGTTGAGTTGTTTTGATGTCCCGTTATTTTGTTATTACAAATGACAAGGTATGTATGGAGATGTATTAAAAGTGCAAAAACGTTATAATTTTTAATAGTCCTGTTTCCTTTTCAATAATATGCAGTCCCTGAAAAGAAAGATTGTTGTCCAGAGTGACAGACAGAGGACTGGTTAATCAAGCTGATTAACCAATACCAGCATGTTAAAGCTCCCCTATTATTCTCATCTTCAGGTTTATAATTATATTTTGAGGTTGTACCAGAATAGGTTTACATGGTTTCATTTTCAAAAAACACCATATTTTGCTGTACTGCACATTGTGGCAGATCCTATTTTAGCTACAAAGTGAGCACCAGAGATGCACAATAACACCCCAAATCCCAGAAAAAATGTTTTTTTCATAATATGGGCACTTTAAGGCATTGGTCACATCGATTTCAAAAAATCTAATCTAACTTTAATAAAAGTGGTTTTATGTTGGCCCTGACGTGAAAAACACAAAGGAAACAGCAGCAAAAGAGGAAACGGCATTTGGTTAGACCATAGAAATAGAATTGGAGTAGAATGGATATCGAACTGTTTGGCATAGTCATTTGACAAGTTGTGGACATGGTGTACATAAGACGACTCTCCATGCTTGGTTCTACTCCACTGTTTATTTGTCCAAAACCTCACCTCGGTGGGGGAAATCGGTTTCCATGGAAGTTTACATGATGGTGGAAGATAGCCCGCTGCTACAAGTTACTTGCCATGACAAAATGATTTCCACTCTGACCATCGTGCTATGTTGATTTGAATGGATTCCCATTCAATTCTATTCTATAGTCCATTCTATTTTTATGGGTGCGATTCAAACCTGATTATGTAGGTACATATTGGACAATGGTTCCTTGTCCCTAATTAGATGTACTTTCTGGAAGTCTACCAGTAACAGAAGTACTTCTTTGGGTTTCCGGCAGATTGGATGCCTTGTAAGACTTAGTCTTTACCGCAGTGGTCCGGGTCGGACCCTTTGCTGCCTGTCATTCCCCCTCTCCTGTCCTTTCCAATATAGGCCAAAGAAAAATATTTCAAAAACAAAATGCTGGCCGATTAAGCTTCTTGTACTGAGAATGTGAGAACTGAGTAGTTCCAACTCCACAACGCAGTACACGGAGTCCCATGTATTATGATGTTCAGATTTGTGTGAGCTATAATTCAGAGAAGCAGTAGCTCAAGTATCTTAATCAGATCCATGAGTTGTGCCACGTTCACTGCAGCTACAGTTGATCGTGTTGGTGAGAAAGCAAGAACACCCGCATGCCTAGCCCTGTTCAGCTCACACAGTATCTTTACCTAATCTCTCCCTTCTAGTCAGAAAGAACAGGGGAGACACTTTGTTCCTCTCACTGACTCTAGAGTCACTACTCGTTCCGAAGCTAATCACCATCACTCTCTCACTCGCTCTAAAAACACCATCCCCATCCTGCTATTCTCAGAGATCGACGCACACACACACACAAGTATAAACTTCAGGCTACATGTGTGGAGCCTCCGCAGAACCATAAATCACGCTTAAGTGAGAAAAGGTTTGGTTTTATTTTAAGACGTGTGTAAAAGAAAAACATTAAACCATAACGCTTTAAATCGGTTTAATCTGATGACACAAAATGATGCTATCGGTTGATAAGATGTGACATTACCGTCAGGCACCGTTGAGCCAAATTGAGGCGTGAGAACCTTAGAATTACTGACGCTGTCTTACCAGAGCCTGATCACATCCAAATGAACAAGGAAAAGATTTTTTTTTTTTTATTCAGAAGGAACTCGGTACAAAGTAACATCGCAATTTTTCTTTAACTCAAGTACGGTTCCTTGCTATAGTCACAGAATGAATATACAACTCAAAACAGGAAAAGAGTCAAGTTCAACATTATTAGGGCTTTAGCAAAAGTCCGGAATGATACCAGGAGTTCAGAATCAGCTTTACTCAATATGGGGATGAATTTTACATCATAGCTCACCCAAAACATTAAAGGGGTTTATGGTCATCAACTTTTTATGAAACATATTTCTCTTTTTCGTAAAGATTCATAGTTGTTTACAATCTCTGACAATAACTGACTCTGAAATGACTGATGACACTGAAACCCTATTATAAGGACTGTTCTGTGCTGGACAAAGTGTATGTGTAAATGGGTATTTTTTGCCCCCAACATCTCCTTCCAGGCAGCACGGCAATGGTTATGTTGAGGGTTAAATTTAGGGTAAGCTGCCTGGAAGGCAACAACAAAAAACACCATAGAGCGTGTAAATGTGCCTGTTAAAAACTGGTGGACACTGTCCGGATATAAAGTTCAGTTGGTTACCGTCTCTTTGAGCCTGGACCAGTGTGCTGTACCTGAGCTCATCCATCACTCAGGCAACAAAGCTAATCCCACTTTATCACAGTTACATCATCACTTCTAGGAGGCTTTGGCCACACCCACCAATGCTGGCCTGAGGGTTCGACCGTGAAGCTTGTAGCCCACTTTGGTTACTACGGCGACGGTGCCAGGCTCCTTGCCCTCTACGGGGGCATGGAAAAGGGCCTCATGCTCGTAGGGGTCAAACTTCTGCCCGTCGGGGTTGAGCTTGACCAGGCCATGCTTGGTGAAGACCTTCTGGATCTGGACCTCGGTCATCACCAGGCCGTCGTACAGGTTCTTCAGGTGAGGGTTCTGGCTCGTCACCTCCTCCTTGGGCACACTCTCTGTGGCCTTCTCTAAGATGTCGGCCACTTCCAGCAGGTCCTTACAGAAGCCCTGGATTCCTGGTGATGAAGCATGCTTTAAATCTCTGACGTTGTATCATAATTATTATGACACACACACACACACACACACACGGGGGGGGGGCGAACTCCAAGACCTTTATAATTATTAATAATAATAATAATAATAATAATAATAATAATAACAACAGTCAGTAATGAAGACACTACCACCAGCAATGGGTTAGAACATTAAAGCATGTAAACCTATTCTAGTAGACCCTGAGTGCAAAAATGACACTGAAAAGGAATATAAAAACTTGCATCTAATCAGTGAAAAAAAGAAGTCATGTCTATGCACACTCTAATTCTAAAAAGGTCTAATAAGATTGTCATGAAATAGAAATCAAGTACATTCTATTATGTGACAGTGAAATACAGGTTTTACAGACAACCACTTCAAAAAGAAACTTTTTTTTTTTTTTATTTAATCAAAAGGCATAATGTTGGCCTCTTGGGACATCTAGTCTAGTATAATTGTTCTAGAACACTGATTATTTTCTACAGCATGTGTCCATGGTAAAGCCCTTTTTAGGTGGAGGATCCTGCTGATATATGGAAAACCGGCACATCTAAAATGGAGTCTTTACCGTATAGCTTAGCATCTTCAATCATCTTCTGACTCCTTGTCCTGAGGTTCTCCGTGTCTGCTAAGGCCCGCTTGTACTTTTCCTGGAAACAAGATAGAAACAGTTAGCCATGTCTTCAACACACAACTAACTACACTACCGGTCAAAAGTTTGGGGAAATTTCCATTATAGACCGAATACCAAAAAAAAAAAACAATGCAACTGGTCTGTGCTGACCAGTTGCATTGTTTTTTTAACCAGGGCAGCAGTTTTCAGATTCCATTATGTGCTTAGATAACTGAAAAAGGTTCTCCAACGGTTTCTCAGTTTTTTAAAATGATATCAGATTAGTAAACAGAATGTGCCTTTGGAACATTGGCAGAGTGGTTGCTGACAATGGGCAATGTAGATATGGCATTAAAGATCAGCCCCCCCTTTCTTCTTCAGATTACCGTTGAATGGGAATAATGCAAAATAATCCAGCCTGCTCAACTCCAGCCAGATTGAACTGGATTTGTGTGACTTACTGTCATGTCTTTGAGCTGTTCCTCCAGCTGGGTCTCTGCTGCACTCTGCTCCGGCTTCTCAGCCTCCTCCTCTGACCCGTGGCCGTTCTTCTGCTGGGTGGCTGTGCATAACAATCGTGGAGAGGCTCTGGGTGGAAGGTGGGGACGAGAGAGAGAGATTGATTTTGTTTGTTTGTTCACTTGTAGGTTTGGACTGCTGGTTTGACAAAACAAGACATTAAGACATCACTATGGGCATAATTATTCAATCATGAAAATAATTGAAAACAACTGTTGATGGAAACATTTTTCCATTTGACGAATACAGGACACAGGCCATATGTGTAGCACACAAATGTTTAGGATTGAAAAGCGAACTTGCTTTGTTTATTTTAGCCGTTAATATCATTCATATTAATCCATTACAAGGTTCCTTGCAGTCTCAAAATGCCTCCCCAGCACTACAGAGGAGGGTCTGGCTAGTCCAGGATGGGCGCAAAACGTGCTCTGGTTTATTGGCATTTCTTTAAAACCATCACAATCGTCTTGGGTGGCGCTAAGTGAAGCCCTGGTGCCGCTGCTAAATAGCTTCAGGAAGGAACTTGTTTTGGTGGAACATGTGTACGTTCAAAGGTTGTTTTAGTCGTGCAACATAAAACTCAGATTGGACAGATAGTCAAGCTAGCTGTCTGGATTTACCCTGCAGAGATTTGAGGAGCAGGTAACCATAGTCCTCAGAAATCAGCCGCAGGTTAGAACACCAACACAAAGATAGCAGAAAGTAACCGGCGGAATTTCCAGTGGCACTTTTCCAAGTGTCCCACTGAATTCAGACAGACCCCTGAAGAATTCAATTCAGTCAGCTAGATGTTTTTAGATGGTAACTGCTATTACTGTTGTTGTATAATGATACTTGAAGCTAATTTTTACAATAGGATGTGTGATTTGGTTATAGCCCTTGACAATAAAATGTATCCAATACTCAAGAGTTCACCTAAAGTTGGAGCCCTTTACACGTACTGTACTACCCCAGGGGTGGACGAGGGATCACTTCATGACATTGCGTTTACTTCATCAGTGTATTGTAATATAAAAAACTACAACCTGTCTGTGTGTTTTAGTCTTTCTTTTAATATAAATATTGTATGACAATAGTCTACAATTATATGAAAATGCAGTTTAAGTAAAATACGAAATAGGAGATTTAATAGAAGATGTTGAACCCATCTGTAAGTATTGCATATATTATTTTACTTCTCCAAAAGTCAAGGTATTTCTGTTCCTTCTCCAGACCTGCTTAACAGCTTAATTAACACTGCTGCCAGGTGTACAACCACCAGTAATAACAAGGTTATGCAACTACCCTATGTGTCATTCGATGATAAATACCAACAAATACGAAGTATAGACTAAGATGGAATATCGTTGGAATCCTTTGAAGTAGTGGAATAGCCTATTCCACTGTGATTTATGTCTTAATCTTTCTCTAGCTAATAGCGTGGAGACATGACGCCAAATTCCGATCACAGGTTATTCATCATGTTCATGTCACGTTTGTTAAGAGAGTAACGACAAAGGAAACGTTAAATTGTCAAATTTAGCAATGGAGTTTGGTTTGACTTTCTTTCCATTTAAGAAAAGACAACACACTAATGGACGTCAAAGCATTATAAAATGCATTTCAACTGATACAAAAAATAAAGAGCTAAGAACACACACACACATAGAAACTCCACTTAGCAGACAGCCTTGAACGTTATTTTAGCATAGTAAACCAATCATGTCTTCATCATTCAGAATGTGTCACGTTATGTCATCATCCTTCTGCTAGAAAAGAACGTGAACGCTATATGCTAACAATAAGAAACACAATAAAAAAGCTTGGCCAGGTCATCTTCAACGCTCGCTCACACACACAACCCCGTATCTTTCACATAACGGTAAAGGTCAACGGACCATGGTCGGTTACGAAAGCTAACGTTGCTAACAGCTAGCTATTACTATGCCGTTTCCTGGGATGACAAGTCAAGCCTGGTATTGCTATAACTGACACATTTCCGTTAACAAAGTCGATATTGAAGTATGTTACCTTATTAGCGCAGGTGAAGATATAATTGAGGAGCTCTGTCTCACTGCTAGCACACACCAGCTCGCCATTTTCACTGACTTCACTACTGACTTGCTAACAGCTAGCTTATTACTATGCCGTTTCCTGGGATGACAGTAACGTAGCTCACCTTCCTGCCAAGTCATGCCTGGTATTGCTATAACGGACAGATTTCAGTTAACAAAGTCGATATAGAAGTATGTTACCTTATTAGCGCAGGTGAAGATATAATTGAGTAGCTCTGTCTCACTGCTCGCACACACCAGCTCGCCATTTTCACTGACTTCACTACTGACTGTAACACACGCTGAAGCTTGAAGGGACGCACAATGATGACGGAAGCCAGCAGCGTACGGTTTGAGCCAATCAGGAGTCAGTAAGAAGACCACCTCTTCTATTTCACAAATCCGATTCAGAGAAGAGTTTGACGACGAGTTGTAGCAGTGTTGCCAAGTCCGCTTATTCTAAGCGACTTTGGGCTTGTTTTTCAGTAAGGTCGCTTACAAATATTGGTAGTCGCGGGTCGCGGTTTTCTTGGGCTTGTTACTGAAGTGTAGTTGCTTATTTGGGCTTGTTCCCAGCTCCATTATAAGTTGTCAAGCAGATATTTTCTATGTTATTTAAACGTAGGAGTTTGTCTTGCCTGTTCCCTCGGTCCCGCCCCTTTCCCCATACACACTGGAGACAGCAGTTATTTTCCGCCCACTTCCTACTTCTAATTGGCTCTGACCCAGATGGCAACGAGTACTAGCCAATCAGAGGCAGAGCAGGGCAATTTTTTTTTTCTGGTTAGGAAAAAGCGCGAGTAGCGACTGATGGTGACTGGACTGTTGTAGAGTTTTTGGAGGAATAAATGCCCGGGATAAAGTGGGTGAAATACGGGAAGAAATATAACAAAGACTGGGAGAAAGAGAAAGGAGTAAAAGAATGGATTCAACCCGTTGTGGGGAACAACTCAAAATTACTGTGAAAAGTGTCTATAGTTGAGATCCCATCAGTTTTCTAATGTTAAATAATGTTAAAAGGTGGTTTAACTCCCTCCTGTGGTGATTATCCTGAAGCTCAGGGAGAGAAAATTAACAAACTCTGTTGTGTGTACAGTTTACCAATCTGTCCACATGGATGGACATTGACAATCCGTCCCCACGGATTGTAAAACCGTGCACACCGTTTATTTATTTTTCTTTTCCAGGATCTTATGGGGACTCCGTAGAAAAAGTCGCTTGTTTTGGGCTTGTTTTCACAGGCTTAGTTGCTTATTTTTCTCGCAAGATCTGGCAACACTGAGTTGTAGTTTGGTTGAGTTAAAGTTAAAGGCGAAAGCTGCTGCATGTGCATGTGACCAAGGACATAGTGATTGGAAGTTTTTGGTATTGGCAGGGTTTATTATCATATGCACCTTAGTACAGAGTACCATAGCAATGAAATACAACATGTCGTTTGCACTCTCAGCACCAGTCAGTAGTTATAAATAACTAGCATTTAAAAACTTTAAAAACATCTAGAATATCCAAGCACAGTAGACATAATGACCAAGTGACTAAGTTCAGACCACAGCCCTCCTTCTTGCTGTGCCATGATTCAGTATAACCTTATTACGTGGGGGTAAAAACTATCCATAAAACGTGATGTACGCGGTGGGAAGCTCTGCAAACGTCTCCCTTATGGAAGGTGGGAGGAGAGATTGAGTGCAGGATGACTAGAATCTTGCATAACACCTAGTGCCTTCTTAGTACTGCGTTTCCAGTAAATGTGTTGGAGTGGTTCAAGTGGAACCCCAATGATTTTAGATACACTTTTGACCTGTGGTGGAAGTTTCTTGTACAGCGAGAGAGGAAGTTGTTGTAAGTGAGACTCCGTTGAAACATAATAAACACAGGCTGCAAACTGAATCAAGGTTTAGTCTTCGGTGAAGGTTTAATTGGAGATGCTTAAATGTAATTTCCCCATCCCCATCACCTTTGTCAGAAGATTAAGGTCACATGAAGTAGCCCTACCAAACAGAAGTTCTGTAGAATGTTAAGGGACATACCATATTTGTTGATACACCTCACAAAATAAAGCCTCTGATGTGTCTTCTTAATGGCACAGCTGATATGAAACGACCATTAGATTAGATTAGATTCATTTTTATTGTCATTACACAGGTACAGGTACAAGGCAATGAAATGCAGTTTTGGTCTAACCAGAAGTGCAATAGTAGCAAGTGCAAGATATACAATGGTTCTATAAGTGCAGGATATGGATATGTACTGAATAAATATAGAGATGATTATAAACAGAATTTTACAGATAGATATGTCCTATGAATATAATATATAACCAACTAGTATTGTGAACAAAATGTACAGCTGGATATGTACTGAATATAATATACAGGTGGATATTACTATAAATAGAATTTTTACAGATTTGTACAATGAATATAATATACTGATGATTTTTATTATAACAGAGTTTACAGGTGAATATGTACTATGAATTTATATACAGATGGCTATTACTATAGACAGAATGTGAGCATAATATACAGATGGCTATTACTATAAACAGAATTTTTACAGATAGATATATGTATATAATAAGTTAGGCTAAAATGAGCAGTATTGTAATGTATAAAGTACAAATAAAGTAAAGTTTGGACAGAAACTATCCGAATTAACGTGCAGTGGAAAGTAATTGCATATTACAGTTAAAGTACGGGATTGCAAATGTATATGTAAACAATTGGTACTGTAAATAAACAGTCGGCAGTGCAAATTGATATTCTAGTCAAGGTAAGTAGTGCAAGATGCATATATAAACAGTTGTTACTATATTAACAGTCAGCAGTGCAAGTAAACATTATAGTATTGCAGATAACAAAATGGAGGCAGGTGTGAGGAGGGAGAGGAGAGTCTGTCAGTATATGAGGGGAGTGGGATCAATGAGGATTAGAGTTCAATAAAGAGACAGCTCTGGGGAAAAAACTGTTCTTTAGTCTGCTGGTCCTAGTCCGGAGGCACCTGAACCACCTGCCGGAGAGCAGGAGAGAAAACAGTCTGTGGGCTGGGTGAGAGGAATCCTTAAGGATGCTGCGAGCTCGATGCAGACAGCATTTCCTCGGGATGTGCTCGATGGCGGGTAATGGAGTCCCAGTGATGCGCTGGGCGGTTTTCACCACCCGCTGCAGTGCCTTGCGCTCTGCCACAGAACAGCTCCCATACCACACTGTTGCACAGTTGGTCAGGATGCTTTCTATTGCACAGCGATAGAAGTTCACCAGGATAGTCAAGGAAAGCTGATTCTTCCTCAGTGTCCTCAGGAAGAAAAGGCGCTGGTGAGCCTTCTTGATCATGCAGGAGGTGTTGGTTGACCAAGACGTGTCCGCCGAGATGTGGATCCCCAGAAACTTGAAACTGGAGACACGCTCAACAGCCATTCCATTGATGTGGATGATGTCGTGCGTGCATCTTGACTCTTTTCTGAAGTCCACGATGAGCTCCTTCGTTTTGGTACTGGTTATTTTCAGTGCACCATGTGGCCAGGTGCGTGATCTCCTCCCTATAGGCAGTCTCATCGTTGTTGCTGATGAGACCAATCACCGTAGTGTCGTCCGCAAACTTGATGATGGAATTAGATTCGTACACAGGCTTGCAGTTGGAGGTGAAGAGGGAGTAGAGAAACGGGCTTAGCACACAGCCCTGTTGTACACCAGTGTTGAGTGTGATGGACGTGGAGCAGTTGGAGCTTGATGGAACATTCTGGGGTCTGTTGGTCAAAAAGTCCAAAATCCAGTTGCACATAGAGATGTTGATGCCCAGATCTCCAAGTCTGGCTATTTACTTAGCCGGGATGACAGTGTTGAATGCTGAGCTGAAGTCAACAAACAACATGCGTGCATAAGTGTTCTTATTGTCCAGATGTGTGAGCAGAGAGTGCAGTGCCATGGAAACTGCATCCTCTGTGCTCCTATTGCTATGGTAGGCAAACTGGTGAGTCCAATGTGGATGGTAGCAAATCTTTCACATGCCCTGAGTACTTGTCCAGGGATGTTATCTGGTCCAGCAGCCTTGTGCGTGCTGATCCTGCTCAGTGCCACCATGTTAGGGAGTTGGAAATATGGATGCCTAAGAACTTAAATGTGTTGACAATTTCAACTGGAGAGTTGTTAATATAGACAGGTTTATGTGTGTTTGTTCTTCCTAAAACCTATGATGACCTCCTTAGTTTTCCCCACATTAAGGGACAGATTATTTCTGCGGCACCACATGTGTTCATCAAGTTACTCACCTCATCCCTGTAGGCAGCTTTATTATTGCTGTTAATGAGTTCTATCACAAATTTACAGTCATCACAGCTCAAAACATAAAATTGTAAAGAAAGAGATTGCAATTTATAGAATACGAGACCAGGTAACAGAAGTATTAATTACAAAATAAATGGATCCATGAAGTGAACAAAATAAAATAAAATCAATATATAAATAAAAATGTGACAGATTTACAAACCTCCTTAATGATATTGACAACAGATGTTCTTAATTAAAAAAATTGGGGTAGCCTACATTTCAGATATAGTTATAGCTTTCTTATTTGTTACTAATTTAAGAGACTCAAAATATATGTCAATTTCAATTTAGAGTAGTTTCAAACATGGTCTTGAATTTGAAAATTTTGATTTATGAGTATGAAACTTCCCTAATAAAATAAAAAGATTAACAATATTACATACATTTCTATCTTAACATTCAAAATATGTAATATGTTTCCCTTCGAGTGTGATTGTATGTGTTGTTTTAGATACCATATCATTTTCAAAACTTTTCTAGAATGTAACACAAAATTAACAACCATGAAAAAGATGAGTTAACGATTCTTGCTCGGTCTTACAAAAACTGCAATAATTGTCAACTGGCATGAATTTTGAGATAAACAAGTTTGTAGGCTATATTTTATGCTAGAATTTGTTTTTTATAATATTTTCAAATGTAATTCCCTCACTTTGTTCGAGATACAATTTCTAAAAGGAACAAGCCACGCCCTATGCCAGTTAATATCATTAAAATGAGAATTCCAGAAAGATTTACCATGAGGTGCTATTTTCTTTAACTTTAGAAAGCATTTTCTAATGTTCTTATTAGTACAATTTCTGCTCATAATATCCATGCTATAAAATTAATACCAGGATCTTCATTTCTATCACAGTAGAACCGTCTGCAAATTTCACGATCCTGTTAGTGGAATATTTTACAATACAGTCATAGGTGTACAGACTATATAATAGAGGACTGAGTGTTTAATACTATAGAGGCTGAGTATGTAGCGCCAACTCTAACTGTCTGGGGGCCGGCCTGTTAGAAAATCCTGTATCCACCTGCAGATGGAATTGCAGAGGCCCAGGTCTAACAGCTTAGGTATTAAAATAGAAGGTCTGATAGTATTAAAGGCACTGCTATAATCAACAAATAGCATCCTGACATACTTATCCCTTCCCGCTAGGTGTTGACACAGTATGTAAAGCCAAGTATCCACAGCTCCATTTGATCTGTATGCAAATTGTAATGATCAGTGGAGACAAGAATGCTGTTGTTAATATATGCTTTCACAAGCTGTTCAAAACACTTCATAATCACAGAAGTCAGTGCTACCGGTCTAAAATCATTTGGCATTCAGGTGGCAGTTGTTTTCTTAAGCACAGGAATTATAATTGATTTTTTAAAACAATTAACCACACAAAGAGAGAGTGACAAGTTAAAAATGTCAGTGAAATCAGAGGCAAGTTGGCTATAACATGTCTTTAAGACTCGTGGAGAAATGCCATCAGGACCAACAGCCTTCAGATTTAAAAATGTTACGTGTGTCAATGACTGAGACCTGATGCTTGCCTGCTGAACGGATTCCCAAATGGAGATGACACATCAACACCATGTGTGTGGAGGTACTTTGACGTGCACATCCTCAGTTGGAGATAGTCCCAGCGCCAGTGTCTCAGCAGCGCCTTCAAAACAAGCATAGAAAATGTTCAAGTCATCTGGGAAGGAAGCAGAGGTTGTTGTGACGCCACTAGGTTTGGCCTTGTAGCTAGTAACCGCATGTAGGCCTTGCCAAACGCGCCTAGAGTCCCCTTCAGAACAATATCGCTCTATCTTGTCCTGGTGTTGTTTTTTAGCAGACTTGATTGCATTCCTAAGCTTGTATCTCACATTTTTGTAACGAGCATTGTCTCCAGATTCAAAAGTGTTAGAAAAAACTAACTGTTCTTTGATTTGATGAGGCTAAGAGGCTAGAGTTCCAATAGAGAATTAAGAAAAGGTTTAATGAAAACAGCATGATGAAAAGACAATAAGACACAAAACATGATAACACTGCAGCTGACAGCAGGCAGACGACATGCCCCTCTTCAGAGACATGTCGCACCGCCCCGAATCATTCTAAATTTCAGAATTATATTCCCTGCACCTGGGGGCGGTTCCCTTTCACCTGGTGTATTTAAACCCATTGTCATTGTTCCGTCGTTGGCATGGTAACATGTTGAGGACATCTCAGTGGCTGTCTTTGCTGCCTAAGAAAAGTATGGGTCACACCATGCAACATGCACATTGGGGATTCCTCCCGGACACAGATCAAAAGCTATCATGTAAATGAGAAATTCTAACAAAAATACAGTCAACATTCCACTGTCCTAGCCTAGTCTAATGGCGTTTTTCCACTGACGGTAACAGCTTGCCTCGCCTCGCCTCGACTCGATGCACTCTACGTCCGTTTTCCATTGCAGATTGAGTAACGCCTCAGCGTGGCTGGTCACCATAGCTACGCAGCCGGAAACTGCCACGATGTAATTTTCAACGCAACTCACAACATGAACATCTGACCTGCTGTGCTTTGTAAAATCGTTATGAGAGTCACGGAGAGGCGCTTATGATGATGACTGGGATGCATCTGGGACAGCAGAGCCGGGGGGGACACTGTCACAGGGTGCAGAGGAAGAAGACAGGGATGTACGGGAGGGTTTGATGCGCTACTTGAATAGCTAAATAAAATCTTTTCTTTGATATATTGTCTTTTTTATCTTAAGTAACAGTGTGCAATATTGGAAACAACATGCAAAAGCCCCTAATAGTCCTTAATATTGAATAGTGAGAATAGAAAAGGGAGAATAGTGCAGAGAGTAGATAATCTGTCAGTGTCTGGCTAGATTTATTTTTATTTTTTTTAAATGGCGCAGTTGTTCCGGACACACACTCCGCACTCGTTTGCTAAAAACGCAGTCATAAATGACGATCCTCTCCGACCAACCAGCAGTCTGCAGGTTTTTACGTCACCTTTTGGTATCGCCTCAGCTCGCTTGGAACCTTGACTGAGGTAGTACTAAAAAAGGACCTGGCAGCAGGTCCCAGGGACTTTTTTTCGCAATGGAAAACCAAAAAAGGCGAGTAGAGTCGAGGTGAGTCGAGTAGATACCACGCAGTGGAAAAACGTCATAAGACAGCAGGGGGCCGGAGACAGAAGATTACTTCCCGTTCCATATGTTAAATGTCAGACTTGACCTGATCAATTCTTTAGAGTCAGAGGAACAGGGGGAAGGTGAGAGACAATATGGCCATCCTGATTTTTCAATTATTTTTTCATTTTTTATTATTTTTTATTTTTATTTTGTTTTGACTTTTTGTTTTCAAATTCAGTTTAGTTTTAATTCATTTTTAAAGCGGATTTGCTTTTATTTTTTTAAATGCTTAGCTTTAGTTTAGTTTTAGTCTTTTTTTGTAATTTTTGGTTATTTGTCGGGGGATTCGAAAAGGTCAGAAAAAGTATTATGTAATAATAACTCAACAAAAATCATACAATTTTAGAAATATGTATTCATAATGCATTCAACAACAAGAACACCAATACAAATATGTACATATGATGATGAGCACAGATACGTAAACAATCAACACAAGACGCAGCAGTGAGTGCAGAATGAGTTTAACGTGTTTAGGAGAGAAACCTAAACAGCCAACGGACTAAAGAAGACAGACATCAACAAGTGTTTTTGAATTCTGTGATCAAGATGGCGGCGCGAGTACATCGCGAGGCTCGCGGCCTCTCCATATTCTGCAATTTTGCAGTGTTTTTCTTGCTCATTTCGGGTCTGTTCGTGCAGAACAGTTGTGCTCTTACATCGTACACCCGACGTGAGCTTTTGGATATTGGTTTGCGAATTTATGGACAACCTTCGACTTCTTCCTGAGATTGCCAGAAGACCCGGGGGAAGCGCGGAGGACTAAGAGCTAAGCTAAAGCTAACACCACACCGGCTCTCTTTACCCAGCATTTTCCTTGCCAATGTACGGTCGCTGTTGAACAAAATGGAGGAGATCCGACTCAACATTACATACAGCAAGAGACTTTTGAACTGTAATGTCCTAATCTTCACGGAAACATGGTTAAACAGCGGAATACCGGACAATGCTATTGAGCTAGCGGGACGCCACACATTCCGGCAGATAGAACACTAGATGGCTCCGGTAAGACCAGAGGTGGTGGATTGTGTATTTACATTAACAAAGCTTGGTGCACAAACTCTGCTATTGTTGGGAGACATTGTTCAGCTAACCTTGAGTTTCTCATGTTTACACAAACATGGCTGGAGCTTACGACATCATCCACATCAATGGAATGGCTATTGAGCGTGTCTCCAGTTTCAAGTTTCTGGGGATCCACATCTCGGCGGACATGTCTTGGTCAACCAACACCAGCGCCTTTTCTTCCTGAGGACACTGAGGAAGAATCAGCTTTCCTCGACTATCCTGGTGAACTTCTATCGCTGTGCAATAGAAAGCATCCTGACCAACTGTGCAACAGTGTGGTATGGGAGCCTCCGGACCAGGACCAGCAGACTAAAGAACAGTTTTTTCCCCAGAGCTGTCTCTTTATTAAACTCTAATCCACATTGATCCCACTCCCCTCATATACTGACAGACTCTCCTCTCCCTCCTCACACCTGCCTCCATTTTGTTATCTGCAATACTATAATGTTTACTTGCACTGCTGACTGTTATTATAGTAACAACTGTTTATATCTGCATCTTGCACTACTTACCTTGACTGATATTTGAATTTGCACTGCTGACTGTTTATTTACAGTACCAATTGTTTACATATACATGTGCAATATCGTACTTTAACTGTAATATGCAATTACTTCCCACTGCACTTTAATTTGGATAGTTTCTGCCCAAACTTTATTTGTACTACCTCTAAATCCATTGTTATACTGCTCATTTTAGCCTAACTTATTATATATATCTACCTGTAAAAATTATGTTCGTAGTAATAGCCATCTGTATATTCATAGTACATATTCACCTGTAAATCTTGTTCACAATACTTGTTATCTATATATTATATTCATAGGATAATCTAGGTGTAAAATTCTGTTTATAATAGTATTCATTTCTATTCATTTATTGAGTACATATCCATCCTGCACTTATGAAACCATTGTATATCCTGCACTTACTGCTATTGCACTTCTGGTTAGACCTAAACTGCATTTCGTTGCCTTGTACATGTACATGTGTAATGACAATAAAGTTGAATCTAATCTAATCTAATCTTTGGTTCAGGTCCCACAAGGATCTGTGCTCGGTCCAATCCTGTTTACTTTATATATGCTTCCTTTAGGCAATATTATCAGGAAGCACTCCATAAACTTTCATTGTTATGCAGATGATACTCAATTATGTCTATCGATCAAGCCGGATGAAACTAATCAGTTAGCTAAATTTCAAATGTGCCTTCAGGATGTTAAAATCTGGATGACGTGTAATTTTCTAATGTTAAACTCAGATAAAACTGAAGTTATTGCTCTGGGACCCAAGCACCTCCATGACGCATTATCCAAAGAGATAGTTACTCTGGAGGGCATCACCCTGGCCTCCAGCACCACTGTGAGGAATCTTGGAGTTATCTTTGATCAGGACATATCCTTTAATTCCCACATAAAGAAAATTTCAAGGATTGCCTTTTTTCACCTACGTAATATTGCAAAAATCAAGAATATCCAGTCTAAAAATGATGCAGAAAAACTAGTCCATGCATTTGTTACTTCTAGGCTGGATTA
Source organism: Percina caprodes (assembly GCA_013375575.1). Lineage (NCBI taxonomy): Eukaryota > Metazoa > Chordata > Actinopteri > Perciformes > Percidae > Percina > Percina caprodes. The sequence goes on along the minus strand of JABXJD010000078.1, from coordinate 666,065 downwards.
CTGCAATTCTTTATTATCAGGCTGCTCGAAAAAGTCTATAAAGACTCTTCAGCTGATCCAGAATTCTCCAGCACGTGTTCTGACAGGAACCAGGAAAAGAGATCACATCTCTCCTGTTTTAGCTTCTCTGCATTGGCTTCCTGTAAAATCCAGAATAGAATTTAAAATCCTTCTTCTCACCTACAAAGCTCTTCATGGTCAGGCACGATCTTATCTTAAAGAGCTCATAGTACCTTATTACACACCAGAGCACTGTGCTCCCAGAATGCAGGGTTACTTGTGGTTCCTAGAGTCTCCAAAAGTAGAATGGGAGCCAGAGTTCAGCTATCAGGCTCCTCTCCTGTGAAACCAGGTTCCAGTTTGGGTTCAGGAGGCAGACACCGTCTCCACATTTAAGAATAGGCTTAAGACTTTCCTCTTTGATAAAGCTTATAGGTAGGGCTGGCTCAGGAAGTCCTGAACCATCCTTTAGTTATGCTGCTATAGGCCTAGACTGCTGGGGGACTTCCCATGATGCACTGAGCACCACTGTCTTCCTCCTTCTCTTCATCTGTATGCAACCTCATTCCATCAATGCATGCTACTAACTCGACTTCTTCCCTTTCCCGGAGTCTTATGCTCTATCACCCCCATAGTCTTGTGCTCTCTCGCCCCTCTCCTATCTCCACCTATCGCTTCCTGCAGGTGTTTCTGGCTCTGGAGTTGTGGAGTCTGGATCTGTGGTTGGAGTCACCTGCTGCCTCCGTGTTCCTGCTCAACACCCACTGCTACAATTCTCCATGTCTCTTTCTGTCTGTCTTCTCTCACCCCCAACCGGTTGAGGCAGATGACCGCCCACCCTGAGCCATGGTTCTGGTCAAGGTTTCTGCCTCTCAAAAGGAAGTTGTTCCTTGCCACTGTTGCCTAGTGCTTGCTCTTGGTGGGAATTGTTGGGTTTCTGTAAATAACATCCAAGAGTACGGTCTAGACCTGCTCTTTTATGAAAAGCGCAATGAGACAACTGTTGTGATTTAGCGCTATATAAATAAAATTGAAATGAATTGAATTCCTACAGTCAGCATGCAAATTGCACGCTCCATCAAAACTTGTGACATCTGTGGCATTGTGCTGTGTGATCAAACTGCACATTTTATTGTGGCAAGCCTAAGGCACACCTGGGGAATAATCATGCTGTTTAAGCATCTCGATATGCCACACCTAAAAAAGAGAAGTGCTCACGAACACAGATTTAGACTGATTTGTGAATAATATTTGAGAGAAATAAGCCTTTTGTGTACATAGAAAAAGAATTTGATTTTTTAGTTCAACTCATGAAAAATGGGGGCAAAACAAGTGTTGTGTTTTTAATTTTGGTCAGTATGTATTAGAGCGTACGTATTAGAGATGATACCATTTTTTGTTTTCCGATACCGATTCTGATACCTGGACTTGTGTAGTGGCCGATACGAGTACTGAGCCGATACCAGTGTGTCATATATTTTATTATATATTTATTATATTATATTTATCATCCATTTTGACAGTCAGTTATAACGGAAAAAGAACATAATAATAAAAATAATTTAATTTGTTTATTAATCCCCAGTGGAGAAATTACAATTTACACTCTGTGTACACACTTTGTTAGTAAATCACACACAGGCCTTAAATACACACACATGCTCAGGACCTATACATTTACTAATGGAGAGATGTCAGAGTGAGTGGGCTGCCAGCTGAACCAGCGCGCTGAGCGGGTGGGGGTACGGTGCCTTGCTCAAGAGCACCTGGCAGTGCCCAGGAGGTGAAGTGGCATCTCTCCAGCCAACAATCCACACCGTATTTTTTGGTCTATATGGGGACTTGAACTAGTGACCCTCCGGTTCCCAACCCAACTCCCTACAGACTGAGCTACTGCCACCCAAATAAAGTACTTTAACATAGATTTTATTTAGGGCTTTATTACATAGCATCAGATCGGTGCATAAACTCCTGTACTTCCCGATACCGGTTACGCAGTATCGGAGGCGATACCGATACTGGTGTATGAACATCTATAGTCTATATACTGTAAAAATACATTGTGAGATATACTGTATATCGCAAGATTAATGTTATTTTTGGCCTAGCAAACTTTGTAGTTTTTTCACATGCTGTTACAACAACTAGTAACATTAGAAAAAGTACAACACCACACAGGATCTAACTAGACCGGGAAAAAAACAACAGGCACGCCGCACACATGTGTTTGGGCTTGCGAAGAGTAGTAACATACCCGCAAACACCATTTTGAATGGGAAAATGTAATCCACGTGAATCGTGTAGGTCCGAAGAGTTTTTATTTGGGGGGTGCTAATACAGCACCGGTGCCTTAACAACCGTTATCTATCGGACCGGGTAGCATCGCGGATTTCGAGGCATTCTTTAGATGCCACTTCACTTCACTTCTCTCTGATGCTCCGAAAACGGAAGTTAGAGGGAACTGAAACATCGCCGCACAGGATGCTAGTCAACACTACACTTAGCAGCAGGTAACGTTAGCCTACCGTTAGCTACCAGCTGGAGTAAACTATGTAAAATAAATGGATATAAATAAAATACCTAAGTAAAATGCTGCTGATAGCTAAAAGGTGTAAAATGTGACTGTATTTCATTGGAGAGGATTCCAACAACAGTCTGTAGCTGCCGTTGTCTGAAAAACACAGACTCAGCCTTGCCTCGCCAGCCTCGTGGTGCATTCAAAGTTATTGTAAAATACCCTTTTCATGGGGCTACCTCATGCCTTCATTTAAACCGGGGGTTGCATGTTAAGCTAACCTTAGTATGAGCAGTAGTAAGGGACGGTTAGCATGAACATTATCATTAGCATGTGGGCTTGCATCAATAAACACGTGGTTTGTCAATTTACTTCAGTTCATTTAAGTACTAGTCGAAAGACTAGAAATCATGGTTGGTTAAATACAACACATACAGAATTAATTTCAAGTCATTTATTTTAGTTTCATTCACCTGTTCCCATTTCAAGCAGGGATCTGGGTCGAAACGGTTAACAGGAAGTGATAGAGTCTGGAGTAATTTACAGAGGGGATGACCTGGAATGGTCCAAGTGTCAGCCAGTACAGAGGAGTGCACAGAGTGCATGGAGTTCTGTTTTGAGAAGCTTGTTCAGCATGTAACATTTCATTTTTGATGTTATAGTTGATATATGGTGTATTCATGAAGCCAGAAATGCTTGGGAAAGGTGAATTAACCAATTAACTTTGGTTTGTCTTGTAGGAGGCCGAGGCTCCTCTAGAAAGAATAGGCTCGTTCGGGATGAGCCAGATCTGCGCAGAATCGATCACTGGTGATCGGTGCCCGTTGCATGCCGGTTAGATTTGTGTCCAACTTGATCCCAACTTGCTCTGACGTCATGCACACGTGGGCAACGGAAATCTCACGAGAGCAAGACGGCCGCAGTTCTGAGACGCAGGCAGCGCATTTGCTTTTCACCAACTGCAAGAGCCAGGCAGACCCAGAGCATGCTGGGAAACGCCGGCTTCTCAGCTGATTTAAACTAAATCGGAATCGCACCACAGTGTTTTTGTCACTTCCTGTTTAGTCTGAAGGTTGCTGGAATCGGCTGGAAACTGTCCGACTTTACCGCAGCTTTTCTCGTCTACTTTACAGGCGAGGTGCAGTTCATCTCGAACAAGCCTAATGACTTTGGCCTGAAATAAGATAAACTTTTATATTTTTGAACAGACAAATACAATTGAACAATGTGCTCCTTTTTTAAAATATAAATAAATCTTTCTGTTAAAGCACTGTTTTAAAAGTATCGTATCATATTGGTAAGAGCACGGAATATTTAAATTGTTTGACAGCACTAATATGTGTTCATACAGTATATCTATATATGACTGTGTATATACAGTACGTATGTGTATAAATACATGTGTATGCATATACACACTGTATATATGTGTATAGTCGGTTTACAAATCAACTAGTAACCACTGGAAAAGTATGAACTAATTATCCAGATAATGTTTATATATGGTCAAAGTATTTTTAACTACTTAAGATATTATAGTCATCTGTTGCAACTTTATAATAACCATCCATACACGGTTTATAGACAGTTTACAAACAAATTAGTAACCCTTAACAAAGGGTTAGGAATATCTGGCCCATCTAATGTTTCTAGATGTTTTAAAATTGGTTTCTTAAAGGCTTGTATGGAACTTGTACAAAGCTTTGCATCAGCACTTTACTGCTGCTTCTGTGGATGGCACAAGAGATGAAAATGAGAAGGCTATGTACAAGGGTCTGATGGCCAAAATGGAGACACAAGAATTCCTGTGTGATTTAGCTTTGATGTATGACACGTTAGAGGAAATATTACCTTTCCCTGAACTTGCAAGGAAAAGGAATGACACAAAAACAGACAAACTTATGAGAAGAACCATTCGCATTATTTCATGCATGAAGACCACGCCAGGTGATAAAAGACAAGAAGCTCTTACAGCTGCAGAGAGACAGGGGAGTTTAATAGCATTTACTTAACCAGTTTGAGTGTAAGACAGATAAACTCTGTTGTTTCAGTCACTCATTGGTAATCTGGAGGACAGATTGTTCAGCACTGGCTTAAGCAGACACCCTGGCGTATCAGCTGAGAACACCACTCAATATATAGATTTGCTTGGTCACTTTAAAGTTCTTACTCCAGAAACCTGGTCGGTTCCCTTACATGAGCAGTATGGGGAAGCTTGCATCAAGCGTCCACTAAGATGTAGACTCCTGATCGAAAGTGTCTCAGCGTTGATGTTTGTTAACCTGAATGGTCCTCCATTGTCAAAGAGGAACCCAATGACCAACCCATATGAAAATCTTGGCTGGCAAAGCACAGGAGCTACAGACACACCTCTGCAAGCCATCACCTCAAGTGGAAAAAAGGCACTCTGAATTTAACAAGGGAGCAAATTGAAACTGTTCCAAAGGCCCAACTGTACTGGAGATTCACAGGGAATCTAACCTGCACCAGGTGAAAGACATTTCCCTCTACATGGCTACATACAGTAACCCTTTATGTGAGCCCATGTTCAATTCTATATATTGTATCGTTTACTTGTTTATCACCTGTGACAATGTACTTGAACATTCTGCTAGAAAGACAAAGACAGGAGCATAATGCAATATCATTGCAAAGATTAAGCGATTAGTTTACAGTTTTTACTGTTGCTAATTGCTAAAAACACAATTTGCAAACTATGCTGGTTTTATCAAAATACTTCATATATCCTGCAAAATGAAGCACTGCAACCAAAAGTACATATACATCATTATCAAAATCAAATGTTTGCACCAAATGACACTTCATATTACCAGATTTGTCTAACCAACTATTGTTGGGCATAATGAAAACACTCACCTTCAGTATGCTTTGCCATAATACTCAAATAGTATATCAAAAAGTAAATATTTGTACATACACACATGCTATTTTTTCTTATTTAAATTATTTTTCACCTGACGGGTTTCGTCAGTGCAACATTTGCACATCAGATATATTTACATTGGACTGAACAAAAATGTGCTCACAAAAAACAGTAAACTGAAGGGAAAAAATGTACAGAAACGTAAAAAAAAAAAATAGTGTTTACCTGTGGTCTTTTCATCATGTTTATTTCAGTCAGGAGCCGCGTGCCGGCTCAGAGTCAGGCGAGCTGCGTGCTGGCCCGGGGTCAAAAGAAGCTGCACACTGGCTTAGAGGTAGAGGAGCCGCGTGCCGGCTCTGGGAGACTGGCCCCTGCTAGCACTGGGAGACTGGCCCCTGCCGGCTCTGGGAGAGGCCAGTACTCCTTCTCCACCTCCTCACAACGCTCCAGCGGTGAGATCTGCCTCGTACATGAGGCAGAAGTTTCAGGCCATGAAGTCAACCGCTGGTTCCAGGGGATGGAGGAGAGGCCGGAAGACACTCCGCTGGGTCCTATTTAAGTCATTTTCCATTTTTTTACAGAATTCCATAAAGAACCAACACTCCCAGAATAAATGTATAATAGTTTCATCTTCAGCTTTACAGAATTCACATTTACTATCCACAGCTGCGAATCTGGAAATAGATATGTTAGTGGGGTAAATATTATGCAGTATTTTGAAATGTAATTCTTTCATCTTATTAGGGATAACAAATTTGTATGGTAGAAGCCATGTTGATGCCCAGTGAATGTTGAAATATAGACAGTTCCAAACACATTTACGCCCTGGAGTGATTTTCCTTCTGCTGAAGAAGAAGTTCCTTATATGTTTATTGGTACACTTATGACTTTTAATATTTATTCCATCAACAAAGAAGTTCGGATCCACTTCTTGACTCTCAAAGTGACATTTCATTAGTTAAAGAATCCCACTAGGTATAGCATTTATTACCATTTGATGTTCTTTATGTGTGATAGGAAAAATTTTAGACCTAAGAAAATCTTCATAATTAAGAAGTTGAGCTTCATCATTCATCAGTCTGCAAGAAAAATCATATTCCGGTCAACCCAATGTTGTAAATATAAGGACTTATTCTTTCTGGTTATGAAGTCATTGTTCCATATAATAGTTCTGTGAGGAGAGAAATTGTGTTTAAAACACATTTTTGCAGCATTAAGTGCTTGCTGATGGAATTTAGAAAGTTTTTGTGGTAACTTAATTTCATTATAACTGCTTTGTAGTACAAATTGGAGGCCTCCCATTTTTCCAAAAATGGACTGTGGATTCTGGAGCTTTTAAACATTCTTTTATCCATTTAATTCTAAAGGTATTGTTCACATCCATAAAATCCAAAATTTCCATGCCACCTGCTCTTCTCGGGGCTACTAAGATCTCCTTTTTCAAACGGTGGCATTTGTTTTTCAAGATAAAGTTAATTGAAACGTCATTTATTTCTTTACATAGGGATTGATGGATAAACAGAGATTGGGTAGGGTAAATAAATCTAGAGACACCGTTCGCTTTACTCAGAAGAACTCTACCTAGCATGGACAGATCTCTCTGAAGCCACATGTTAAATATATTTTTAGTTTTTAGTTTATTTTATTTTAGTTTATTTTTGGCTTAAAATTTCTTTCTTGATGTTCCTTTAGGTCTTTAGAGATATGAATTACAAGGTATTTAATACTGTGTTTCACAGGTATGTCACATATTAGCTTTTCATCAGTGTTATATAGACATAAAATTTCACATTTCGAAACATTGAGTTTTAAACCTGATTCTAGCGAGGAGGATTGTATTTCTTTGATGGATTTTCCAATTTGTTGTTTATCTTTTAAAAAAAGAACTGTGTCATCAGCTAGTTGAGAAATTTTAATTTCTCTTTCAAAAATCCTTAAACCTTGTAAATTATTACAATGTAAAATATGTAAGGAGAGCATTTCAACTACAATGAGAAATAGAAATGGAGAACAAGGGCAGCCTTGGCGGACTGATCTATAAACTGAAAAGCTTTGGGTGGTATTTGGATATAGCATGACACAACTACTGATGTTTTTATAAAGCATTTTAACACCTGAGATAAATTTTTTACCAAAACCAAAAGATTGAAGTGACCTAAATAAAAATGTATGCTCTACTGTGTCAAATGCCTTATAAAAATCCAGCAATAATATCACAGCATAGATATTATACACACATATTAGATCAAGAATGAGCCTGATGTTACAGCTTATATGCCGATTAGCCATAAAACCAGTTTGAGTTTCATTTATAATTTGGTCCAATCCTTTTTTTAAACACCTGGCAAAAATTAATGAAAGTATTTTATAATCTACATTTAGCAATGTTATAGGTCTCCAGTTTTCTAACAAAAGATGATCTTTATCTGGTTTGGGAAGTAGGGTTATTACACCCTGCTTCATAGTAGTAGTCATTTCCTTATTATCAATACAATCTCTTAGCATATTAAAAAATGGAGTTTCAATTATGTTCCAAAAGTATCTATAAAATTCGACAGGAAGACCATCCATTCCTGGAGATTTCCCTTTTTTTCATTTTATTTACAGCTTCAAGAATTATCAGATTTTAAGACAGGTTTATCACAGTCTGATTTAAATTTATTTGAAATTTGTGGAATAAATTTTCTAATTTTGCTGATAACATTTTCATCCTCTGTTGAATTATAGTGAGAGCTGTATAGATGTATAGTTTGCTATATCAGATGGGTTGGAATTTATAAAGTTATCAATTTTTAAGGAGGTAATATTATTTCTCTTTAGGTTTCTTTTTTCCAGAGCAAAGAAATAACTTGTATTCCGCTCACCTTCTTCTAACCATTTTGCTCTAGAACGTATAAAGGCTCCTTTAGTCATATTAATATATAATCGGTCAACCTCTTCTTTCAGACTTGACAGCTTTAATTCTTCCTCTTCGGTAAGAATATTTTTATTTATTAAAGAGTTCAGTTCTGCCATTGTTTCTAGTTCTCTCAAAGTGTTACGTTTTTTTATTTCCTTACTAGATTTAATAGCTAATTCTCTGATTTTAAATTTAAAGAATTCCCATTTTTTAACATTGCTAAGTTCATCGCAGTTGAAAATGTCACAAGCAGTAGCTTCCACCAATTTACAAAAGGCTTCATCATTCAATAGATTGCAGTTAAATTTCCAGAAACCACGAGATTTCCTGGTTTGCTCCTGTGGATTAGCAAAAGTGCACTGTAAAAAAAATCTGTAATTTTACATACTTTTCTTGTTAACTTTACAGATTTTTTCTGTATTTTTTTAGATACAGAAAAATGCCAATAAATTACAAAAATAAACTGTGAATTTAAATGTCTAATGTAAAATAACATAAAAAAACTGTAACTGTGAATAAGCATAGCATTATCATTATTTTACAGAAAATTTATGTTTTTTCACATAAAATTACTTTTAAAATAAGTTCAAAATGTATTGTATTTTCACAAATATTATTTTTTTATTTATAAGATAAAACTGTTAAATTTAAGTTTAATACTGTAAAAACACTGCTAAAAGTAGATACAATCAATGGCAATTAACAGCAACAAAAAGTATTTTTCTGTCATTTTACATAGAATACTTGTGAATTGACAAATACCTCGTAAAATTATGGAAATATTCATTAATTTGAAAACAAAAACCTTGGAAAATAGCTTTTAGTCAGTGTAAAAATGTCTATAAGCAGTATTAAACTGTAAAAATACAGTTTTTGTTATTTAAAACAGCCACAATCACTGTAATGACACATACAAAAGAAAATGTATTGTTTTCACATAAGTCTGTAAAAACACTATCAGAATGTATCATATATTCACAAATATTTTAGTTATTTAAAAGCTAAATCTAAGTATTAAGGTTTGATACGGTAAAACATTACTAAAAGTAGGTGCAATTAATGACAATTGACAGTAAAAGACATTTGTTCAGTCATTTTATATGGATTTGCTTGTTTTCAACATTGACATTTTATATTACAGTATAGTAGTATATACTGTTAAGTTATGTTAGAATAGAGTCCAGAAACCCCTTTTGATTGATACTATTTGTTAAAGGAGACCTTTTAGGCTTTTCTGTCATATCTATGATGTTACAATGTCAGATGTTCATGTTAAACATGGCCAAAGTGTCAAATAATGAGCTAAACATATTTAAAAGAAATCCCTGTGAGACAAAAAAAAAAATCACATTACCCACTGTTCAGAATTGTTTTCAGCAGTTTTCTTTACTCTGGGCTCTGTATGACGACACACTGACCCAGTTTCCTATATATCTGGCTGAGCACACAGGTCCCACCCACAAAACACAGGGACAGCGCTGCCCCGTTGGCTCAGTCCATCCAGAAAGCACAGGACGACAGAACTGAGTTGGAGCATGTTCAGTGTGTCACACAGAAAGTGCTTTTACGGTTATGAAGAAAAGGTATACATATTTTCTGGTTTTCACTCTGACGTTCCCTGGCTGCTCTGCATTAACTCCGTGATTTATGAAGTTTCCTGATGGACAGAGCTGTAGCTAACGATAGCTTGCAGCAGCAGCTGTTATAAGCTGCCTTTGAACCAACCGTACAAAGCATCTGTACTAATGTTGGTGTTTACATCTAAAACTAGCTAGCGGAAGCTACCATACAGGGATCACAAGACTACAATATAGGGCTTGAAATGCAGCATCATACAGCCCCTTTTTAAGTCAAAATGTCAGCTTAAACATTTCCACCCGCCATTAAAAAAGTCCAACTAACATCCTCCATAAAACCAAAACATCTCATTTTATTTACATTATTTATAGCATTTTCAGATATTTTCTTTCAAACCCAACTGGTTCAACATAAAGCAATGCATGTTGCCATTTTGCTTTGATAGGACTGTAAGAGCAATGAAAGGCTAATACAAAATGGTGGTATACCATACAGTGAACTACCATGTATAATTCTAAGACTTCCTCACTTTCTTGATTCAATTTTATATTATGACTTTCTAAAGCCAGCTTTTATATCAGTGTGCGCTGGAGTTACTTACAGTTGGTTACGTCCACAATAAAGTTGGTATTCAAAATAAATGAAAATCAATGCAGGGAAAATACAGGAATGTGATACAAACAAAACCCAAGCAGAACATGTTAACATATCTTGTTAAATGGTTTGTACCATTCATAGCACACTGTACAATATATTGAACATATAGGGCAGTCTTTATAAATCCATTTATATGCCAGTTTACAGCATGCAAGCCCAAAGTAAATTTTTGGACTCTTCTGACTTTATACTACAAAACCTCTGAATGACATTAAGTAACTACTAAGCTTTTAAGGTAGCTCAATTGGAAAGCATAATTAACGGCAAACAAAATCCTCAGTATATCTATCCAAGGTCTGTAACACATAAAAACCTGATGGTTGAGTATGAATGACATGTGGTAAGTTTGAAAAGGCGATTCCTGAAGGCACTTGACCACTGCCACCAGAGCCACTTCCTCCTGGTATGTCTCCAACATTCTGAAAAGGGAATACATATTCAGTGTGTGTTCATATATTGTACAAAATATCATATTGATTTCAGAGAAGAATGGGCAGACTGGTTCGAGATGGTAGAAAGGCAACATTAACTCAAATAACCACTCATTACAACCGAGGTTAGGGCTGCTCAATTATGGCAAAAATTATAATTTGGTCAATATTGAGATCACGTTTACTTATCGACTTTGGAAACATCATCCATTTATTTAACCTTTTTAAAAGACTTGTATTTTTAACAATGGATTTCCTTGGATATTATTCAACTGAAAAGAAAGAATATTGCGAACCTAAGTGTGGCACAACAATTGTTTTACCTTGATTATTTTGTTTTAATAATTGTTGGAGCCCATTATTGAAATTGAATCGTAACCGTAATCAAGGTATTCAGAATACCATCTCTAAACGCACAACCTTAAAAAAAAATGGGCTACAGCAGCCAAAGACCCCACCGGGTGCTACTCCTGTCAGCGTTTTGGTACCCAACCCTAAATTAAGACCCCACCGGGTGCCACTCCTGGCAGTGAGAATAGAACACAGGTCTCTCACACCAGAGTCATTTTGTCTCATGCACTGCCTCACCGACCCCCAAACAGAATGTTAAACGGAACTACTAAAGAAGCTACGCGTGGAAATATTTTCAGTTCATTTTGAAACTGTGATGGAACAAATTAGACTGTATCACAGATAATCAGTCTATGTTGTCATTTAAAGTCAAAGCTTTTAATATTGCCAAATTGAGTTTTATGTTTGATAGTGATTTCACATTTCTTGATTGTATAAAGGCGACATACAAATAAAAGGTGAACATTAATTTATCCGTACCGTTTTTATTTCTAAAATATTATATAGTTTTATAGGAGTTTTATAGACATGTCAAATTATTTTGTTTGTTACGTTTGTAGCCACATACATCCATTGTGGGCTTTCTTGGCAAGTTTTCTGAGGCTTTTATATTGTTCATATCCATATCGGAATTATATCATATTGACTAAATTACAGAATATATTGTGATATAAATATTGGCCCTATCGTCCAGCCCAGGTCATCACTGTTATAAAATAAAAGCCTTCGCAGAGTTGTATAGTTGTGACTTCATGACATTTCATAAAATTCAGAAACAGCAGCTACAAAATTTTGGATTTTAATCAGCCTTTTATATTAACTGGATCTGATAAACCCAAGATGACTCCTATGGGGCAACAAGATGAAAAATGTAATTATGGAGGATTAAATGTTGTACTCTGTTCACAACAAATAAGTAACCTTCACAACAGCTGTTCAAGATGAAGTTATAGAAGGCCTCTTACCAGCAGCAATGACTCGTTTAAGAGAGGCCCTCATTTTTTTCCCATGGCGCCTGGAACTTGTCTACCCACATGCTGCTGCCACATGGAATGGTTATTTGACAGGGCTGAAGATGGAGCTGAAGATGGGGCTGAAAACAGGGCTAAGGACGGGGCTGAAGACAGGGCTTTCTACCTCAGGTGAACAGGTGGCTGGCTGGGTCTTCTTGAGTCTGCATATAAGCACAGAACAAAAAGTATAGTAAACCTCAGTAACAAGATATAAATTTGCAATGTCATTATTTGATATAAATGCATATTAGATTAGTTATTAAGATATAATCAACATATTTACATAACAATGAGATAGCTAACATGCAGCTTAAGGATTTCTGTCCATGTGTTTGTGGCACTGGTTTAACTGTATTCCTGTTAGTGCTATTGAAGTGCTCCCACTGTCATAAAAGCAGCATAGCTTTCGACATGTCCAAAGTGAAATCTAATGTTTTGCAAGTTGCATTATATGAATTTTAACGTGAAAAATAAACCAAGAAAATGATGCTTTGCAGAACTTACAAACCTTAAAGTTACAAGTGTATGTCACTTTTGATAAGCTAATGTTAGCTTAACTTGGAAGTAGTTCGTTTAGCATCTTTTAGCATTATTACCGTATACCGTTCTGTAAATCTTGGCTAGCCTTTCTTTAAAGAACCGAATATGTTGGTTAGTGAATAGAAATCATTTTGTTAATTAAAACACTTACGTGAAATGTGTTCAGTGCTGCTCCAGTCCTTCAATGGCGCCCCACTCCTCCTTCACGTCGCTACAAATGTCCTCGTTGTGAAAAATACTCTTCCTCCAGCAATGTTTCTTACTTGATTGCGGCTGTTTTACCGTCGTAAAATCTCTGAATATATTTTGTTTATGACATTGTTTAATTTGTTTTGTTCATTTGAAACAGTCAAATGTAACGTTAACGTCACAGAAAGCCGCGCAGGAAGACCACAGAACTAACTACCTACTTGTGAACTACAAACGCACCGCGCAGTCATACACATGCGCATCCGCACATTACTGTCACCAACTGGACCGGAGGGGGGGGCGTGTTCGACCACTGTCATGAATGCCGTGGCTGGGCTTCATTCCATTTCAAATAACTGCCTGTCTGCCGCAACCCGAACCCTAAATCCACTGCTTCTGTTAAAATAGATGACTTATAGATGCCATCCAATAAAGCACTTCACACAATATGTTACAATTCTCTTTTCAAGCTAATCAAAATAGATTGTGTGTGTAAACTGACAAAAAGCATAAAAGCACTGCAGTAAATATTAAATATGTTTACTAGTATTTGGTTATAACAAAATATTTCTGGCTACTGTGATTTAGTATACTCCAACTAACGGTGCACAAACTCAGTAAAGACACATGCCTTTGGTGTGAGAAACCTGGTTTCAAATCCCACTGCGATACATCCACCACTGTGCACTGAACCAAATGGGTTACCTTCTCCAGAGATGTGACCTCTGACATATACAACAGTTGTAAGTCACTTTGGATAAAAGTCTCAGCTAAATAAGTAAAATGTAAAATATGTAGCTCTGATTAAATGGTGATACTTTTACCTGACAGAAACAAGTCTACAGGTCTTGATTTTCAAGATTATTTCCACATATATGCATCTCCTGCTTTCCTACATTCCATGATTACTTTCATTAAAAAACATAATCAACTCTTGAAAGGTAGTACTGATGGGACAATATGACTTCATATGAAGGCATCCCTGATAGTATGTTGTTTGGGCATGTGGACATGGATGTTGTGGTGTTAAAAATATGTCATTAGTAAAGACAACTGTTAAACTACATTCACACTGCAGGCTTTAATTATTGTCCAGATCAGATTTTTTGATTGACTGTCCTATTTTTAAATGTGCCGCATATTAGATTGTAGTGTAAACTGGCTACAGCCTGAAAGAGGATGCAAATACATGACATATGACTTTTGTGGCCAGCTGCATTAAACCACTCTAAGAAAGTGCAATATTCTACTTTTGTAATACCATTATCAATATATTTTGAACCTTTTCATGTGTTTCTGTAAAATAAATAGTAAATTAAAGCTGTCTGATAATTTCTTAAATAAAAAAGTACAGTAACTGGAGCATTTGCTCAGGTTTCACTTCAGCCCCCTGAGTTTGAGACTCCTGATCTAGACTGACATCATTCGCATGAATTCTGATTTGACTGTCAGACTGAGGTCACATTTCAAAAAAGCCTAGCTGTATCTCATTATGATTACATATGCAGCCCAAATTCAAACTAGAAAACATTTAATTTTATGTGACTTATTGTTATAAAATCTGGTCTAAATTGCAAAAAAAATCTGATTTGGGTCAGTCTGCGGTCACAACACAAGATAAACCATTGGTAATACTTTCAAAATAACCACTCTGTGTGTTACAGCATTAAAGCATTATATAATGTTCTGTGATTCGGAATTTTTTATTTCATATGTGTCTGTCTGCCTTCATAAATTCCAATCTGGACAGTAAAATTGGGATATTTTGCACAAACAAAATTCTTATTAAAAAGTAAGACTGCTTTTTTTCAAATCCAACGACATGGAGAAGCTTTTCCATATGAGCAATTGTAAACAGCTTCTTGGATTGTAGTATCTTGGAAATATGTGAAACAGCGCGAAAGACTTGAAAGGGTTAAATCATGAACGTAGACGTCGTTAACAGATCTGCCAGGTGCAAACAGCGGTCAACTTCAAAGACAACTTTCAACTCTGCAAAGTCAGGAGCGGGAGATTTTGGGACACGTGACTCTAAATGTGCGAACCTTCCAATAATTTTAAAGAACAACGGCAACGTTTGAGTGGGAGGGGTTACGTTAGAAAGCGCGGTGGATACAGCGGGAAGGAGAGAGAGACCGGAGCCAGAGAGGAGCCGTGGCTGTTTTACCGTTTGAGACAGTTTGGAAGAGAGAGAATTTTAAGTGCAACGTGTGCGAAATTCAGGTTGGATAAGATGCCATTGACAGTCTGCACGTAAACAAGAACTACAAGGTACGTAAGCCCGACATAAACTGTATGAACTAACGTTAACGTTACCCATTCAAGCTTGGTAACTTTAGTTAGCATAAATGTTAGCTTGTTAATCGTTTACCAACTTTGACTCCAGCTTGGCAGACGTGCTAATTCTGTAACCTGGGGCCTGAACCTCGACGTTAACGTGGTTAACGGTGTCAAATAAATGAAACAACGTTACAGCAGTAAGTGTTGGCTCACTAGTGTGGGAAATTATACTCAAAGTATTGTGATTATTCTAAGAAATTATACTCAGGTATTGTGTACATGTTTAGATACTGTGAATAAACTTATGTATAAGTAAATGGAAGGAAGCCCTGATCAAGATACTGAGTGAATCAAGATACTGAGTAAACAGATGGGTTTGGGTGAAACTTGTCCTTTTGGTGTATAAATAAGGACAACACTCCTGTGTCGGGTGTAGAACAATAAACCACATATGGCAGGAAACCAACAGGAGATCAAAGGCCAGGAGATTGCACTGATTACATTAGCAGTTGTATATGACATCCCCCTACAAGACAGGTGTTCAAAACACACACACACACACACACACACACACACACACACACACGCACAGACAGACATATCCTGTCAGCTGAGACAACTTGGCGCGCTCACCCGGCCAATGGAAAGCATTGTTGACATGACTGTATGAACTGACCAGTGACGCTTTAACCAGCAGGGCTCCCTTAAGGAGAACCCTTTAAAAACACTAGCGCATCCCTGTTTTAAGCGCCTTTGATTTGGAAAACCTCTGAACTAGTCACGTTTTCTATCAGGACCGTGCACGTATAACTGCACGGAATGCATTGCTCTGTTTTTATTAATAAATCAATTTGGTATACTTAATCGAAGCTAGAGTGATTCCTTAGCCGGACGTTTGGACCCTCCAAGTTGGGATTCGCAACAAAATGGTAGCAGAGGATGGTTTCGAGTAGCGGTTAAATTTAAGAATCCCACGGAATCAGGATTAACAGTTGTTAAACTCCAAGTCCAGGTTTCACGGACAGTCCACGTCTGAAGGAACGAGACAAAGGAGACATTCTGTGCAAACCTCGGAGGTCTGGTCACTGAGAGCTCTCTACAAAAAAGGTAAGCTGAACCTGTTTTCATCAAACTCAGCATATTGTATAATAGTATAAACTAAATTAAAGTGATCAGAGCTTCCGGGTGAGTACATAATGTAATGTAAAAAATATAGACTAAAAATTATTAAGTGTTTTGTGGACATTGAGCAATGCATTCCGTTTTTCTGTTGAAGAATGAGAGAGGAGTGTGACTGAGAAAAAGCATCTGGGATGCGTATATGATTCCATATGTATGGAGCTACGCTGTGCGTTGAGATCCGATAAACTTGTCAGTAAAACTTGCCGAAGTGATATTACTGATGGGGGAAGGACGAGACGCGATAGTGAGCCAGTGGTCATAGGTGATTCCAAAGTTTTGGAGCCGAGTTATGCGGGTGTTTCGATAAACTGCCAGTAGAAATAATCAAGCTGCTTTAGAGGGAAGTTCACAGCGCATAACAGGGGCCAGTGTTCGCCATACGGAGATCCGGTCCATAAGACTGGTCTCAACGAATGTAGACGTTGAAGAATGAGTGTGGGAAGTGTGAATGAGCTGATAAATATGATTCCATATGTTTGGAGCTACGCTGTGCGTTGAGATCCGATAAACTTGTCAGTAAAACTTGCCAAGTGATATTACTGATGGGGAAGGACGAGACGCGATAGTGAGCCAGTGGTCATAGGTGATTCCAAAGTTTTGGAGCCGAGTTATGCGGGTGTTTCGATAAACTTGCCAGTAGAAAGTAATTAAGCTGCTGCCGAGGGAAGTTCACAGCGCATAACAGGGGCCAGTGTTCACCATACGGAGACCCGGTCCATAAGACTGGTCTCAACGAATGTAGAAATAAGATGATTCCATAATTTTGGAGTTACGTTTTGCGAAAGATGCAATAAACCAACCAGTAAAGCTGATTACACTACTGCGAGGGACGGTCGGGACGCGAAACGAGCCAGTGTTCATCAAGGAGACTAAGTCCATAAGACTGGTCTTAACGAATGTAGAGAGTGATTGAGAGATAAGAGATTTAAGAAGAGAAAAGAGAAATAATGTTGTTAATGTAATGATAATGTAATGTTAATGTAGGCCTAATGAATTTGTCAGATGTAGAATCGAGAAGACTGGAAAAGAATGACTGTGTGAGTCTAAAGTAAAGCGTTGACAATTGACCAAGCCTCTGGTCCGTCTGTGGTGCTGCCGTACGTAGGTTAAATTACACGTAAAAATACTGTTGGTGGATCTCGTTATAAGTTCGATAGGGTGCTTTGTTGGTTATAAAAAAAAAAAAAAAAGGAGCAGAGACAGCGTGTAAAAAAAAAAAAAAAAGCAGAGGGGAGGGGTGAAGGAATTTTTCTGAGAAAGGGAGCAGACGGCGAGCAGAGTGAGTGAGAAGGGAGGGGCTGAGAAAGGGAGCAGACGGCGAGCAGAGTGAGTGAGAAGGGAGGGGCTGTTTGATTAGAGTCAGTAAGAAGTGAAAGGGGAGACAATGGCAACATTTTATGGAGGAAAGCTAGTACAGGCATTAGAAAAGAAAAGCAGCAGAAGTGACAGGAAGAGGGGAAATAAATTAATAACAGCATGGGAGAAGGCTGGTTGGATACCTGTGGAAGGAGTGCCCACTTTTCAACAGATACAACAAATAACTGACTATCAAAATCAATGTTTAAACCATGCAAAGCGAGCTGAAAAAGAAGAAGAAGGAGACAGATTCCGTTTCACTAGGCCAAAACGAGTTGCCAGAAAAGAGGAAGAGGAGTGTCATGCCCTGGCCCTCCGCCTAGTGGCCACCATGTCAAAATCAACTGCACCCCAATAACAGCAGAAGATACCCCATCCCAGGCAGAATTGACAACTTCACAAACCACCCCACCTCCTCCATACAACCTTGAAAAAAACCATCACAAGACCAGACAAAGCAACAACCCATTCACCCACGTGACACAAGCCCCATTGATGGAAGCAGTGGTCAAGACCATCGTGTTGGATGTAGAAGAGGGACCCCAGGTGCACCAGCTGGAGGGACGAGTGGCCCAGTTGGAGAGTCAAATGCAGTCACGACCCTGTGCTAAAGTGAATTCTGAGACAGAGACAGGAGGTGCATGGAGCCATCAGCAGGAGGGAGAAGGACCGCACAGGGTTGTCTATCACCCCAGAAAGGCGGCCTCCATCACCAGACCAGAAATGGAGCAGCCACCCTTCAGCGAGAGTTTTGAAGAGATGAATCCTAGCCACTTTTCCTTCTATGACCTACTTTTCAGTCATAGACCTCGCTAATGCTTTTTTCAGTGTGCCCCTCCATCCCAACTCCCAGCCCTTTTTTGCCTTCACCTTCAGGGGTCAACAGTACACCTACTCCAGGCTGCCACAAGGGTACCGCGACTCACCGGGACTCTTTAACAGGATACTCAAGACTCACCTCCTGGAACTCATTCTACCGCCAGAGGTGGTCCTCATTCAGTACGTGGATGACCTCCTCCTTGCTGCTACAACGGCCCTAGCCTGCCTCACCACCACCGAGACCCTCCTCCATTTCCTCAACACCAAAGGCTACAAAATCAAGAAAGAAAAGGTGCAGATAGCAAGAAGGCAGGTGGTGTTTTGGGCAGAGAAATATCGGCTGCAGGCCTAGGGATCTCCACCAACCACAGGCACTCCATCCTCAGACATCCGCGGCCCCACACTGTGTCAGAGATGCTGTCCTTCCTGGGTCTCACTGGCTATAGTCGCTCACATATCCCCGACTATACCAACAGGACCGCCCCACTCCGTTCCCTACTGGCAGAAGCGGGTAACCGCAACCTCACAGCCCCTCTGCCCTGGACAGCAGAAGCTGAAACAGCCTTCACCGACCTCAAACAGGCCCTAGCTCAGGCAGCGGCCCTGATGGCACCTGACTACACCTCCCCATTCCATCTTGATGTTTCTGAACAGAACGGCTTCCTCAACGCCGTCCTGTATCAGAAAAAAGGGGGAGAGAGACATGTACTGATGTACCACTCCTCAAGACTTGATGTAGTGGAAAAAGGACAAACCGCATGTGCCAGATATGTAGCTGCATTGGCAAAGGCGATAGAAAAACTGCACACGTGGTCATGTGTCATCCACTTCAAATACATACAAGCCACGGAGTCTCAGCATTTTTGGCCAGCAAAGAATTTTCCTACAGTGCAGCACGTAAGTCCAAGTTACAACAGACCTGCACTCAACCACACATTACATACGTCACCACAGAGCGTAACATGGCAGCAAACCTGGGACAGCAAGGCCAACCACATGACTGTATTGAACTAGCTGTCCAAGAGAGCAAGGTACGCGCAGACCTCTCAAATGACCCACTCCAAGACGCTGACATGTGGCTCTACACAGATGGATGCTGCTACAAACAGGAAGACGGGACTAACAGAGCCTCCTATGCAGTCGTACAACAAACAGCAGATGGGGATCACAGAGAACTGGAATCAGGGATTCTGGAACAACCGGCATCAGCACAAGTGGCAGAAATAAAAGCACTCACAGCAGCACTCAAAATTGGAAAAGGACAGTCAATCAACATATATACAGACTCGGCATACGCCCATGGAGCAGCTCACATCGATGCTCCAATGTGGGAACGACGAGGATACACAACAGTGGCGGGAACGCCTATCAGGCATCAGCAGGCCATAAAAGATCTGGTGGCCGCCATCTCCTTCCCAGACAAGTGGCCATCATGAAATGTAAAGGACACGACACAGTCAATTCAAGGGTGAGCGCTGGGAATGATGCTGCGGACCAAGCAGCAAAGAGAGCAGGAGGCTACACGCCCAAGATGATGATTGTGAGAGCAGAACCACTCCCACGTCTCACACCAGAAGACATAAAAGAAATCCAAGCGAAGGCAGGAGCATACGAGTGGAATGAATGGAAAAGAAAAAGGGGAAGGGTGAAGATGGGCTCTGGAGAGCCCATGACGGAAGACTAGTGGCACCCACCAAACTCTGCCATATGCTCTTGCCAGAAGCACACCGACCCACACATGAAGGAAAAAGACAGACATTGATTAACATGACACAATTGTGGTGGCACCCGCACATGGACAGTATGGTGACTCTGTATTGCGCAGAGTGCGAAGTGTGCGGGGCTCACAACCCAAGAAGACCATTCACCACGCCGATGGGCTCTTTCCCGGTTCCAGCAGCCTGTTTCCAAGACATCAGTATAGATTATACAGATATGGGAGCAGACAATGTAGTACAAGGAAAAGATATTTGCTGGTAATGGTAGACAGATTTTCTAGGTGGGTAGAAGCTATCCCAACTAGACATGAAGATGGGAAGACAGTAGTAAAATGGTTAAAAACTGAACTGATACCACGGTACGCGTTCCAAGACGAATCAGGTCAGATAATGGCACCCACTTTAATAACCAGATGTTAAGAGAAGTTGAGGCTACCTTGGGCATCACACACTCATTCGGTCGGTATACCATCCACAGTCCCAGGGACTGGTGGAAAGGGCCAACCAGACGTTGAAGGCTAAAATAGCCAAGGTCTGCCATGAGAGCAAGATGAAGTGGGTGGAGGCCCTTCCCCTGGCACTCATGGCCATGAGAGCCGCCAAAGGGGGAGAGACGCACCTCTCACCCCACGAGATCTTGACTGGCAGACCAATGCCAGGTCCACCCAATGATGGAGGTCATATGCCATTATTGGATGTAAAACAGGTAGAAATGTCTGCCTATATGAATGAACTAACCTTTTTGGTCTCAGCCCTCTCTACCCAGGTGGAGAAAGCCTACAAGAAGCCAGCACCCACTCAGAACGAGAGGCAGACCATTAAGGTAGGAGACTGGGTCAGGGTTAAGGTCCACAAGAGGAAGTGGGTCAACCCCAGGTGGACTGGTCCGTACGAGGTGAAGGAGGTTACTTCACACTCGGTCCAGGTCAAAGGTAAATCAGGCGCACCTTGGCACCACCTGACACATTGTGCCCCAGCAGATCCTCCAACCCGCACTTTAGCGGACACACAATTAGATCTAAAAAATGCAGCGGCTACTTAAGCGCTGCCTAGGAAGTCCAGACAGCCCTCAGTCTGGACAGAGAGCACCAAGCCTAAAAGAAATGGGGCTCAGAAGAAAAGTAGTAGTGTTAACTTGTGTCATGCTGGGAATAGGGGCGGGACTGATAATGTGGGGAATAGAATCTCTAGAAAAAGCTCCTGTACTCCCTCCAACCAATGATACTGAGATAATAGCCCCTCAAATGACCCGCCGTAAAAGGAGTCCCAACTCGAGACCCCAAATTGATCTAAATTGTAACGCCCAAATAGTCTTAAATTACACAAAGGGAGCCACTACCTCGTTCACATTCGACCTATGCTCCGTGATTGATTGTGGGGGGTACAACTCCTCATATAGAAGCTACGACGTGTATCTGTGCTACTCATGCAAGGCTGCACAATGTGAGAGATCAGGGTGGAGTAAGAGATGTGACTGGTGTAGGGATTGGTCGGACGTAGTGGAATATACAGGCCGTTGGCAGCCCTCCAGGCCACCACAATATAAAACTTATGATTGGAAAAAAATTAGTCTGCAGAGGGATTTTAGTCCGACACAAAACCCCCTTACTTTATCCCTAGACAAGATTTATAGAAGCCCCACCAATAAAAATAGAATTTGGATGATCCTAGGGGTGGAAGTCAGCGGGACAGACCCAATGGGACAAATACAGATAAATATTATAAACCCTATACCGCCACCTATCACTAACACTATTGTAGAACCAGAAGAGCAAGACCCAGCACCTTTAACAAATAAAGACGTGATAGTACAAGACTTTTCTAAAATGAAACCCCAAGACATACTGGAACTGACCACAGGGGCAGGTAGCGACAACTTATGGGTAAAATGGTTAGTGCAAAACGCCCAAGATCAGAAAATGGAGGGCTGCGTGGCCTGTGCGGCAGCCCGACCGGCTATGTACACTGAACCAGCTCCCCTTTACCCAGAAAGTGATAAAATAGGGTATCATTGCATGTTGAACTTAACTCGAAGTAAAAACCCTCCAAATTGCACCACCTTATCAGCAGTCTACCCACCAGGTTTAGAGAAGCCAGGGTATTTTACGGCCATAAAAGGAGAAGGAGCACGATACCAGTGTTTTAATTTCACAAGCTCAGGACCAGGAGTTATTAGGCTAGGATCTATCCCAACAGAATGGTGCAATAGAACAGTAGCCGGTAATAAGGGTGGAGATGATTATATAGGGAACGTCTCAAGATTAGGACTGTTTTATTATTGTGGAAGGCTAAAATTGTACGCCCAGATTAAGTTGCCAGATAAGACCGCGGGCCTGTGTGCCATGGTTAGACTAGCCATGCCCATCTCCATAGTCGGAAACCGTGTAAAAACAACGCCAACCATACCCCAGAGACTCACCCAAAGGCGCCGCCGCCACATCATGAAGAGGTCAACGTTTGCATTTGACCCCTTCATAGGCACCCCCACGTACATAGACGCTATAGGTGTGCCTCGTGGCGTCCCAAACAAGTACAAGCTAGCAGACCAAATATCCGCAGGCTTTGAAAGCATTCCCATTATTTCGGCACTTTTCCCAATCACTCCCAACAAGAACGTGGATAGGATTAATTTTGTACATTATAATGTTTTACGCTTGTCAAACACCACTAGGGACGCTATAGACGGGTTGGCCGAGCAGATGGCCCCCTCTTCTCTTATGGCTTTGCAGAATCGGATGGCGCTGGACATGATACTGGCTGAAAAGGGGGGCGTCTGTGCAATGTTTGGAGAGATGTGCTGCACCATCATACCCAATAACACTGCTCCGGACGGGAAAGTCACCAGGGCACTGAACCAACTGAAGGCTCTATCCAAAGAAATGCACGAGGCATCAGGTGTTGATAATCCCTTTTCAGATTGGATGTCTAACTTGTTTGGCAAATGGAAAGATCTGATGATGTCCCTCATGATTTCAATTGCTGTGTTTGTTGCCATTTTAGTTACCTGTGGATGTTGCTGTATCCCTTGCCTGCGCACCATGATTGGCCGCCTGATCTCCACTGCTCTCTCCAAAGAAAAGGCACCACCACCCTATTCACCTGAGGCCGGAACTTTTCCCCTTCTGAAATTGAATGGAGAGGGGGAGGAGAACTTTAACCTGGACATAGAAATCGAAGGGTGATGGAGTGGGGGAAAGCCGAAAACCAGACAGCTATGGGAAAAACACTGAAAACTACGGGGGCATAATCTGTAGTCACCTGTACAAATGCAGGATAGAAATGTCTGAGACAAATGCAGGAGGGGGAGCAGGGGGGATCAGGTGTCCAATAGGGCAACATAGAGAGTTAGTTTTCACACCTTGCAGGTGTGAAAAGGGGGATATACGTTTTTTAAACTATGTTAAACTTTTGCTGCACGTTCTGTACTAAAATGAATTCTAAAAGGTTTTACACACACACAGTTCCTTGTTTACAGTAGGATTCACACCTAGTAGGTGTGAAAAGGGGGATTTGTGGGAAATTATACTCAAAGTATTGTGATTATTCTAAGAAATTATACTCAGGTATTGTGTACATGTTTAGATACTGTGAATAAACTTATGTATAAGTAAATGGAAGGAAGCCCTGATCAAGATACTGAGTGAATCAAGATACTGAGTAAACAGATGGGTTTGGGTGAAACTTGTCCTTTTGGTGTATAAATAAGGACAACACTCCTGTGTCGGGTGTAGAACAATAAACCACATATGGCAGGAAACCAACAGGAGATCAAAGGCCAGGAGATTGCACTGATTACATTAGCAGTTGTATATGACATCCCCCTACAAGACAGGTGTTCAAAACACACACACACACACACACACACACGCACAGACAGACATATCCTGTCAGCTGAGACAACTTGGCGCGCTCACCCGGCCAATGGAAAGCATTGTTGACATGACTGTATGAACTGACCAGTGACGCTTTAACCAGCAGGGCTCCCTTAAGGAGAACCCTTTAAAAACACTAGCGCATCCCTGTTTTAAGCGCCTTTGATTTGGAAAACCTCTGAACTAGTCACGTTTTCTATCAGGACCGTGCACGTATAACTGCACGGAATGCATTGCTCTGTTTTTATTAATAAATCAATTTGGTATACTTAATCGAAGCTAGAGTGATTCCTTAGCCGGACGTTTGGACCCTCCAAGTTGGGATTCGCAACACTAGTATAATGTAATGTTAGGTTGAGACAGTGTTAACTGTTTTACCTATTTAGCTAATGTTACTTAAACAAAATAGTTTACAATGCATTTTAAAAATTTTTGGCAGATTTCTAAATTAAAATTGCCTATGCACTCAAATACTTTTTTTTCTCTCAACAGATTTGCTGACAAAGTAATCAGAAGAGGTGAGTGTTTTGCTATGTTCAAAGATTACACTTGTCAGGTGTCTGTGAAAACCCTAAAATGTTACTATGTACAACATCAAGGGTTACACAGAAATGAGGCTCATTACCAGTATGCATGTTGGAAGTCTCACTTTAGAAATTATAATTCATTTAAATGCCATGTTTACAGTCATCATCGACAGGCATCTTATGTGTCACAGAGTGAGACTTTGCAGGGACCGTATAAATGTGAACTTACTCATTGTAAGAAAGAGTTGATTGATCTGAAAGATCTTTTGTGTAACCTGAAATCTCATGCTTCAAAAAGAGAGGAGGTGCAATGCCCGTTCAAAAACTGTGATAAGACCACCTATCCAGAAAGCACAAACACTCCAAAGCTCTTCATGTCTCTAGTGCATACTGTCTTCCTTCAGCACCTAGTGAGCCTCAGTTTTCTAAAGCTTGTACTTGTACTTTTTGTTAACGAAAGGTTGATATACATGAACAAATCCTAGATTTTTGTTTTTATTGCTTTTTGGAAAACATCCCAACCCATTGGAGTTTGTAGCTATCTATTGCTAGTTTCTCCAACATTACCTACTCCATGTATAAGTAATGATAATATCGTATTGTTTGGCCTCTGGTGATTCTACTCCTACCAGTTGTGTGATGGATGTCTTTTCATGTGTTTCGTGTGCTTTAGTTAAATCTAATTTAACTTTACAAACTTATTGAATAATTACTGGACGTTATGGTCTTTGAGCACAGTTTGTCACAAAAATACAGATCCCCTGTCTTTTTTATGTTTACAACAGGAAGTTCACCTTTGGCAGCAGAGTACTTCATGCTTTCTGTGGACCAGACCATTGTGAAAGGCCACATCAATGCCTTCACTGATGCCCTTGTGTTGATGTTTGCCAAGTACTACTGCCTGAACATCTCTTACACAGCAGCCCAAGGAGCAACATGGGAGTTCTTGAAGAGGTAAGAAAGCAAAAGTCTATTTTAAATATCAAAACAGATATTGAATGACCAGAAATTTAGTTACCCCTTTAAAATCTAATGCAATTTAATAAAGGAGCCTTGCACAGGACAGGATTTCACAACTTTTCCTTGCTGTCACAGCCTTTGTCTTTTCACTACATTTATATGTACATGTATATTAATACACACTCTACAGTTGAGAAACTGTAGAGTAAGCAATAAGGCACTTTATATTATGTTACTTTAAGTTACAGTGGTCAGTATTGTGCCAATATGCCTCCACGCTGTGGTGTGTGAAATATATGGAAAGGGCGGGTCTAAAATAAAAAAGTGAGTGAAATAGCATACTCGATAATGTCTGCTCATTGATAAATCAATCGTTAAGATATTACTGTAGACAAGACATATCTCACACCGATGGTGGCAAATTATTTTTTAGTATGAATTTGACAGGTGAATTATCACATTGTACTGTTTTCTTTTAATAATACATCCAAATGTTATATATATATATATATATATATATATATATATATATATATATGTATATATGTGTGTGTGTGTACAGTATATACAGTGTGTGTGTGGATAGATAGATAATACAGGAGTCCACGTTACTGAAATTGTTTGATGTGTTTCATTTGATAGATGCCTTTTCAAGATCAACCCAGACAAGGGATTGAAAGTGGAGAAGAATGCTACCAGAAAGCAGCTGCCGGTCAGTCCAAAGGTTCTTTCCTGATAACAAAACTCCCGAACTATGAATGGAGGGAGTAAAAGAAACTTTTCAGAAGGGAGACCATTGCCATCCAATGTCCCTAGTTGCACAGTTCATGTTGGTCTCACTAGTGTTCTTTAATTGTTGTCAAATAGTACCACTTTGACCCAGATGAATACTAGGTACACATTGTAACCATCTTTCAAATATAGAATTGGTTCACAGTACTGGACAAAGTTACTACTTTTAAATTATAGGCTTCTTCAGTACCTTCAGTTAAGTTACTGCAATAACAGTGGAAGCAAGCATTAATTTTACCAGACTGACTTTTACATTTTATTGCTTTCTTTGTGTTTTTATTTCACTGTGAACATTAGCTAAACCTACCTAACTGTTCTTGAACTGAAGCAGGCAATTGTTGGACTGCTAGCAGTATGTAGCCATGCCACGTTAAGCTTTGTAAACAAGTATGTTGATAGAGCAACAACTGTTTTCTATTCTGATCTGTTGGTCAACAGAATAAAATACATGTTGAACAGTAGTAAGTGTGTCCTGGTTGTTTCTAAGAGCGGTTATTGTTAAGCTAAATCTCCATTTTATAATTTGTCATTTAACTGCTCTGTTATAGCTCAATATTTTAGAAATTGTCCATTACATTTGCAGTATTATAGCAGTGTTATGAAATTTGACAAAATTATCAGCAGGTTGTTGCTATAATCAATATTTCTTTGACAGTATTTGGACATTTAAAACAAAGGTAAATTCGTTGCTGAGGATACTTTTTTAACAATAAAGATAAATTAAATATAAATGATTTGCATGTAAAATTGCATTTAAAAACATTAAACTTGGTAGATTGCTGTAATTGTACTCACACATTCTTGTTTAACAACAGTATTTGATTCTCTTTTAAAGGCAAATCCATTGTTTTTACGGCAAAGTATGCTTATTTTACATTGAAGATTAAATAAATATACATGATCTTTATGTAAAATTACATATAAAGACTCATATTATACTTAATAGATTCTAAAATGAATGGTAAATTGCTGTATTTATACTTATACATATTTGTTTAATGAGAGTTTTTTTTTTTTTACGGTAAATTAATTGTATTTATGGCAAAGTATGCTTTTTTTCACATTAAAAATCAATTACATACACAGGATTTATTTGTAAATTTACATGTAAAAACTTGTAATAGACTTGATATGATCGTAAATTAAGGGTAGATTGTTGTAAATATAAAGCTTATTATCTGTTTTACAACAGTATTTTGACATTTTTTAAAAGTAAAATCAAATGTTTTGTGGGTGAGGTAACGCGTTATTACATTGAAGATGTATTAAATAACATGATTTTTACATTATATTATATTATAAAACTCAATTAATAGTGGCACTTTTCCGCAATTTTAAGACCGATTATTTGTATTATAACAGTGTTTGACTGTATTTATAGGTAATTTAATTGTTTTAAAGGGGTATATGTCCTTTTTTAAACATTAAAAAGCCCAATAATTACATAGAAGTTAATGTAAGATTAAAGATATATTCCGTTATTTCATTATGGAAAATTACTGTATTTTTACGTGATTAGGTTTTACCGTTATTTTACGGTAATTTTTTGGCGCCCCAGCTGCCGGAATATTACCGTTTTTTCACAGTTTTATTTTTTACAGTGTGACCACTATTAATTTGTGATCTGAGAAGGGGGCATAGCTATGTAATGTTTCAGAAACATATTGTAAAGTATAGGAGGATATTAACCATAGATCAATTCGAGATTGTAGAGAGCCACAAACATTACTCCATGTATATTCTTTTTGATAAGGATGTAAAGTTTTTTACACAAATGTGATATAGGTTTAAATTTTTAGTTAGGGGAGATCTTTGCTGGTAATCTATCCATTTGACCATCTGTTGCATCATTTAGGTCACCACCAATAATTAAATGAGCATCTTTGTATTTTTCCTTCATCTTTTTTAACTCTTCTGCTATTTGGATATACATGTTTTTTGCCAAAGCATTGTTATTATGTCCATATATATTAGTTAACACCAGAAACACATCATTTACTTTAAGAACCAAAGTAATCCATCTACCCTCTTTAGAAAGGTGGGATTCTACCACATCTCCTTTAAATTTATTAAACAAAATAGCTACTCCTGCTGAGTGATTAGAAGCATGACTTAAGTAAATCTCATCCCCCCATTGACTTCTCCAGAATTTCCTACCATCATCACATGAGTGAGTCTCTTGTAAAAAAATTAAATCTGCACTTGATCGTCTACAAAAAAGAAAAATAGCCTTTCTATTTAGAGATGTTTCGTAACCCTTTCACATTGAGAGAAATTACTTAAAGGTTAATAAAAATGTTTGCCATACAATTAGAAACTAAAGTATAAATAAATAAAGGAAAGGGTGAAAGAAAAAAGATTGATGCCTACAACTAAGAGACAGAAGATAAGAGCTAATATGAACCCTTAACCTTTGGTAGTGATTAGAAACACCCTGAACACTTGGAGTACCAATATGACGTTGAACTCTCTTAAGGCCTTATTAACAGCAGGCTACTTCATTGACCACTTGTCAAACAATTACTTGCCTGGTTATCATATCTAGACAACTATACAGGACGAAGATTTATGCAACTCCCCAGTGATGAAGGCGACTGGACCTTGCCATCTGGTTTTCTTTCCGTCCTTACGAGCCTGCTTGACCAAGGGCCACAGTTTGTTTCTGCATTTTCTCTTGGAGTGTGTCAGGTCCTCGGCGATATAGAGAATCAGCTTCTTCATAACTTTAGCATTGTGTGAGTTCTTCCAAATCTTGTACCTGAAGGGACGCATGTTGAATTGTATAACAATCGGACGCGGTGTCATATCCTCTCTGGGGCACCCAACTCTATGTACTGCATCGACCAAGGATTTGAATTTGCTTTTATCATCAGGTACAATCTGACTCATTATCTTTATGACTTCCTCTCTTACATCTTCGTTCACTTTTTCAGGAAGGTTGTTAAGTTGCAAATTCCATCTTCTGCTGTAGCGCTCGGCTTCTCCAGTTTTCTCTTTTAGTTCTTCAATGCTCTTATCAAGCCTTTTTACCTTATCTTCCATCTCCTTTGCTTGAAAACCAAGGCTTTTCATCTCTTCTTTTACCACAGTGATGTCTGCAGAGTTTTTATTTATCCGATGGAAAATTGCTCCTTCAACTCAAAGATTGCTTTGAGAATGTTGGCGTTAGAGACCGTTTGTTGGCACATACTTTCTTTGGATTTGGACTATTTATTGGAGTCTGGAGGAGGCGAGCACAAACCTAAAAAGGTGTCCATCCGGGTCCAAATCCATTACCAGTCCTCCTTTTATGCCCTTTTTAGTGTCTCTCTTTGCCATTGTGGTCCACGAGCCCCGTGCTATTAGCTTGGTATGCTAGGTACCTGATCAGTTTGCACGTGTTAACTGCAAAGGGTTATTATTATTAATAATAATATGAATATATTAATTTATATTAATAAAACTAATATTAATTATTAGGGTTATTAACTTATTTAAAGTTCTTAAAATGATAGTTAACCCTTACTCGTCGGTGTGTCTCTCGAAATCTGACAGTTTAACAAGTTGTGTAGTCATCGGCCTTATTGTAAAGCATAAGTACTCAGCTAAGTGTTGCAGAGCTTAGCAAACGTCAACCACCACGGTCGCCATCTTGCGCCAACCCTCGCCTGGCTCTTGCAGTTGGTGAAAAGCAACTGCACTGCCTGCGTCTCAGAACTGCGGCCGCCTTGCCCACGTGTGCATGACGTCAGAGCAAGTCGGGATCAAGTCGGACACAAATCTAACCGGCATGCAACGGGCACCGATCACCAGTGATCGATTCTGCGCAGATCTGGCTCATCTCGAATGAGCCTACTGATACAGTGGGTAATGAGGTAACAAGAGGCAGGTGACAAGAGTGCTGGAAAACAGGTGGAAAACATCAGGTAATCACGGGGGCGGGAAAACACAGGAAGTAGAACTAAATACAAGACGAGACAGAGACCACACTTCAAAATAAAACAAGAAACAGAACACATACAAGACAAGACCAAAAATACCTACAAAAAACACAAGACAGGACAGAATTAGGCTAAAACATAAACACAGGAAAACAGACCTAAATACCAAATCATCACAACTATTATTTTTATTTTTCACCAAACACATCAGATATATGTACATTGGACTGAACAAAATATGCTCACAAAAACAGCAAACTGAAAAAAAGAAAACTGCAGACAAAATGTACAGAAATGTTAAAAAAAGGTGCTCACCTGGGGTCATTTCATTGTACTTATTTCCTGATTGAAGTGGTAACAATTAACCACTGAGGTGTTTGGCCAGGTTTGGCCAATCAGCTCATGTAGTATAATTTTGAATATGTGTCAGAGTTTTGGTAATGTGTGTGTTTTTCTTTTGGTTTTATTGGTAGATGTGTTGCATGCACGACAGTGGAAGGAGCAACAGCTTCCCCAGCCTGAGGTATGCGATTCCACTTCAACCTACATGAAAAACTGATGGTGTACTGGGTAGATTGTATGAGGAGACTGGTTCTGTGCTCGAGGCTTTTCAGTTGATTGTTCCAAAGAGTTGATTGTTCCAAAATGTGTTGGTTAAAGGTGGATGTGTGGAGTTGGCCAGTCTTTTTAGTCATTTTTTTTGTAATGCTGTGCAGAAGGGACGAGATTGATTTTTAAATAAAAAAGTCGCCTCTTTGATGAAACCGCAGCAGTACACACTGAAGAGATACTAAAAATAAAATATTGATCTAATTACGCTGGTATTGATTAATATGATTTAAAGTGATCCAGTTCTGTTACAGCGCAGCGCAGGCATACTTTCCTACTCCTCCCCCCTCTTGTGATTTGATGTTATATCGTCACGTGGCTCAGCGGTGCCAGGCAAGCAAGCAGCCAGGCCCGGCAGCGGCTACTAACTTATAATCCAAATGTAAAATCACAAAAACACTTAAGCTAAAGGTCAGGAAAATGTATCCTCCTTAATTATTAAACCTCTGGCTTTCGGTCATTTTGCAAAAGTGGCCCTGAGGAAAATCAACTTGAGTTGATCTGCAATTCAACTTTAATATAATTCTCTACCATTAATTCCAATTGGGCAAGGCATAGACGTGACTCTAATTGTATGTTTCACTTATTACTATTATTTCCCCATGTACACTGCCGAAACTCTATGATGAATCAACCACCAAACCTTCCACATATGGCGTTCCCTTGAGAAACATAATATCCTCTGCAGACAGCATGTACCTCAAGTTTATCCCTTTGTAGATAGATTTAGTCACTATTGTTTTAGGGCAGTAAAAATAGAAGAATAAAACTGACAAATAAAAAAGCTGCTGGTTAATTTTGAACTCCACCTGCAAACTGTACTAGGTGAAATGTGCAGATATGGATCCATTATGTGACACAGCCCTCTCAGACCTTTGAGTGACAGTCCCAGCCTGTTCATTCAAAGACGTGTTGTCTCTGTCTGCTTATCGTCACCTATCAGTCTCACTGTGGATAAAAATAAACCTTGCTTCACCTTTCTCTTCTACACACACACACACACACTCCACACTCCTTTCATTTCCTGTCTCTCTCTCGTCCTTTCTTTTGTTTGACAAGGTCAAATGTGTAATAAGCATTTCTCTGTGCTCTTTCCCAGCCCTGCCACTTCACCTGTTTAGTTGTCTAAGTGGGAAAAAAGGAAGAGGCATATTACTCCTTCATTTGGCCGAGCAGGCGGGTTGGCACTTCCTCGTTAAGAGGAAGAGGTTTGTTTCTTGTTTCTGCCTTGACTAGGCCTTGCAGAGTTGGACTTTGATGTTTGTCATTAACAGTGTTGGGCAAGTTACTTAAAAAGTAATTAGTTACAGTTACTTCTTCTAAAAAGCAACAAAATTAGATACTCAGTTATAAATTATAAAAGTAACCAGTTACTTCAGAAAGTAACTAATGCATTACTCAAGTAAATTTTTAAATGCTCAAATGTGACCCCACCTCCCCAGGAACATAAACTACATGTGCATGTTCAATTATTTATGATAAATCTGAATATTAAAATGAAATGGTGTTATGGTTTGTGTATTTTATTCCTCCTTATTTGGTATTTTGGTTCTGTTTTGTCCCCTTGTGCTTGGCTATTTTTTTTGGGGACATTTTTGGATTCCTGTGCTTCTGTGGAGTCTTTGTGTTAATAAACCTTCAACTATTTCTTCCCCTGCCTGCCATTCCCCTGCCCCCTGCCTGCGATGGAGAAGTGAGAAAGTGACAGTGATTAGCTTCGGAGCGAGTCCACTCTAGAGTCATAATGCCTATGTTTTCTGACCACGGTGGGAAATCTTTAGCAGGAAAAGTTACCCCTCCCCCCCTCGATTTCATAACGCCATACCTGTCTCTCGTTGACTGACTTGCTTGTGTTGTTCGTTGTGTCAAACTAGACATGCTTTTGAACACCCGCCCAACTCTACCTCTGATTGGCTTACTGTGAAATTTTACCCAACCTCAGCCAATCGTCAGCATGTATGCGCTTGGCTCGTGCACGGCCCACAACCAAGGAAGAAAAAAAAGTCTTTGCCTCTCGGCTCAGAGATCAAGTTGGTCTGATTTAAAAAAATAAAAAAAACTTCCATCATAGTAACGGGACGCATTTTTCAGCAGTAATGGTAACGGCGTTATTAAAATGGGAAGAGTAATCTGTTAAATTACTCGATACTGAAAAAAAGTAACGCTGTTATTTATAACTGATATTCCCACCACTGGTCATTAATGATGCTTTTAAAAGACGCATGCTTGATGCATGCTAAATGGGAAAATGTATCGGGCAATGTGATGGTTCCAGAAGATATCTTTTGTCTCAGACTGGCACCTTTTGAAACTTTGTCATTAGGTATTCTTAACTTGAGCTTGGAGATTTGAAGTGTGTAGCAGAGTGCCTGTTTTACAAAAAACTTAGGGTGGCAGCTGGCCAATAGAGGGTTTGAGTCAGCAAGCTTAACGAATTATTATGAAATATCTGAAATGAGCAAATAAAATGAAATTATTTTTTAAGCATTTTCATATTACTTCAATTGACATTTACAGTATGAAATGAATTGCAAAAGTGTTTCTATTGTGTATTTCCCTGTTTGTATTTTTCTGTCAATAATTGCAGCTTATCGTTAGAAAGGAGAGACTTTAGGCCACTCTTTGAAGAAACAAGGTTTAAATTAGGTCAAAATCCTGTGTTATCAATACAAGGGGGACATTGTTGTAGTACTTTTCCCTACGTCCATAAGGTGGTTACTTTTTCTCACCACTCAAGAAAATAATTGTTGGACAAACAATCTCACCTCAAGGTCAATTTAGTACATAAACTGTAGTTTTTGACCATATCGCATTATGATTCTTCACAGAAGTCATAGAAATGTAGACACTAAAATTGAATATAAGATGTTTTGAGCACTCTGACTTCTCGTCCAAGTTTGTAATTTTGTTAAATCTTGACCTTATATAGCTTGGCTTGCAGTTATTATTTGAGCTGAACTTTGTTGTATACATGTTATAGAAGTACATTTTTGTACTTCAACCCTGCTGGTTTGCAGCTATTAAAAATGGCTCCCAATTAAAATTTGTAATTCATGTACTGTACGTGGATATTTGCCCTGCTGTTGCTCAGAATTTTCTGCACAAAAAAAACACATCACTTATTCTTATATTGTAGGATTCTGTTCAGTAGAATTTAAAGATGAATTCTAAAAAACTAAAAACTGCATCTACTTGAAAAGAGGAATTTGTTTTAAAACACTGCTGTGAAAGGTTACATTCCCAATTTTTCCTTAATTGACCCTGTTCCTATTTCAGTCCCTTTTCCTTTCCTCTCCACAGTTTGTATATTGTATGTTAGATGCTTATCTGGGTTATAGATTTAATCCTTATGAATAGCCATTGTGATGGCAGAAAGGTCGAGAGCGGGTGGGTGGATACAGATTGTTTGAAAGTTGTTTTTTCCGTGCAAACTAGAAGACAACTTATTCAAGGCTTTTCAATTATTCATGTTTGGGGATCTTCTCTGATCCCTTTCCCTTCTTATCCAACAAGACAAACAAGACCTTCACAGTTTTACCAAGAGGATGTTTGTTTTCATGGATCAGAATCAGGGTCAAATGAGTGCCACATGTACCAGCAGAGGGCATTCAAACACATTTTGAAGAATGACTTGTAGCTGATGTGACACATGGCAGGAGGAATACAAAATAGAGCCCGGAGGGAGTGCATTCATTTTCTTTTTCTCATCATTCTGCTGAGTCAGTTCTTTGCCATATGAATAACTGCACTCAGCTGCAAAACTTGAAAAGTGTGTTTGCATTGTAATGTCATTAGACTTAGACTTCTCTTTATTAATCCTTTTGGGATGACTCCCGCGAGGAAATTGAAAGTTCCAGCAGCAGTTTTTGCAAGAAAAAAGAAATAAAAAATAGATAAAAAAGACAGTATAAAGACAACAAAATAACAATAATAACAACAATAAGAACACTTGTCAAATAAACAAGAAAAGACCATAAATTATTATTAAAGTGTCAGTGTTGAGTCCAGTGTTAAAGTGATAAAGTGACCAGGTGTGAATTTAAGTCCAGTGTGTGTGTGTGTGTGTGTGTGTGTGTGTGTGTGTGTGTGTGTATGTATGTATGTATGTATGTATGTATGTATGTATGTATGTATGTATGTATGTATTGTCCTCCCTGCCCTATTTCCTCCTCCCCCCTACTGAGGAGTTGTATAGTCGGATGGTATGAGGGACAAAGGAGTCCTTGAGTCTGTTGGTCTGACACTGGAAGGAGCAGCCTTCCACTGAACAGGTTCCTCTGGGTGCTGATGACGGTGTGCAAGGCTGGCTGGCATTTTCAGTAATGTCCAGCAGTTTGTCCAGTGTTCTCCTCTCTGCCACTGTCACCAGTGAGTCCAGCTTCATGCCGACCACAGAGCCGGCGCGCCTGATCAGTTTATCCAGCCTGTGGGTGTCCTTCTTCGATATGCTGCCCCCCCCAGCATACCACAGTGTAGAAGAGGACACTGGTGACCACAGATTGGTAAAACATCCACAGCAGTTTGCTGCAGATGTTGAAGGACCGCAGACTCCTCAGGAAGTACAGCCTGCTCTGTGTCTTCCTGTACAGGTGGCTGGTGTGTGTTGTCCAGTCCAGTTTGCTGTCCAGCCACAGCCCGAGGTATTTGTATGATTCAACTGCCTCTACCTCAACTCCCTCTAGCAGGACCGGTCGTGGTCTTGGTCTGGACCTCCCAAAGTCAACGACCAGCTCCTTTGTCTTAGAGGTGTTAAGCTGTAGGCAGTTGGTGCGACACCAGAGAGCAAAGTCCCCCACCAGACTCCAATACTCCTCCTCCCTGTCACCCCTGATACACCCAACAATGGCTGTGTCATCTGCGTACTTCTGTATGTGACACAGCTCCGAGTTGTAACAGAAGTCCGAGGTGTACAAGGTGAAGAGAAGAGGGGCCAGCACTGTGCCCTGGGGAGCTCGAGTGCTGCTGACCACAGCGTCAGACATGATGTCCTTCAGCCTGACATTCTGTGGCCTGTCGGTGAGGTAGTCTCTGATCCAGTCTACCAGATAGGGGTCCACTCCCATCCTGATCAATTTGTCCTGGAGTATAGGGGGCCGGATGGTATTGAAGGCACTGGAGAAGTCCAAGAAGAGGACCCTCACTGTGCCGTTCCCCTTATCCAGATGGAAGTGTACCCGGTGTAGCAGGTAGAGGATGGCATCCTCCACACCAATATCTGGCTGGTACGCAAACTGCAGGCGGTCCTGGGCGTGCTGTACCTGGGGTCTGAGGAGGCTGACGAAGAGCCGCTCCAACGTCTTCATCAGGTGTGAAGTGAGCGCCACCGGTCAGAAGTCATTCTGCTCGCTGGGCCTGTTCTTCTTGGGAACTGAAACGATGCAGGATGTCTTCCAAAGGGTGGGCACTCTCCCTAGCTGCAGGCTAAGGTTGAAGATCCGTTGGAGTGGCTCCCCCAGTTCTGCAGCACAGGTCTTCAGCAGTCTCGGACACACTTTATCCGGGCCTACTGCTTTCCTGGGCCGGAGCCTCCTCAGCTGTTCTCTGACCTGGTCTGTGGTGATGTGGGGCGAGGATTGTATTGAGGAGGAGGAGGGGTGTATTGTGGTGTTGGGGGGGGGGGTATGTAGAAGGGGGTATTGTGGTGTTGGGGGTATGTAGAAGGGGGTATTGTGGTGTCGAGGGGGAGGTGTGTAGACTGGGGTATGGTGGTGTCAGGGGGGAGGTGTGTGGAGGGAAAGTTATTCAGCTCCTTGGCCCTCTCCATTGGTAGGACTAGTCCTTCCAAGGAAGGATCCTTCAGGAGCAGGTCAGAGTCCTCCTTAGCATTTGGAGAACATGAACAATGGAACATGCTATCAAGTGCACGTCATTGCGGGCTCGCGTCATTGATTTTTTTTGCCGCATTTCAAAACACTGGATGAAATGTTTGTGGAACTGTTAACTGTGCTGTTTAATTATGCCGTTGGGATGGAGAAGATGAATCAGCAGCCGTTTCTTAATGTCAAGGAAGGATCCTCCAAAGCCAGAAGGAGGACGCTACGTCATCAACGTCCGTCGAAGGACCGTTCCAATTTCGAGGATCCTCCGAATTCCTCCAAGGACTGAGTCCTTCATTCAGAAAATTTCCCATAGACAGAGAAGGATGCACATGTGTATCCTTCGCGGTCCCAAATCACCCACAATCCTATGCGCGGGCCTTTGCCGGCTTGTTAAAAAACAAAAATAGAAGACCTAAGCGGGAGTTCGAGCGGCATCGCTGACGGTGAAATAATAATTTAAATGTAAGTATCTTTAGTGTGTGCCATACATTTGTTATCACGTTAATGTTTTACATCAATGTAAAACTTAACGCTTTAAAGATTGTACAAATTGCTATAATAATTAGGTAGAGACACCCCAAGCTAACGTTAGCTAACTGAACCTATCATTTAACATTCGGCTGTAAGTTAGCTGGTTGCTGTCTTTGTTAAGTTTAATGTCCGGTGGCATGTTCATCTCTTTTTATACCGTATATGTGTAACGTTAGCAGAGATTTAGAAAGTTGGTGTGTTTATCACTGGTTGTATCTGTAGATGGGAGGTAACACTGCACCGTGTTAACTTCACTAGCAACATGCAACGAAGGCTAACGTGTATGAGTACTTTCCCATGTAATAACGCTGTGTTATAGCATTCATAACATAAAATTCTTTTATTTGTGTTAACTGTCTTTTAACATGGACTAACGGAGGCGGTCACCAAGGATGGCAAAGCCAAAGACCAGCAGGGAGACAGAGGCCAAAGAGAGATGAATACATTATTTGCTATATTAAAGATTGGCATTCTAACAATAAATGCTTTAAATTAACTGGTTTGTCTGTGTCATTAAGTTTTTGGACGTGTGTATATAATAGAAACTTTTTCCAATGTCTATTTTTCCATCAAATTGTGACCTGGACAGAGGAAACTTCAAACAATAATTATATACAGATGCTTTCTGTTTTTATAACTCGTACCTTACGAAAAGAAAAGTAGCTGTTTTAAAAAAGAAAAGTAGCAGTTAAAATTAGCTTGTAGTTTACTGCATACATGTAACATTAGCTTATTTTTCAGGTTAAGAAATGCAAAATATGATCAGCAACTACAAGGTAAACGCTACCAGCTAATGAGCTACCACAGGCAGGTATGACATGGAGTAAACTGCAAGTGAAAAAAGAAATAGTACTGTAGACACACAAGCGTCAATCAACATATGAAAAATCATAACACCATTGATGAACACCTGCTAACAGTAAAGGTAGGTGTTAGTGTGTTAAATGGTCAAGAGTTGTCAGTTATATTCATGATGAAGAAAACTACACTGGAGTTTAACTGTATTCTTAAATATACTTGTGAAACAACTGTAATCTTACCAGGACAGGTTGGATGACTCACCTAAAACTTTCTCCTTGTCTGCAGTCTGTAAGCAACCCCATCATCGGCAGCTGTGTCTGATTGCCCTTCATGTTGAATGTGTGTACAGTGTATAGTAATGTTTGGATAAATGTTATAGTAAAGATACATGTAAACCTGGAGTTATTACAACAGATAGCATCTGAATAATTCCAGGTCCAGGTCACAATTTAACGGGAAAAAAAGTTTGTTTCATTTAAATTATTATTTCACCATCAGCGATGCCGCTTGAACTCCCACTTAAGTCCGCTATTTTTGTTTTTTAACGAGCCGGCAAAGGCCCGCGCAAAGGATTGTGGGTGATTTGGGACTGCGAAGGATACACAAATGCATCCTTCTGTCTATGGGAAATTTTCTGAATGAAGGACTCAGTCCTTCGAGGAATTCGGAGGATCCTCGAAATTGGAACGGTCCTTCGACGGACGTTGATGAGGTGGCATCCTCCAAATTCTGGCTTTGGAGGATCCTTGCTTGACATTGGGAAACACCCAGTGTTTCACCTCCTGCTGTGCTGCCTTCATGGCCTCCCTGTCTCTGCTCCTGAAGGCAGCCTTCTTCCTGTTGAGGACAGCTTTGACCTCCTGTGTTACCCATGGCTTGTTATTAGGGTAACAGCGGACAGTCTTGATTGGGGAGACCACGTCTGCACAAAAGTTCCGGTAG
The DNA here is from genome assembly GCA_013375575.1 of Percina caprodes. NCBI lineage: Eukaryota > Metazoa > Chordata > Actinopteri > Perciformes > Percidae > Percina > Percina caprodes. The sequence continues at coordinate 626,880 of JABXJD010000078.1, read as the reverse complement.
TCGGTCAGACAGTGTGTCATCCCCTCTATGTCCTCCCCATGCGGGTCGATCAGCATTAGCACAATATATGTTGTGAGGGGGCAGATAGCAGCAGATTGCGGATGCGCAATTGATGTTGGTATCAGTGGCCACAATTCATTCTTTGTGAATGTTCCCATTAGTGTCTGTCTGCAGTTTTGTGCTGAGCTAACACTACATACAAAACAGAGCTCTTGGTTGTGGCCCCCAAGGTGCTGCTCTAGAAGGTTGGAGATCTCATCCTGGATGTTGACACTGCATCATCTGCCCATCCTCTGAGGTCCGCCACCTTGGTGTAATCCTGGACTCCACCCTCTTTCCATTCTCAAATCAAATGCATCACCAATCAGCTATTTTTCATCTCAAAAACATCTCCAGACTCCGGTCATCACTCTGACTCTGTGGCAGAAACCCTTATTCATGCTTTCGTTACCTCCCGTTTGGACTACTGCAATGGAGTCCTGTCTGGGGCAAAACCCTAGACAGGTTCCAGTATGACCAAAACTCTGCCACCAGCATCCTCACCCACACCAAGACCTGGCAACACATCCTCCCTAACCTCATCCACCTTCTTTGGCTCCCAATTAAGTCCTGCATCACATATAAAATTCTCCTTCTCATCTACAAAAGCCTCCATGCCTTGGCAGTACCTCTGACCTCCTCCATTCATCCATACACCCCACCCCGAAAACTGTGGTCCTCAGACGCTGGCCTGCTCTCCATTCCCCACACCAAACTCTTTACAGAGTCTTTAGGCAGCCCTATCCCTCTGGAACACCCCCCTTGCAGATATCCGCAATGCTACATCCCTGCCTGTTTACCACAGCCTACAACCTCCTTTAGGTTAGCCACAGTATTCTGTAAAGTGTCCTTGGGTTTCATAAAAAGTGCTATATAAGTACTATATCCCCAATGAGCACCCACAACACTGACATAGTAACTATGTTGAAAAAATGCCTCAAAAACCTGAAAAGACGAAGACATTGGGTCATTAAAGGAGTCCTCACAGATAATGAAAAATGTGTGCACAAGAAATATTGCCTATTCACAAATCCAGCAAACAACAATCATTTAGTTTGTTTCTGGCCCCCTGATTAAGTTTTGTTGTTGAACACAAGTAGGCCATAATACCAAAGCAATGAGCTAAGAGGCTTAAATGCTCCCTAGAGCAATAGAAACTACAAATCAAGATAACAGGCATTAGTTCCACACCCAGCCCTCCCAACCTACCAAATAAAATACATCAAATGGCATTAAAGCAAATATGTGCACAAATAAAGGTTACACAATCACTACAAAGAAGGTAACATGATAGGCTAGACTGGATAAGGAAACCCTTGTAATATGGAATATGAAAGAGTGTGTTATGCTGGGGATGGATGGAGGACCCAAAAGCAGAGATGAGTAGGCGGGAATAAGCCGGTACGCAGTGGGAATTTATTTCACACAGTTCAAAACAAAGAGAGGCAAAGTCAAAAACACAAGTCCAAACCGGCAAGGAGAAATACAGGAGTCCAACGAAGAAAACCCACACAGACACGGGGAGAGGCAAGAGTCCAAACAAACAGGCAATACGGGACCAGGGAAACTCACGGACATGTCTTGCGGGGAATGGCCGGGAAACAGGCAGGAAAAAACTGACGAGAAGGAACACACTGGATGACGCGAAGAACAGGACAAAATGATCGAGCACAAGACAAAAGGAACACAGGGGTTAAATACATGAGGTAACGATCTAACACGGAACAGGCGAGACACCAGGTGCATCCCATTAGGGCGGGGGTGGACAATCAGACAAACGTAAAGCTGGATGAGACAGAACAGGAAACTACACTATCAAAATAATGCAGGAAGTGGGACGAACACACACTTACCACAGGACAGAGAACTACACAAGACGGGGAGAAAACTAAGAAATAGACACAAAGAGGTAAAACAGGAAAAAATAACCCTAATAAAAACCCAAACCCACAACAGACCCCCCCCCCCCAAAGACAGATTCCAGATGTCAACAAAAAACCCACCGAAAACAACCCAGAAGGGCGAAAAGACACCGGAAGAGAGAGAGAACGGGGAGCCTGGAACCAGGGCACAAGGGGCCCAGAGGAGCCAAGGAAGGAACACAGGGGACAGAGGAACTAACGAGGGAACAAGAAGGAGGGAGCGAGAGAGGGATCGATAAGGAGACAACGGAGAGGGAGACAAAGGAGGAGACGGGGCGAAAAGGGGCTACAAGACGAAGGAGGCTAAGAAACAAGGTAAGAGACAGGATGAATAGAGGGGAAGAAATGAAGGCAAAGAAGAGGACAAAGGAGCACAGGAAAACAAAGGCACAAGGGAGCAAGGAAAAAGGAATCAAGGAGACGAAAGGGGCTTGGAGACGAAGAGAGGCTACGAGATGAAACGGACAAGAGGGGAGATAAGATGAAAGACACCGGACAAAAGGGACAAGGAGACCAGCAGGGGGCGAAAGAGGAAAAAGGAGGGGAGATAAGACAATAGAGGCGAGACGACAAGACAAGACGAAAGAGGGGGCAAGACAAGATGAAAAAGGGAGGCGAGGGAAGGGCACAAGGAAAGCTAGAAGGAGAGAGGCAGCGAGTGAGGGACCGGAGGAGGGGGACACCTAGGAGGGGCCAGGAACAGGGAACAGAGAAAGAGAGAGACATAGATTCACAATCAAATACTCTCAGAGTGAGAGATGGGAAGAGAGAGCGAGGCAGACACCGAGACACAAACCGAAACAGAAGTAAACACACAAACGAAAAGAAAGAGATACAGAGAGCGGGACATCCAAGAGAACGAGACGGAGGGACGCAGAGTGAGACCGACAGACAGAGGCAGGAAGACACGGAGACAGAGGCCGAGAGGCGAGCGGAGAGACAAGGTAACAAGAAACAAGAGGAAAGGCGGGACCCAGGAGAAGATGGAAGGACTGTGGAAGGGGACAAGACAAAAGAGACAAAGCAAGGGAGACACAGAAGACGGTAAAGGGGCCCAGGGCAGGACAAACAGAGCGAGGTAGAAAAGACAAAAACATAGAAAGCGTAAGGAGACAAGGCGTGAAGGACGAGAGGGAGAGAAACGGGACGAGCGAAGAGGGGGGACCAAGGAAAAGGGGACCGAGGAGCTGGGGAACTAGGGACACAGGGGGACCAGAAGTGAGGGCAACAAGAGACAGAGAAAGGCACAAAGAGCAAGACAGACAGAGTGCTAGAGACACAAAGACCCACATAGAAAGAGAGCAACAGAGAGACAGACAAACAAAGTGAAGCAGAGAGACACCGAAGACAAGAGAGACGCAGGGGACGAAAGAGACAGAAGGGAAAAGACACAGAGCAAGCCGACAGGGAGAGAAAGTGACGGAGACACAGAGGGATGGGACAAGAGGGACAGAAACAAGATGGAGACAAAACGGGGAAGACACGGACACGGAAGCAGAAAAGGGACACAGGGAGCAGGACAGACAGAGAGGAAGGTAGGGAGACTCAGACACTGGCACAAGGAGAGAGAGCGAACAGAGATACAGGGGAAGAAAGAGAGGAAGGGGCTAAGATACACACACCAGAACAAAACAAGAAGGGAGAGAGGAGGGAAGGGACAGACACCGGAATAGAAAAGGACTGGCCAGTAACGACTCCCCGGAAAAACAGGTCCGCAGCAGCTCCCGGGGAGGACTGATCAGTGACGACTCCCCGGGAGGGTTGGTCTCCGGCGGCTCCCGGGGAGGACTGGTCAGTAACAACTCCCCGGGAATCAGTCATCAATCAATGCATACTCCGCTGGGTCCATAGCTGACTTGATCATTTTGTTATGCTGGGGATGGATGGAGGACCCAAAAGCAGAGATGAGTAGGCGGGAATAAGCCGGTACGCAGTGGGAATTTATTTCACACAGTCCAAAACAAAGAGAGGCAAAGTCAAAAACACAAGTCCAAACCGGCAAGGAGAAATACAGGAGTCCAACGAATAAAACCCACACAGACACGGGGAGAGGCAAGAGTCCAAACAAACGGGCAATACGGGACCAGGGAAACTCACGGACACGTCTTGCGGGGAATGGCCGGGAAACAGGCAGGATCACGCAGGCAGGAGAAAACTGACGAGAAGGAACACACTGGATGACGCGAAGAACAGGACAAAATGATCAAGCACAAGACAAAAGGAACACAGGGGTTAAATACACAAGGTAACGATTTAACAGGGAACAGGTGAGACACCAGGTGCATCCCATTAGGGCGGGGGTGGACAATCAGACAAACGTAAAGCTGGATGAGACAGAACAGGAAACTACACTATCAAAATAATGCAGGAAGTGGGACGAACACACACTTACCACAGGACAGAGAACTACACAAGACGGGGAGAAAACTAAGAAATAGACACAAAGAGGTAAAACAGGAAAAAATAACCCTAATAAAAACCCAACAGAGTGGGTCCAATAAATTCCAAGTTAGGATCCCAGACTTGGGATGTTGGTTTTTTTTTTTTAGTGAGGAGTGAAGCATTCATGTAAAGAATTCATTGGATCCATTGTAAATATATATAAACAAAAATGTATTAATGTAGCTTTAGAGTAATGGTCTCCTACATTTCCCAGAAACACCTTTAATCCCCAGAGAAGGACAGGGAGCTTTGTAGCTTATTGCAGTCATAAATGGCTGCATGTGCATATGGTGTTAACATTTTTTTTTACATCTATGTATAAGAAAATCACATCACCACTTGATATTTAATGTGAGATTATATTGTAAACTTCTGAGGGAAAGCTGCAAGTCAGAGATATATTTCAGAGTGCATCTGCACAGCATGACCTCTTAGCAAACTAAATTCAGTAAATAATTTATCTGCCATGGCATCGTCTTGTTTGTGTGCGTGTGATTGCAGATGAGAAGTATGAATGAATAAAGCATGTCTTACATCATCTGACCGCCAAGACAGCACAGTGGGAAGCAATCCTTGGACCGTGGGGGTTCAGCTTATTAGCAGGCTGCTGAGCGGGTAAAGAATGTAGCTTTAGTCATCATGAAAGTTTTGCAAATAATTGGATGTTATGAAGATTAATACAGTGGTGCTCATAACTTTACATGCCCTTACTTAAATTGACTAAAAAGAGGAATAAAAAAATCATCTGTTGTACATAGAGATTGGCATGGGATACTTTCCATAAAATCATCTCTCAATGCAAATCAAACCAGCTATTAGTCTAACTGAAATAAAACCATGCCAATCTCTAGGTATGGTGAAGGGTATGTGATAATGGGGGGCTAGTTTAATTCTAAAGGCCAAGGGAACTTCAGGATGCACAGTATTCTGATCCATGAAATAACTTGCCTTAAAATAAAAATCTACCTGACTCTATGGGAATTTAACATAGGGGTATGTATACTTATGCCCCCTGCATTTTAAGGAAGAACATTTATTTATTCACAATACATTATTCATTCACAAAGAAAATTGGTGTCCTTAAAAAGGTTGGATTTTTCCTCTTTTTTTATTTAAGGCATAAAGATCTATTTACAAAAGATGATTTTTTTTTTATCCCTCTTTTTAGTCAATTTAAGCATGGGCATGTAAACTTATGAGCACCACTGTATGCTTTAGTTTTACAGAGTCTCAGAAAACTGCAAAAGACGTTGACTCTTAACATCTGTTTCTGGCCTCTTTGGTGGTGATAGTTGTTATAGTATTGGTGTGATCCCTTGATGTTGATTGATTACCTGACTGATCAGCTGATTAACTTATTTCACATCTTAACTACTTGTACAGATTGTTCTGTGCAATCTGTTCCAAACTGTGCTCTGCATGCCCCTTCGATGATCTGCAGTTCAACTTCAATATAATTTTCTACAAGTTATTCCCAATTGGGGAAGGCATAGAAGGGACTCTAATTGTATATTTCACTTATTACTATTATTTCCCCATGTACACTGCTGAAACTCTATAATGAATCAACCACCAAACCTTCCATATATGGCGTTCCTTTTGGCGTAACATAATATCCACTGCAGACAACATGATTCTTTGATGACCATGGGCATTCACTCATAAGACTATCTGAGTAGATATGCATTGATTCAATCTGTGTGTATCTATAGTGTTTAAATGAGGTGTGAAAACCCCCAGTGCCTCCTTGGCAGTCTTTCATTAACACAAGAGACAATAAAAGTGAGTTGTGTTTTGAAAGAATGAATTGACACTTAATCGGGGAAAGGGAAAAAGGATTTTAAAGTTAAACAATACTAAGACTAATGTATTCGCAATCTCCGGCCCCATAGGACAACACCTGAAAATAGAAGATGTAATTAAATTAAACCAGTTATTTGAAATGTTCAACTGTTAGCAGGTATTTTATTACAGAACTGATGGATTTAATGTTCAAGTTGACAAATTTTCATTCATTTTCAACTGCTAGCATCCTGTTTAAAACCACACTGCTAGAGCTTGCACGCTCCCAATTCAACAAATCAAATATTCATACAATGAGTTATTTACATTCACAATCGACACAACTTCCAATGTAACACAACCAACCCTATTTACACAATTAATTATTTACAGTATTAACACTCCTAGTTGTAATTGCTCCTTTTTTCACTAACTAGGTCCACTCTTGTGACCTCAATTCGCCGTCTTACTGGCTCAGAACCAAACCCTCAGTAGCGGGTTTTTACCTTCCATGCAGGCTTTATTAGGCTAAAGGTACACAAAAACAAAACTGCGTCAATTTTCCTGTAAGTTTATACCCTCATCATTGCCAACTCTCAGCTAACGTCAGAGTCATATACCGCCCAACAGTCTGTGGCTTATGGCAAGCCATTTTAACATTTAAGAGCTAGACTGGATATGTGTTGCAAATGTCTTTAATTCAGTTTTGCCTAGTCAAAAAGAACATTTCAGATATCCGCAAATACATTCTTCCTATCCATAATTGTAATTTCAGATATCCACAAAGACATTCTTCCTAGGACAAATGACGTCACTTTTGCCATTCATTTGTATGGGGTTTATCATTGCAGATATCTATAATTCAGTTGCAGATATGTATGTGAATTACGGATATTCACAACTGAATTGTAGATATCTATAATTCCAGTTTGCGATATCTACAATTTGATACTGACTAGTCATAACTCCAGTTCAAGATATCTTTAATTTAACTCAATTCAAGATATCTATATGGTCCTTTTCAGATATCTTAAATTAAGTTTTGACTAGGCGAAATGGCGTAGTAGATATCTGTAACTGGAATTATGACTAGGCAAATGGCATAGTAGATATCTCAAACTGGAGTTAGGGATATTCGTAATTTAATAGTAGATATCTATTATCAAGATATAGATATCTTGAAATAAATTTTAATTAGAGATATCTGAAATTTGAGATATCTTTAACTTTAATTCTGTCATTCAAAATGACGTTGCAGATATCTGTATGCAAATTGAGGCATCCAACAGGCGGGAGCAGAGCGCGTTGTTCAAATCATCAAATCACATAGCCAGCACCTGTTAATTATGTAATTAGCACATTAGCACCATGTCGGAGCAGCCAGAGGGCGAAGGCATGTTTAATCGTCTTTTTAATGCAGCAGCCCGTGAAAGACAGGAGCTGGCTGCAAGAAACGATGATTCAGCGTTACTTTCCACAACAAGACAACTATTTCGCCGGAATATTCATCCACTTCAGGGTAAGTTTCAGAATTGCTTATGTGCTAGCTAGCTAAGGTCGGGGTAGACAACAGTTTAATAATGTGCTGACTTAAATCAGAACCGTTTCTAGGTTGTTTTTGTGAATGTAACTACGCGAGTTAAACGTTCGTTTAAAATGACATTGACGACTGCACTTTTAATATTGGCGGTTGTTGTTGTGTGTTTAGTTTTAAAGCTGTAAACGTTTGTAGAAACACATTATCTCGGGTTAACTAGTACTCATACAGGTGTACTTTAGGGGTTTGGCAACACTACAATTATCTCTGAAAATATGACAAAACCGTTTGGATGCCTTGATTTGTGAAATTAATTGGCTTTGAAACTGGCTTCTTGAACATTGTAGGAGTCATGGCAACATATCTCTGGACTGCTAAGAGTCTTGAAATGATCATGGGTGTATGTGTGATACTTTGCCACTAGTAACCGTTTTTTTTTTTTTTTTTTAATACTGATGTTTACGTTTCCATTTTTAGGAAAACCAGTGCATGAGTCAATGGCGGCCAGACACATAAACTCAAAAATTGGGTTAAACTGGAGTTTATCTGAATTGAACAACTTTGTTTGCCAAAGCTACCCTTGCATCAGTTTAAATTTGGTGGGCTTTGAATTGGAAAGGACAGGCAAAGGACGCAAGATCCAAAAATGATTTGTTCTGTAAAGGAACTAAAATCAGTTGTTGGCAAAAGCAGGCTTTACATCGTGCCACGAGCCACTGTCTTGCAGGTATGTAATTGTATACACAGGGTTTTATATTCTACTACAATGATAAATGGTCTCTGTAATGTATATGCCTATAACTGAAGTTACCCTCTCTGCCCTCAGGTACCATCACCACCCTCTGCCATGACCCAAAATTCACTCGCACCACTCGCAGCTCCAGTAGTAGATGAGACTCCACAAGCGGTTTCAGATCAGGTACATATTAAAATGATTGCACATGGAATGATTTTTGTGACCACTGTGCACTTTGTACTGATGAGTGGCAAATATAAACTGTTTTTATCTTTTTCTAATATGTATTAAGAGGTATATTCTGTGATGTCTGAGCAGTTACAGTGTGTAATTGTAATTTTTCTACCTAATGGATATTTTCTAATGTGTTTTGTTTCCATATGAGTGTTCTCTAGCTGAAGGAGAAATAATTTGGATTTTTTTTTTTTTGTACTAACAGGTGGCACCCGCATCTTCTACCATATCCATGAATTCATTCCCACAACTCTCAATTTCTCCAGTACAAGATGAGGCTGTGGCTGATGGCACCCAAGTGCAAAATGTGGTTGCAAATCAGGTAACCAATGTTGACACTGTATACACATTTTTCTTAAGTATTCTTTTTTTTTTTATACTTTTTGATATAGAATTGTGAGTAATGCCTTTTTTCTTTTTTTAATTTAGGCTCTTCAAGAATGGCGAGCAATATGTGCCCAGCAAGACCAGGAGTATAATGAGACTTTGTTAGTGGATCTGGAGAAGGTAATACTTCAAAGTTTTACTTATGTATTATTCACATTCTTTTACAGGATGCATACTTACTTTAGAATGTGGTCTTTTAATAGGAGAGGAAGAAACTAGCCTACCAGGCTTGTGAGGAAAGACGTCAAAAGGTTTGTTTGTAATAATAGTTTGATAAACTAGCAAAAGGTTTTTTTATTTTTAAATGAGAGAAGTCACATTTCAGGCTATTGAGGCAAGACGTCAGCAAATCTCTGCATGTGAGGAACCTTCAGATGGGGTGTTCATCAAATTTAAATATCCAAATAGACACATCAATATGAGGAAATTCAGCTTGTTAGAGCCAATCCAGGTGAAGTGTGTTCAGCTTAAGAAAAAATATCAGGTGTCTTCTCAGTGGGTTGTAAAACTTGACTAACACTGTTTCACATCTTTTACGATCTTGTTTGACTTTGTGGGACAAGATGATATTGCCAGTGAAATCTTTGTGGTGCAAGAAGCCACATCACCAAGATCAATTGAGAGCACTTCCTCTGGGTCAATAATGGATCATGGCATAAAAGCAACCTCAACTTTATATGTACTTTGGTTTTCAAATCATGATGTACAGGTAAATGTGTTTCATTTAATTCTTGTTTCAAATGAAAACTGAATGTGTTTTGGTTTGCAAGCTCATGCATGTTTTGTATTCAGGAAATTCTCTCAGATCAACAAAATGATGGAGCGTATGCCCTACACCATACATCACATTGTCAGTCATTGCTGTGTGAGACCTCCTCCCAGAAAAGTCTCTGTGCCCTCTCTCCAGCCACTGCTGTGTGAGACCTCCCAGCCAAGTCTCTCTGTGCCCTCTCTCCAGCCACTGCTGTGTGAGACCTCCTCGGCAAGTATCTGAGTCTCCTCCCAGCCACTGCTCACTTGGTTCTCGCAACCACAAGAAATCTTGACTCTCCATGATGAACCATCACTCCCTTCATCTCCCCAGGAATCAATCATTATTCTTTATTAATTATTATATTAATAAAAAGCATTAATTTATTTGGTTGCAGGATTGATCTACAGACCATATTGAAAAAAATGGTCGGCAAAGTTGATGGAAGCTTCTGTCCAACAAACAACCAAATAAATGTGTGCAGGGATAATGTTTTCCTGTGTAGCCTGCGGGCGTTCAAGCGTAGGTCCTTCAACCCTGAAGCAAAATTGGATGTTGTGTTTGTGGATGAAGACGACAATGGTGAAGGGGCAGTTGACGAAGGCGGCCCAACAAGAGAGTACCTAAGGCTGTTGATGAGGGCCGTCCACCAGTCTTTGAGGGACATGAGAGAGACCGGCAGTTGTCTCTTGATACTCAAGGTAGGGAAGCCCAAATTCTTAAGACTGTTCTTATTCAACTGGCAGAATTCTAGAAATTGCAAAAACTCATTTGGAAATGATTTCTCCTGAATGATTTATTTTGTTCGGTTTGTGTTTGGCAGGTTTCATCCTGTATTGTCTGTTTTTTATTTTCTTGGTTAGGATTTTACCATGATTCTGAAAGGTGCAATAGTTATTTGTAGTAGCACTAATATTAATCATAGCACGTTAAGGTATTACATTTTCAGGACGCATTACAGCAGAGCAGTATTTTAGCTATATCTTTAATTTTAGCTTTGCAGACTAAACTTTACATGTGGGTGGCAACAATGATTGCTGTGTGTGTTGTCCATGGAGGAGTCGGTCCACGCTTCTTTTCCGAAAGGCCTTTCCATCAAATATGTGGGAAACCATCACCCCCGGCCACAGTGGATGAAGTTGGTGATCATACATTCAGGGAACAGTTACTAAAAGTAAGCAGGAGAAAGGTGTTACACATTGAATGTACAATATTGTGACACAGCCCTATTTTCGCTAACTTTCTAATATTTGTAAATCTCTTGAAATGTGCACTCTTCCTATGAAGCCTTCAAACAACACATGATGGAGGGAATATTGCAAGCTCCAACCTTTGGACTTGCATGATGTTACAGTGTGCAAACATGTTTGGAAATGGAGTTATATTTGTGCTTTGAGGTTACTTGATAGAATGTTGTGTTGAAGTAAGTCACTGGTTCAGTAGGTTATTTTAGAATATCGTTTGTTTAGCATGAGTATCTGTTCACTTCAGTTGACTGGAGGTTATTGAGGTTTTCAGTTAACTCAAGTTTATTGTGTAGTTTTGCTTTAATTTAATTTTGTTAAGACACTGGGGGCTTATACCACAAGGTTACTACAATGATGCGGTTGGTTTAATTAAATACCCGTAAGCCCACTATAAGAATTTATTGGGTTTATAAATTCATTGAATTTGATCAAACACATAAGAGCTAATATGTTTAGCTTATGTTGATGCGGACATAGACGAGGCAAACAATCCGAGGCTGTTGTAGTTCTGTCAGAGCTGGAAGCTGCCTTCTGACCAGAGGAGGTCTGAGGTGAAGGATCATGACCAGAGGAGGTCTGAGGTGAAGGATCATGACCAGAAGCTTCTGGACAGACACTGGAGAAACAAGTCGGTACAAGCAAATGTGATACAATAAACAAAATGAAGCTTTTACTGTTTGCTTATAAACTGACAGTTTGTTCATTATATCACATTAAGTCATACTGACATCTGTCTCTCCAGCATCTGTCAGAGTCCTCCAGTCAACCTCAACAGCATTCCATAGTAACCTGTCCGCATCATGAATCAGTTGCTGTTCTAATTTGTGGATTGACGTTAAGGTATTTTTGGCAGTTACACCACTCTACACCTACACAGGTGTAGCACTCCAAAGTCACGCTAAACTGGGAACTGAGACCACGTTTTCTGTGTTTATTTTTTTTTAACTGTTCTTTTCCATTGGTTTTAACTGTTAATCTAAAATCCCCATTCAAGTCATTAAACATTCCATATTTGTTCATGCATTACCAGTTTATTCATCTCTTAAATCCTGTTCAAAATAATTTCCAAGTATTAATATTGAATTAATTTATTTTTCATGTATTTTCAAATCTTGTCAGATTTGTATTCCATTTAAAAAAATTTCATGCATTAAAAGTTTTATTCAACATTTAAATTGTATGCATATTTCTTAGATGCTCTTCCACGTTTTCTACAAATCCTAATACAGTGGGTCAGCTAATAATACAAAAAATAAGACAACACAACACCAACGGTGCTGTTAGCTACTGCCAGTGTCTGGACTGGCACCCACAATTGTAGCACACCTGGCAGCGCCGTCAGCTGCAGTCCATATTGCCTAATTTTAATAGAAAATATTACTTCTAGCTGTTAGCTGTCTAAGAATGTCTTTCTGTCCTTGATAATATGTAGCCAACAAACTTGTCTCTGGGCTTGGAATTGGACTATACCTGAGTCTGCAAAATACTGACAATTGCAGAACACCAAGTCTGATATTTTAGATGTGTTGGATTGCGTTGTGAACAGATGTCTGTTGTTGCTGAGAAAGTAGGAGTTGAGGTGGCTCTACATTAACAGCTGGGAACTCTTCAAGTGTAGGCAGTGTTTGAATTCCATAATGTGCAAGGATGGCATCAATGTTTTGGTCGCTGTAGGGATTTTCCCCAAACACATTGTTGACAGCTGTGCTGTCTGTTGCAATGTTTTTGAGCATGCCCTCTGTCCAGAGTTGAGTTGGTATGCGATTATTTTCTGTTCGCAATGGATGGAGGTTCCAGGCCTGTCTAAACTGCGCCAGTCTTTTTTGAATCTCAGGAAGATAAACAATATGCAGTGATAGTTTGTGGACATCATCATCTGGATTTAGAACCTCCTGAATCCTCTAAGGAGTAGAACATAAGATAAAAGTGCTGTAACACATGCAAAAATACATCACGCCAAAGGCGTTCAATTCTCTGACTGTTCACAGTAATGAAACCTCTGTGTTCAACTCCTTGAACTAGATGCATGAATAAAGCCACAAGGATGTTTTCACCACCATGGTCAGATCTGACTCTTGACGGTAGGGCGTAGAGACATGTTGCTTTCAAAAACTGAGAAAGCACTTTTGTGGCACGATTATCTGTGCTGCAGTTGAGGTAAGTAATCAGACGGGTGTATCCATCAATTGCACCATGAATCACAAAGCCCCATCTAGAAAGGTTGAAGAACAAATATTACTTGAAAATGATAATACTATTGACAGTTATCTGGAAACAAGATAGCTGTAAACTCTCTAAAAGTTATTTTCAAAACATAAAAAAGTATGACATGTCTGGTAATAATAACCTTATGAGACGCATGTTCCCGTCAATGTGCCACAAACTATTGCAGCAGCAGTAGGATTCACCCGTGTCGACATCTCATGCACCCTGGACCGTGTAACAAGCACACCCTGTGCGCGCAACAGGGCTCTTATCATCTGAAACAGATTTTTGAAAAGATATGAATTGACATGATATTCACTGAGCAATGGCACATACAAATACAGCCTAAAGATAAAAGACCACAAATTACCTCATTTCCAGAATTAGGATATTGGCTCTGAAGTTGCCTCACATGTTGTTATAGTTCACCATCATCTATTGCAGATAGCATACTTCTAACAGGTATACCCATCAACTTTGACTTCTTGTACAGAAATGACGAAGAGCATCCCAGTATTTCAGCAGTTTTTGCAATTGTATGGCCTTGCTTCAGCAGAAATAAAATGTGTTCTCTGGTAACATCAATGGCTAGTCGGCCTCTTCTCCCTACCAAAAGAAAAAGTCAACTAAGTTTAAGTGTTTAAGCAGGATTTGACTGTTTATTTTTTTAAATTTATAGAAGGTCCTAGGATAGGCTATATAGGCTATCAACATACCAATTCTTATACATGCACTGAAATTGCGTATTGTTAATGGATAGGCAGTAGGCTACACTGGAAATGGAGAGACTTGTAAAATTGCAAAAATAAAGTATTTATTGCTGTGACCAGTGGACATAGCAGTGGTGTAACAGCAATTAATTTAATGTTTACAAATATACGTAGATGTTACAAATGGCCGGATTTCACCTTTAACGTTAATACATATTATAATGTAATCATGAATGCAGTGATAAACAGACTCACCTGAACTAATGCGGCTGACAGTTCCGCCAAACTGCTTTTGAGTTTGTTGTTTGTGTCTGGTGATAGCAAATGTTCAATTCTTCCGAGATTTCTTTCGCAGTTTTTCATAGAACGACGTTCTCTCTCTCCACAAATCCCCTCCGTGAAGGCTCGTTAAATTGCATGCCATTTTCTGGTGTTTTTTTCGATTACAGCCAACGCCATGACTCTTTCTTTTTCCATTCTCAGAATAAGGAAATTAACTTCTTCTACTAACTTTTTCTACTTGATCTATATCAATTCTTTGATTATGGCGGGGAGGGGATATTACGTATTTATGGATATCTAAAATAGAGCAACGTCATGCACAGTAATTTGCAATAGTCATAATGACGTTTGAGATATCTTTAACTTTCATTTTGCCTAGTCAAAACTGAATTACAGATATCTGCAATTGTCATTTAAGATGTGTGATGCGTTGAATGACGTTTTCAATGACGTCATTGTAGATATCTGTAATTCAGTTTTGCCTCGTCAAGACTGAATTACAGATATCTCTATCTGTCGTTTTGACTAGTCACAATTACGTTACAGATATCTTGAATGACAATTCCAAAAATCCAAAATTACGACTAGTCATAAAGACGTTATTGATATCTGCAATGTTAATTCCGGATAGTCAAACTTAGCTTTTAAATGTTAAAAGGGCTTGCCATACAAGTTATCTATATGTTCCTTTTCAGATATCTTAAATTAACTTTTGACTAAGCAAAATGGCGCAGTAGATAACTGTAACTGGAATTATGACTAGTCAAAATGGCGTAGATATCTCAAACTGGAGTTAGGGATATTCATAATTGAATAGTAGATATATATATTATCAAAGTATAGATATCTTGAAATACATTTTAATTAGAGATATCTGAAATTTGAGACATCTGTAACTTTTGTTCTGCCTAGTCAAAATGTAATTACAGATATCTTGAATTAGAGTTTTGACTAGGCAAAATGACGTTGCAGATATCTATTTGCAAATTGGGCCCGCATCCCACACAGGCGAGAGCAGAGCGCGTTGTTCAAATCATCAAATCACATAGCTAGCACCTGTTAACTGTGTAATTAGCACATTAGCACCATGTCGGAGCAGCCAGAGGGTGAAGGTGTTTTTAATCGTCTTTTTAACGCTGCTGCCCGTGCAAGACAGGAGCCGGCAGCAAGAAATTATGATTCAAAGTTACTTTCCACAACAAGACGACTATTTCATCGGAAAGTTCATCCACTTCGGGGTAAGTTTTCAGAATTGCTGGTGTGTTAAGTTCGGGGTAGGCTACTGTTTAATAATGTGCTGACTTCAAGCAGAACCGTTTCTAGGGTAGTTTTGTGAATGTAGCTACTTGAGTCAAACGTTTGTTTAAAATGATATGAGACAAAAATTACTTAAAAAAAAAAGTACTAATAAGGCTTGACAAAACATGACACTTGTAGTATTATAAGGGTCCCTACGCGTGACTGGTTAATTTAACTTGAAGGTATTCTATTTATTGTACATATTTTAATAACATGGACTTCCTAAGTATAATTATTAGGGGTCATTTTGTTGTCCTGGTTGGCAGGAAAATAAATGCTGAGTTGAAGTGACGTTGTGAACATGGGTAGCTGTCTCAAACGTGTTCATATTGTGTTGTCATTCTTTACAAAAAAAGTACTTGACTGAGGCTTTTGTGGCTGATATTCACCACAAAAAGTCCTGTCAGTATGCAGCTTCCAACTGCTCCAAAGTAAGAAAAGACGAGGACTGGGCGATATGGCCTAAAAACAACATCAACATATTAATGTATATAAGGGACTGGATTACTGTTTCTGATCACTTTCTTGTGTGACAGAAGGAGAATGCAGTCCAGTCACCCTAGAGAAAGTATTGGAGTTTACATCTGGAGCCTCAGCAGTGCTTCCACTGGGATTTCCACACCGTCCCAAATTCAGTTTCTTCATGAGGGGAAACAAAATCTTCCCAGAAACACTTGTACTCCGTCTGCCGCTGCACTCTTCCTATGAAGCCTTCAAACAATACATGACGGAGGGAATTTTGCAAGCTCCAACTTTTGTACTTCACTGTGTGCAAAAATTATTAATGGAAATTCAGTTTTCACTTGAGCTATATTTGTGCTTAGTGCTAAGTCACTGGTTCAGATGGTTATTTTAGAATATACTGTATGCGTTTTTTTGGTGCAGTAATTCTGTTTGTTTTACATGAGTATCTGTTCACTTCAGTTGATTGGAGGATATTCAGTGTTGAGTTTTTCAGTTAACTCAAGTTTATTGCGTAGTTTTTGCTTTTTTATTTTTATTATAATCATTTTTGGGCTTATACTACAAGATTACTAAAGTGACACTGTTGAGGTTGGTCTAATGAAATAGATACCCTTTATAAGCCTACTATGTGGATTTATTGGGCTTATAATTCTATGAATTTAATCAAATCACACAACGGTTAATATTTTTGGCAAGGTAAATAAAAACCCAGGCTGCCAGAGCTGGAAGCTGCTGTCTGACCCAGTCTGTCAGAGCTGGAAGCTACTGTCTGACTAGATGAGGTCTGAGGTGAAGGAGCATGACCAAAAGAGTCTGGACAGACACTGGAGGGACAGAGGTCAGTACAAGCAAATGTAATATAATAAACATAAAATGTATATCATGGTGAAGAATGAAGCTTTGACTGTGGTTTATGTCATGGTTGGGGTCCAGCTGGCCATGAGTTTTTGTTTTGTTTGTTATTTTACTTAATTTTCTGTCATCCTGGGGCCTGTTGCACAATACCAGGATAAGGGATTAAGCTGGGATATACAAATTATCCTGGATGAATTTAGCTTTGACTCGGTTGCACGAAACCAGGTTGAATTAAACCCAGCCAAGTAACCATGGAGATTTATTCTTTGCGACTAGCCTGGTCCAGAGCAGGCTAACAGCCAGGCTAAGATTAATCCTGGAGTCTCGTGTTAAATCAGCAAAATAAACGTGTTTAACAGTTATTCCGTTGTCTTCTGCATGTGTTCTGCTTTATTTTTATTAACATGCATTATTTGTCACTATTGTTGTCATGAGTTTGATTTAAACCCTACTATTGTTTAGATGGTTAGAAATGGTTGCACTGGCACCCAGATGCGGAGTGGCAATCGGGAGAGTCGGGACTTTTCCCGGCGGGACGGTAGTGTGTCGAGGCTGCCTGGCGTGCAGCCGCTGCCCGGTGGCCGCTACCTGCCGGCTGCTGCCTGCCAGCAGACCTGTGCATCACATCAGTGTCCACTCTCTCTGTAAAAGTAAAGATGAGCAGCGCGGCGTCCGTGGTCTGTGCAGCTTCAGGTTTATACAGGATGCGCTCCAGAGATTAAGTGGGACAATGGGGCTATATTCCCAGATATGATATTAATGGCAGACTGGTCAGAGACCAATACATTCATGATTTTATTTTCTTGTTGCTTGTCCCTCTCTAATAAAGGACAGTTTGTGTTACTCTGTAATGTGTAGGCTGTTTTTTTATTATAACTTACTTTGGTTTCACAACCTTTCATCTTACATCCCTGGACCAATAACGTGGCCTATATACGTATATAGTGTAGTTTACATTCAGCACACAGGGAATACCAAAATTCTTCTTAATATTTATTTTGATGCTGTTACTTCAGAAGAATAAAAAAAAAACACGAATATTGTTTTACACATATGCTCACAGTGTGTATTGATGTCACTTACTTCTTTTTCTAGTTTTGTCCCTTTCTGATTGTTCTGTATGAACATTAATTGTACAAAGATATTTAGAATTAGACATAGTTTATAGAGATTTGTGCATATGGTTGTAAGCATTGTGAATAAGGGTTTAAAATTAAGCCTATAGTCCTTAGGGTACATCTCCCGGGTAACATTAATTCCCTCTGCTCACTTTTGAGGCAAAGTAAGCTAAATAATACATTTTATTTACATTTTGCTTTACATGGTAGGCTACTCAAAGACACTTTACGGTAAAACCAGCACATTTATCACATAAAAACGAAACATGAAACTAGCATATTTAGAGCAATTAAACACAGCGTAGCCTACAATTTTGTAAAATAAAAAAAGTGGAGTGACTAGTCGGCTAAGTAGATATTTTTACATCCTTACGCATTCAGTCAGTGTTAGCCTATAGCCTAGTCTGTTGGGCTTTTTCTCTCCGTTTGATAAGAGCCATATTTCCCTTTCTGCATATTATATTCTTCACTTTCCATTAGAAGCTGCTGCTCATTTGGTGAAACATATGCCATATGCGTCGTCTCCATTTCTGCATTAGTAAATTTGTGATCAATACCGTGGTCTATTTTAAAAAGCTGTGAACGTGCACTTATCCCAGCTATCTACACCCAGCTATCTACACCTAGCTTCATCCTGGCTCGGCAAACGTGCAACCGATTAAGCCGCAATGAACAGATCACACTAAGTCAAGCGGTTCTTTTTCACTTATCCTGGATATCTTTATTCTACTTTTGTGCAACAGGCCCCTGCCCTGTCCTTTGTTTTGGTTTTCTTTCCCCTCTCTTGCCACACCTGCCGGTCATCACCTGCTCCCGCCGTTCACACCTGTCTGCCATCATCATTAACCTCCGTATATCTACCCCGGCTCTTCAGCTGATCGTTGATTCAGTTACATGGGTGAACGTCTGTAGAGAGCTCCCACTGCTAGAAACTATTGCTCGTGTTTCTTTGTGTTTTTTTTGTTTATGTACTCACTCTCCTTGTGTTTCCCTTTCAGTTTCACTCCTCTCCGGTTAGCTGGCTTCAGACCCCGGCCCTCATTCCACGACACCCCCTCCTCTTCCTCATCTCTCTCTGCTCCTCATGCTCGTCTCTCCCAACCGCTCTCAAGCTCTTCGCGTCCCCGCCTCCTTCTCAGTCCTGGCTCCCGGTTCCCCCCTTGGTCCAGCTCCCGTATCCTGCACCTGGTTCCCGAGCCTCGCCTGTCCTCCAGTCCGCTGCCTCCCTGCTCCCGGTGTCGGCCTCCCTGCTTCTACGTCTTACCTTATTCCCTCAATAAATACCTTTTCCTCAGCCGTGCATTTCAGTCCAGCATTTTGTTCCTTGACAGTTTATTTATAAACTGACAGTTTATGTTCATTATATCACATTCAGTCATACTGACTTCTGTCTCTCCAGCGTCTGTCGGAGTCCTCTAGTCGACCTCAACAGCATTCCATAGTAAACTGTCCCCATCGTGAATCAGTCGCTGTTCTAATAAGTGGATTGATGTTAGGTATTTTTGGCAGTTAAACCTCTCTCCTTAACTGTTAATCTAAAATCCCCATTCAAGCCACTAAACATGCCATATTTGTTCATGCATTACCAGTTTATTCATCTTTTCAATCCTGTTATAAAATGAAATTAAAATAATTAGATCCTTCTCCACTTTTCCAAGTATTCATTTTGAATTAATTTCTTTTTCATGCATTTTCAAATAGTAACTGTTAGAATTACATTTTGTAATCCTTATTCTTCCCTTTTTTCTATTTAAGTAACAGTTGTTATTTACGCTGTTATTTTAAAGTAATTTACAAGTCTCGTTGGGCTGCTCGCACGTGAGTTCTACTGTTGCTTAACACCTGCGGGAAGCAGATAGCATGGACGTGTGTGTTATGGTAAAGATTTCATGCTGGCTAAAGCAGACCTTGATGTGAGCGGTTTAAAGTATACCTCTGAAGACTCAAAGACTTCCCTTTCTTCGTAGCATGCAGTCAACGAGGTATTTGTTTTGTTCATCTGCATTTTACTTTGGTAAATGGTATTTCACATGCTGTGCATGGTATTGTCTATGTTAAGCTAACATTGTACCCATAATTTTTCATCAATGTTGTCTTATTAGTTTTCACGGTGGATTTGGAGCAGGGACTTCAATAAACCAGTAGCAAGAAAACCACTTGTGTCTGCTGCGTACGCACGGAGCTGCCATAAAGGACTGACAACGTGTGATGCAAAACGCACGCACGCACGCACGCACGCACGCACGCACACACACACACATAAATAAGAAGATACAGCTTTAAAGGGCAACGCTCTCAAGACAAAGCCAAACAATAACTTGGACACTAATAAGTCAAGAGTGGTCTAAGAAGAGAGCCTTTGTAAAGGTTTGCCATTACAGCCACATTAAGGTGCTAAAGTTAAAGGGATCAAGATTATTTAAGATTCTTATGGTGGGAGAACAGCAACTTGGGAACTACACCATTAATCAACAGAACGAAGGTCAACTTGTTCGGAGCAGCCTCGTCTCCTGGCTGTGCCAACTTCGGCCTAAAACACCTGTCAGAAAAGGGGCAAGGTCAGTTCAGCAAAGATGCCATACGCTTCATTCAACAAAATTTCTATGTAGACGATGGTCTAATAAGTGTTCAAACTGAGAAGGAAGCCATCCAACTTGTCCATACATGGAGAGAGCTCTTGGCGTAGAGTGGTGCATCACATCTGACTCATTCAAATTCAGAGTTCAAGTAAAACCCAATCCACTAACAAGAAGAGGTGTACTCTCTACTGTAGCCTCTGTGTACGATCCCCTGGGGTTCATGGCACCCTTCATTTTTTTAGGGAAGAAAATACTCCAAGAAATGTGCAGAGAGAAGATTGGCTGGGATTAGGAACTTCCGGAAAACCTAAGACCTCAGTGGGAATCCTGGATCAGAGATCTTCCCAATCTGGCTGAAATGCAAATCAAAAGATGCTTCTTGCCTGCAAGGTTTGGCAATGTCAAAAGATATGAGCTTCACCATTTCATCGATGCAAGTGTGTCCGGATATGGTGAATGTACTTACCTGCAAGCTATTAACCAGTCTAACGAAGTCCATTGCTGTCTGGTAATGGCAAAGGCAAGAGTTTCACCAACGAAAATCACAACTATACCGAGACGTGAACTCTGAGCAGCAGTTGTTGCAGTTTGAACCAGTGATATGCGCCGAAAGGAAATAGAAATCCAAGACCTACTAGAGTTCTTTTGGACAGACTCCACAGTTGTTCTCGGCTACATAAACAATGACGCCAGATGTGTTTGTAGCCAAACGTATACAGAGAATAAAGTCAAGTACAAAGCCAGAGCAATGGCATTATGTTGCGTCTGAAGACAATCCAACAGATCATGCCTCTCGAGGTTTGACTGCAGAGCAACTTAAGACCTCAAACTGGTTCACAGGACCGACGTTTCTGTGGCAAGAGAAACTACCTGCCAGTGAACGCAAGTTGGGTGAAGTAAAGCATGATGATCCTGAACTGAACAAGACTCTTGTGTGCAACACAAAGGCAAGGGAAGACACATCATTAGTGGATCGTCTACAGAAATTCTCTGATTGGTCAAGGGGAGTAAAAGCAGTTGCCAGATTGCAACACCAAGTCAAAGAATATAAAGGTGTAAAGCAAAGAACAAGCCTAGAAGAAAAGAAAGAAGCTGAAATTTTTATCATCAAGCTAGTTCAAAAAGAAGCATTCTCAGATGAGATAAGGAGCTTGAAACTAAACAAAGTAGTAGCCAAATCTAAAGACAGGAAGCAAGACAAGTTAAGTCCATTTTTGGACAAAGAGGGTATCCTAAGAGTGGGAGGGCGCCTAAGCCAAGCCAGGTTACACCCACACGTGAAGCATCCGGCAATACTCCAAAAAAAAAAAAAAAAAAACAGTCACATATCAGCTTTGCTTATCAAGCACTTTCACGAAAGAGTACATCATCAAGTACGTGGAATGACAATAAATGAACTGCGATCTAATGGATGGTGGATCCTGGGATGCAGCGATGCAGTTTCATCACACATATTCAAATGTGTCAAGTGCAGAAAATACAGACGAAGTACTGAGGAACAAAGAATGGATGACTTGCCAAAGGAGAGAAACAAGTCCACCTTTCACTTACACTGGTATAGACTGCTTTGGTCCACTCTATGTTAAAGAAGGAAGGAAGGATTTTAAAAGATATGGTCTCTTACTTACTTGTCTGTGTTCAAGGGCCATACACATAGAGATGATTGATGACATGACAACTGACGCATTTATCAAGTCTCTAAGAGCATTCATTGCCATAAGAGGAAATGTTCGTCAACTAAGATGTGACCAAGGAACCAATTTTATTGGTGCAAGGAGAGAGTTTGCAGAACTCATGAAAGGAATGGATCAAGAAAGAGGCTCTAGGATGTGAATTTTTTATGAACCCTCCAGCATCAAGTCACATGGGTGGTGTTTGGGAGAGGCAAATAAGATCCATAAGAAGTGTTCTTACTGCTATTCTCGACCAGTCAGCACAAAGGCTTGACAGCACCTCTCTAAGGTCTGTATGAAGTTATGGCCATCATTAACAGTAGACCACTCACTGCTGAACATTTGAATGACCCATCCGGACCTGAACCTTTAACTCCAAACCACATTCTAACCCCAACCGGTCGTCACCAAGAGCCTGGGTCTGTCTGAGAAGTTTTTCCTCGCCACTGTCGCACTGTTGCTTGCTCTGGAGGGAACTACTAGAACTGTTGAGTCCTTGTAAATAACTCTTGTTATGAATTGATACTATAAACAAAATTGAATTGAATTGAACCACATCCTTACAATAAAGTCCACAATCATTCTGCCCCCACCTGGCAAATTTGTCAGAGAGGATCTTTATCTTCACAAAAGGTGGCGTCGAGTGCAGTATTTGGCTAATGAGTTTTGGACTCGATGGAAGAAAGAATATCTGTTGAACTTACAACCAAGACAAAGGTGGCACAAAAACAGAAGGAACTCAAAGGTCAACGACATCGTTCTTCTACAAGATGATCGAAATGAATGGAAGCTGGCCAGAATCACAGAAGTTTATCCAGGTTCAGATGGTAGGGTGAGAAAACTGAGATTATTGCTTAGTGACACCACATTAGGCAAAGGGGGAAACTAACAACTAAAACAGCGTTCCTTGAAAGACCTATACAAAGTTGTTATTCTGCTTGAGGCAGATTAAGGTGTAAAGTTTGAAATGTGTAAAATTCCATGTTAAATGGTTAAGAACAAGAAATGTTTCATTGAGAAGGTAAAGTGTTGCAACAAATATTGTTTAAATAAATCCCACATTAAGATTTGTGTGATTTGGTGGGAGTGTAACTGTTATATTTTGTAATTCTTATTCTTCCCTTTTTTCTATTTAAGTAACAGTTGTTATTTACGCTTTAATTTTGAAGTAATTTACAAGTCTTGTTGGGCTGCTCTCGCATGAGTTCTACTGTTGCTTAACACCTGCGGGCAGCAGATAGCATGGACATGTGTGTGTTACGGTAAAGATTTCATGCTGGCTAAAGCAGACCTTGATGTGAGCGGTTTAAAGTATACCTCTGAAGACTCAAAGACTTCCCTTTCTTCGTAGCATGCAGCCAACGAGGTATTTGTTTTGTTCATCTGCATTTTACTTTGGTAAATGGTATTTCACATGCTGTGCATGGTATTGTCTATGTTAAGCTAACATTGTTTCCATATTTTTTCGTCAATGTTGTCTTATTAGTTTTACGGTGGATTTGGAGCAAGGACTTCAATAAACCAGTAGCAAGAAAACCACTTGTGTCTGCCTGTGCTTTGAGGGAATTACACAAATCTTGTCTGATTCATATTCCATTGAAACCTGAAGATGTTTAGCATTTTTCATAAATTAAGAGTTTTATTCAACATTTAAATCTCATGCATACTATATAGACACTTTTCCACTTGTTCTACAGATCATAACACAATGGGTCAGCTAACAATCCAAAAAATAAGACGACACAACACCAACAGTGCTGTTAGCTACTGCCAATGTCTGGACTGGCACCCACAATTGTAGCACACCTGGCATTAGCGCCGTCAGTTGCAGTCCATATTGCTTTATTTTAACAGAAAATGTTACTTATAGCTGTTGGAACAAAAAATGTTTTTCTGTCCTTGATAACATATCTCTGGGCTTGGAATTGGACTATACCTGAGTTTGCAAAATACTGACAATTGCAGTACAGCAAGTCTGATATTTTAACTTTATATCAGATATGTGTTGGATTGCGTTGTGTACAGATGTCTGTTGTTGCTGAGTGAGGATTTGAGGTGCCTCTACATTAACAGCTGGGAACTCTTAATCATCAAGTGTAGGCAGTGGTTGAATTCCATAATGTGCAAGGATGGCATCAATGTTTTGGTCGCTGTAGGGATTTTCCCCAAACACATTGACCGCTGTACTGTCTGTTGCAATGTTTTTGAGCATGCCCTCGGTCCAGAGTTGAGTTGGTGTGCGATTATTTTGGAGGTTCCAGGCCTGTCTAAACTGCTCCAGTCTTTTTTGAATCTCAGGAAGATAAACAATATGCAGTGAAAGTCTGTGGACATCATCATCTGGTTTTAGAACCTCTGAATCCTCTAAGGAGTAAAAAGGAGGAGAAGTGCTGTAACACATGCAAAAATACATCACGCCAAAGGCGTTCAATTCTCTGATTGTGAACTGATTGTCCAGTAATGAAACCTCTGTGTTCAAGTCCTTGAACTAGATGCATGAATAAAGCCACGAGGATGTTTTCACCACCATGGTCAGATCTGACTCTCACGGTAGGGCGTAGAAGTGTTGGAGGGTAGCGATGGAGGGTAGCGATGGAGGCAGACGAAGCGGGCTGAGTGACGCTGAGGCTAGAGAAAAGTTAACACGAGGAGTAAAATACATTTTGGGTGTTGGGGTTAGCGTCGGCTACGGCCAGTGGCGTCACGAGGCCTCAATGGCCACAGCACTCATCACCAGCTCCCACTAGCGGTGGTTAGGTCATATTTCCCCATGTGCCTGCTCCCTCTGTCTGTCATGTCTCGGGCATTCTCCGCCTTTTCATCCCTGTGTTCGCAGGCTTCACCAGACCCTGTAGACATGCATCCCTTCATCCCTTCCTCTACCCTTCCTTCTGCTGTTCCTGGCCATTTGGCTTCTGCTCCCTCCCTTCCCAAGCTGGCCGCACTGCCATTCTAGTGCCTCATCCGGCTCGTCAATGGGACCTACCAACTATCGTGCTCGACGATTCTTAGCCTCCTTCTTTCCAACTGGTCTGTCTTTGACCTGATTCATTGTCATTCCTAGACGGGGAAGCGCTTCATTCTGCTCTTCTCACAGGCGGATGCTCCAAGCGCCTGTTATTCATGCTCCTTCGGCATCTCAATTCTGCCATTTGATTAGTTCCATAAGCGACTTCCTTCTCGTCTGACCTTTCGTCTGCTGCCGACCCTCTTTCCACGTTAGCGTTGTCTTGAACGGGGCGTGCAGATGCACTCGTGGCATTCCATGTCCTGTACTCCATTGTCGTGGCTAACTTACTTTTGGGGGCACGACTGGTCACAAGTTCATACTCATTTACTCAAACACAACAGTAGAAGACATCTCACATAAAGAAATTCAGACACTTGGCTCCAGAATCAGACATTCACCCCACACCAGTGCCACCGTTTTTAGTCACAACGTTCAACTAAGACGCCATCATCAACAGTCTTGCCCAGCACTCTCTCAGCCTACTTAACTGGCTGGAATTGCTTTAACCCTGGTGTTGTCTTCCCATCAACCATGAAAAAAAAAAAATTCAACAATACCGCTTTTTTGAAATTTTTTGTCACTTTTTCAATGTTGTGGGTGCTTATTTTGATGTTTTTTTCAAAGTTATTTGATATTTCTAATGTTGACAATTTCAGCGCTTATTTCGAAGACCCATTTTTTTTTATTAAAAAAACTGAAAATGGGTCATATTTGACCCGAGGACAACATGAGGGTTAAGGCACATCAAGCCACATATCGGCTTCCGTTACCCTCTCTGGACGTTACTTCCATCTGCAATTTCATCACACATGCTCATTCCATTCAACGCTTTTCCAGCTTTTGAGGGGCGCAGAATTTGCACTAACTTCATCCGTCCATAATCCTTCTTATCATCCCCGGTTTATCAGACATCACAATCCACACCTCAAACTCTCTCATATTCACACTTAGTTTCCTTCCCATTGTCGTCCACCTCAGCTCCCACTTCAACTCTATGAGCCACTAATCAAATACATCAGCTCCAGGTACGCCGCCAAGGCATCTCCACAATGCTCACTTTTCACTATTTCAAAATGGCAACTTGACTCCTTTTTTCAGAAACAGTTTTTCTGAAAAACTTATTTTTTTGTTCAGAAAATGAACAGCATTCATCTACATTTCAGCCACATTACCCAAACATTATTTCAGCCACTCTTTCCGCATCGGCGCAGCATCCACAGTCGCCAGATCAGGCATCTCCCACCAAACCATTCAGTGCTCAGGCCGCTGGTCATCCCAGGCATACCGATCTTACATTCACAAACAATCTCAACAATCTCAGTCAAGCCCACGCACAACTCAGTTCTACACAATCTGACACTTTTGGGGGTCTGGCGAAAACTGCTTCTGAGACGGAACCCCCACTCTGAGTCTCATCCACCCGGTCATCACACATCCTCCCATTCACAATGTTCATCTGCATATGTTGCATATGCAATGTTCATTCATATTGTTCATTAAATCTTTAACTCACACATGTTTGTGGCGTGGTCCATGCTAGTGAAATGGAGTTAATTTGTTAACTAAGGTTCCGGAGCAGGACCACACCTCTAATCACCAGACAAACTTACATAAACCGTGCTGCATGCACAGCCAGGCTTGTGTCTCTGATTGCTTGACCCACCCTCCCTTTCCTTCTCCTTTATCCATTTTCCCCCTCTTCCCTTCCTGCTGCACATCTCTCATGTCTCTTCTAGGTACCGTCTGGGAGTCTGTGAACTATTCGGGCAAAAACTGCTTCTTCTTTACTTGTTTCGTCATTTGTTATTTGATAATTGCCCAGATTTACCATTGCCTTCTTCCCTTTTCATTTTCAGACTCCCTCATTCAAGATGTCCGAGACCTCTTGGGAAGTGATGCTGAACAACCTCTCCCCTCACACTGGAGGAACAGGCAAATGTCCTCTCTGGAGAATTGGACAGTGATGAGGCCCTTCATGGTGCCATATGTTTTCATCTGAGAAGCCCAAGGAGGGGGTTTGCCATGATTGTGGACACAATGCTGCTGTAGTGATGTGTAGGGACTGTTTACCGCTATCACTGTACTGCACAACCTGTGACCTTTCTAGACATGAGTGCCTGGTGCTTCATAACAGAGCATCAATGGTGGAGGGGTTCTTCAGACACCTGCCACCATCCACTTTTGTTCATCAGCATGAGAGAGGGAAATTCTCCTATCATTGTTTTTAAGTCTCAGGTTATATAGGCTGTTTTACATTTTACACAAACCCTGGTTTACTCCAACAAACATTCTGGATGAAGTTTTGTTTGATAGAAACAACACCCTCACTGTAACACTGCATGTTACCAATCGTTCATCCCTGCTGCGACTGCTCCACCGGGCAAACAAGCTTTTCCAAGCGAAAGCCAGTTATTTTACTTGGAATGAACGGTAAACATTTTTTTATTTCTTCATATTGTGCTTTTGTTTCTTTTGAACAAGAGATAAGTGTTTTTCTCTGAAACAGTGCCCTGCATGTACACCCTCCATGTTGGTAGTTGCAGTGGATGGGAACCGCAAATTATATCATTGCAAAAGCCAAACAGGGTGTGTACAAAGAAATTCAAGTGAGCCACAATTTACTTTTATACAGTAAATGTAACCCAGAGCTATATATTTCTTTCAAGACCTGATGGGTTTTTTGATGGACTCTTGTTGGCCAGTGATCCTGAGGTGTCCTCATTTGCTGATTACATCTAATTTTTTATGAATGCTTGCCTGTTTTTTCTAAATTTAAACAAGAGTGGCATTACTGCATCAAATGTCATAATACCATGATTTACAGCTTATTTCGTAAAATGGAACTGTAAATGTAAATGTTTGTATTTGCCTTGTATCTGTTTAAGAATCCAGGGAAAGGGAGATGTGGTGCGGGTCAGTGGACGGCAGCACGAGAGTCCGCCAACAAGTCTGCAAGTAAACTATACGAGGAAGGTTTTGAAGTTTCTCTCTACCGTCATGGGGTTTTGCAGAAGGGTCTGAATATGTTGATGATATGTTTAAGAGAAATATTTGCATACCCATTAGATTTCCAGAAACTGCTAGCTTCACAGACCGTGGTCTGCAAATATTGGCCATATCTGCAGAGAGTTGTGGACCACTATCCAGAGTTGGAGGACTTGCTGAACATGCTCCCATTTCTCTCCATCATGCATGCAAAAGCGCATTCATGGATGTGTGAGGTAAAAATGACAATTAGATGTATTTCTTACCATTTGTACGACATATTATGATTGTCTGTCCTCTGCCCCTGCTTTTTGTTTTCTAGCTAATAACATTCATGTAACTGTGTTACAGTTAAAATGGGGAGGACGCAATCAAGAAGGTGCTGGAACAACAATCGGGGAGGAGGTTGAACAGGTCAACAGCTTCCTCTCCCGAGCAGCCATATGTTCCAAGTACATGTCAAAAGCCGGTAAGCATTTTTCATGTATAGTTGTGTCTAAATTGAGACCACAAGCCAACATATTTTTTGTTTGTTTTGAGTGTAGCGCTATTTTTTTATTATAGTCTTTGGTCTTCAAGTGGTTCTGTCAGAGCGTTGAGGTGTGATTGGGCTCGTTATTATGCTACACTATGAATCCTTCTCCACATAGATCAAACCAGAAGGTGTTGCACCTCTCTACAATAGAGTGCTTCCTCGTGATCAGGTGGAGTCAAATCTCTGCAGGTGTCCAACTCCAGAGAAGACTAACAGCACCAGACTTAATATTAATATTTCCCATATTCCCCCTTCTGAGAGTGGGTTTGAACACTGATGCTTTTTTCAGGGTTCCATGCATAGGTGCTCCCTTATGGAAACAAATGTCTAGTCAGCACTTTTACACTGATCCGGATACTCTTTATGATATTTTAACTTCTGACACATTAATTAAGTGTATAATTCTTTCCAGGTTTATGTGACAATATTAGAGAATGATCAATGTAGTATCTGATCTTTGGTCCTCACTGTGAACCTAAATTTGTTATACATACATTGTGTGTTAAGTTTGCACAGACATGCTAACTATCCAGGCAAGTGGCTGGAACAAGCGAAAGGCAGACCAGACACTGGCCAAAAGATACATCAATGTAACTGTAAAAATGTATAGTATTTTTTGTTTTTAAATTGTGAAGACACACTGAAGACATTGGTAATGCATGTGCTCACCATGTTCAGATCAACACACACCTGTTAAGTTGTGACAAAAGGAACTAGGACTGCAGGCGCATAAGGCAGGCGTAACAGCTGTCAAACCCAGTGTTAAAAAGATAGCATCGGAGGAGAAATGTCACTTCTCTCGCAAACTGCGTGATTGTTACGTTTTTGCCTATGTTTTGTTTTGTGTCTCAATCATATGACTCTCGAGTTTCCTGTCGGGAAACAAAAACGGTGGACATTAAGTGGAAAATTAAATCTCTTGTCTTAAAGATATTTGTGTTTTATAACGCACCACAAGGCCTACAGTAGATTGACGTCAAATATGCCGGTTTTAATAATCACGCCTTCAGTTATGAAAAATAAATGTCTTTTTTTTTACATTTTTGATAGAAAAAGTAGCAACATTGGCCATTCTAAAAAGTCCTTCAATGAACTGTCCATACAACTTTTAAAATTTAAAATATATATTTCTTTCAATAAATACATTTTCTTTTGGGTTTGCTTTCAGATTAAGTTACAGAAAATTGAAACGTGAATATTGTGGGAACGTGCACCTTTCTACCATAAAATTGATTTTTCTTGTTTGTTGTATTTTACAATAAACTGCCTTCCCAAAACTCAGTTGTTGCCAGTTGTCAGGACACGCCCACAGTAACACGTGAAAGTGTCTGGGCAAGTCTCACGCGCGGCTGTACGTGACTGACCTGCTGCTGTCATGTGATTTTTTTTTTTTTTTTTGCTGTGCTTTTGGAGGGCATTTCTTCTCAAAACATAGGTCAGTAACCATTTTTATTGGTGAAAGTTAACTTGTACTCAAAATTGAATGCCTATTTTTCTTTATCTCATGCTATAATAGCTCTCAGTTTCCGTTTGTCTAACATTAACTTTACCAATTGTGAGGATGTCATTAATATCAAATGGTACACCCTTTTTAGTAGATTTCAATAATCAAATCAATAATTACTAGCTTTGACTAAACTGTTCCAAGTCATGTGCAGGATTGCTGCTTGTGCGTCTTCACACTCGTTAGATTAGCATTATTACTGCATGGTAACGATAGTGAGAGCAACCTGTGACATAGAAAAGAACTCTAACTGAAAGAATGTCCATTTAGAGAAAAAACTTAGGCAATGCAAATTATATAAGCTTCTAAAGTAACATTACAAGAACACATTTTTCTTTTAGTCATAACAGGTTTGGTAAATAAAAAAATCAAACAGTAGATACATAACTGGTTTTCTGTTCAAACACAAGTGTATATTTTTTGTCATTTTTTTCCATATGGTTATATTCACCTTTGATTTTGTTTCTCAAGGAGACCATCAGATCTACTCCAGGGAGCATTGCCGCTACTCCCATTAAGCTCTGTGTCATTCAGATACATATTATGCAAGCAATCAGAGTAACATACATCTTTTAAAGGTTTTTGCAATACATGTTTTTGTGTCAAACTGTTATAAGAAATTATGTAGGAGGGGAGGTGCAGTGCAGTTCCACTGGAATCAACATGTATGTCTCAGCTGGACAAGTATGGAGGAGAGTGGTTGGTCGGTGCATCAAGAACTTGTTGATGGAGCTGATACAGGTGAAGCAAAAGTGGTTAAAATAGGAACATATGCATTAAACAGGTTGGTTGTTTTGTTTTCTTGCTCCAGTTGGCAAAAGAAAGTAACTTTCTTTTACAAAAAGTGCTTATATGCTAATGTGTCATGTGATACTTGCATGCACATTTAACAGTCTGTAAACCAAGGCTAAATAAAAGTCAAGGTTAAAATTATTGTTCATCTTAAGTTCAAAATATGACCATAACATTTTCATATTAATTTTTCAATTTCAGTTTCAATTTCCTTGCGGGAGTCATCCCAAAAGGATTAATAAAGAGAAGTCTATCCGTACATACACCCCGCCACCGACTTCAGCTGCAAGGACGCTTGTCAAAAAATATGAGAAAGCTTTTTGACGCTTTGGCTCTGATGTTCTCTGTTCAACCGGGAGAAGCACACGCAGCCACGGCACGGGCAATACACAGACACTGACACGTTTTATAAATTACATATATAATGACAGAAGTTGTATTGTTAATTGGTAGCAGCGGAGTCTGTTAGCAGTTTAGCTTGCTCATTAGCCGCTGAGACGAGCAGTGTGCAGGCAGAGCGAGCAGTCGCTCGTGCGGACCGTTTAGAGACGTTACCGGCAGCTAACGTTAACTGGTCACTATGTATAAACAACATTATATTATAAACGATAGGTAACCCAGCAACGGCAATTATGAGCTTGTCCTCAGCATTAATGTTTTGGTAGGAATGAAAAATTTACATTGAATGTTTCTCCGGAATCAGCCAGGCTGGCTGAACCGTGTCATAGCTCATTACCATGAAGTTGAAAAAATTCTGATTGACGCTCAACATGCTCAAAACCATAGACATATAAAGAGTAGACGCTGCATCGAACGCTACTGCCTACTGACGCTGACGAGCCGTGGGGCCGCCATCTTGGACCGGTCACCCGCTCCACTCAGTGTAATGTGTAAATGCGTTTTTTTTTTTGCTGCAAAGGTCATAGCTATGATACAGGACACATGGTTAGGGGTATTTTAATATTCATTGTGTGCTTAACAGTAATAGAATATTCTGATACGATATAAAGTCACCAGACGTCCGAGATCAAAACTGGGAACATAATCCCCGAAAAGGGAGAAAAACGGGGCCATTTCCAGTTTGACTATCAAGCTGATTGAAAAACCTAATGTTGTGTCTTTAAAAACAGAACAGGGACAGTGGTAGTTAGTAAATATTGCAATATCAATATGAATTCCGATATTTTTAAACATATGTAAAATTACAAAATAGATTCATAATAAATTAAACAAGTTTTCTTACAACAAAAGGTTTATTTCAACTGAAAGTCATATTGGACCATGTCTACAGAACAGGACGTGTTCTACTGGTTTGACAGTATAAAATACACTCACCTATAGGATTATTACTGTGTTTGACCCCTTTTGCCTTCAGAACTGCCTTAATTCTATATGGCATTGATTCAACAAGGTGCTGAAAGCATTCTTTTGAAATGTTGGCCCAGTTGCAGTTGATGGAGATTTGTGGGATGCACATCCAGGGCATGAAGCTCCCGTTCCACCACATCCCAAAGATGCTCTATTAGGTTGAGATCTGGTGACTGTGGGGGCCATTTTAGAATAGTGAAGTCATTGTCATGTTCAAGAAACCAATTTGAAACGATTCGAGCTTTGTGACATGGTGCATTATCCTGCTGGAAGTAGCCATCAGAGGATGGGTACATGGTGGCCATAAAGGGATGGACATGGTCAGAAACAATGTTCAGGTAGGCCGTGGCATTTAAACGATGCCCAATTGGCACTAAGGGGCCTAAAGTGTGCCAAGAAAACATCCCCCACACCATTACACCACCACCACCAGCCTGCACAGTGGTAACAAGGCATGATGGATCCATGTTCTCATTCTGTTTACGCCAAATTCTGACTCTACCATCTGAATGTCTCAACAGAAATCGAGACTCATCAGACCAGGCAACATTTTTCCAGTCTTCAACTGTTTTTGGTGAGCTCTTGCAAATTGTTGTTTTCCTATTTGCAGTGGTGATGAGTGGTACCCGGTGGGGTCTTCTGCTGTTTCGCCTCAAGGTTGTGCGTGTTGTGGCTTCACAAATGCTTTGCTGCATACCTTGGTTGTAACGAGTGGTTATTTCAGTCAAAGTTGATCTTCTATCAGCTTGAATCAGCCGGCCCATTCTCCTCTGACCTCTAGCATCAACAAGGCATTTTCACCCACAGGACTGCCGCATACTGGATGTTTTTCCCTTTTCACACCATTCTTTGTAAACCCTAGAAATGGTTATGCGTGAAAATCCCAGTAACTGAGCAGATTGTGAAATACTCAGACCGGCCTGTCTGGCACCAACAACCATGCCACGCTCAAAATTGCTTAAATCACCTTTCTTTCCCATTCTGATGTTCAGTTTGGAGTTCAGGAGATTGTCTTGACCAGGACCACACCCCTAAATGCATTGAAGCAACTGCCATGTGATTGGTTGATTAGATAATTGCATAAATGAGAAATTGAACAGGTGTTCCTAATAGTCCTTTAGGTGAGTGTATATAAATAAAGTTAACAGGACAGCTCCACAAAATAAACTAAATATTATGTATTTACTGCAACTTTCAATATATTTGATAAATTACCAGTTGTCTCAGCTCTTATTACATAAGTATTTGGACAGATACACCTCTTTTATGTTGTGTTGACTCTGTACTCAAGCACATTGCTATTGAAATGGCTATAAGAGTAAAGTGCATCTTATTAAACAAATCTCAACTAAACCAGAGACGATCACAATGTAATAACAACATAAGCATACATTAGTGCTGCTTTTGGACACCCAAAATAGGTCATACTCACTTATATAACGATCTGCTGTGTAACGATATTGCGTTGCTATATCTTGCACAAAGCATGCATACCAGTACTTGTTTAAAGTAGCAGTGTTGTGGGTTGGGGTTTTGTTGGGGTTTATTTTCCCCTTTTCTTTGGTCTCTTTGTGTTTTTGTCTTAGTTTTCTCCCAGATCCTTCTCCCTGTTTGCCGTCGTCCTGAGAGTGTGTCCAGCCCGTTTCCCCGTCAATTCCTGCTGTTTCCCTGCCTAACATTCCCTCTTGTTCTCCCGTGAGTTTCCAGCCCTTGTGCTTCGGCTTTTTGTTCTTCCCTGGCTCCCTGTGCTTTTTGTGTTTGTTTTGGATTCAGCCCCTGCCTTGTTTTTGCTTAATAAACCCTTTTTTGACTTCTGCCTGCTACTCTGCGTTTGGGTCCTCCTTCCCTTCCCATAACAAGCCAAATGAAATGAAAAGTGGCAGTTTTTATTTAAACTGCACATTTGGTTGAATCTCCCTTGAAAAGTCTCAAATCTTAACCTATGTAGCAATTTTCAAAACACAGATACAAAATGCTTTACAGAACCCAGAGTGAAAGAGATAAGATAAAATGCAATCACAAGCACAAAGAGTTAATGAAACACAAACAAACAGATTTACAGTAAACCGTACACACCCCTGAAAAAGGACTATTTTGCGGAGCTTATTTCTCGTGCTCCCTTTCTGCAGTTCAAAAGGTGAGTTTTGCAATGTGGTGCAGCCTTATTTTGAGAAACACAGACACAACCAATCAGAATGATGGTTGTCGATGCCAAACTGTGTCTCCTCAATGTGTTCCTCAAGCAGAAAAACATCCTCCGTTCCAATCTCCTCCCGGACAATGTGTGTGACTGTTGACACCTTAGGAGTTTGCATCGTTGAAGCTCGGCGGATCACCTTCTCTGCAGCTTTCAGCACCTTATTAGAATAATAATAAAAATACATTATATTTATATAGGTCTTTACACAGTGCTCAAAAAAAAAAGAAAACCAAAAATCAAACCATTGTTTTTCAGGGCTAGAAGGTGGTAGCTGTTATCAAATCAAGATGGTACAGCATCTCTGACCAAGCTCGCACGGCACACATCACAGGACAGCTTTCGTAGAATCTGCCGGACTACAAACCCTGCTATGTAGACCAGAGCATTTTCCACCAGACCACCAAAAAGAGTGGGGAGATAACTGTGGTCACACACAATGGCCGAAATGTTGGCAAATGGAGATGGATGCTCTTAAGCAGTTTCAGGAGAGAGTGGACAGGGACACAGTGGGCGTTTCTCAATGCCAAGTAAGCAAAGAACGGACTTGTGTTCTTGGGGAGTCTGTTCTTGCTGGTTGTACCTGGAAGACTTGGGGGGTGGCAGTAGCTCAGTTCGTAGGGAGTTGGGTTCAAGTCCCCGTTCGGACCAAAGTATGGTGGTGGACTGGTAGCTGGAGAGGTGCCAGTTCACCTCCTGGGCACTGCCAAGGTGCTCTTGAGCAAGGCACCAAACCCCCAACTGCTCGGGGCGACTTGGGCAGCCCACTCACTCTGACATCTCTCCATTAATGCATGTATAGGTACTGAGCATGTGTGTGTAATTCAGGCCTGTGTGTAATATGTGTAATAACAACAGAGTGTAAATTGAAATTTCCCCTTGTGGGATTAATAAAGTATACATTATCATTATAAGAATGAACTCGCAAGTTCAAAAGCACACAAAACGCTGTTGACAGTTTTTGAGACGAAGCTTTCTGTTATTGCGCAACACCCCCAGCACAGAGGGCGCTTGCCCTGGTTTCCTCAGTTGTCCCCCGATAAAAACAATTACAACAATACACAGAACAAAACGCCGACTGTAATGAATGAAATACAGAATAACAGCGGTAAAAATTGTTTTAAATATCTTACAGTTGTGAACCTGGCTTATTTCTGCCATTGTCGCTGCTGCAGTGGTCTGTCTAAATGTGAGGCAAGAGGGGTCTGTGAGCTGACTGACTGACCGGCTCGCGAGAGTCATTGCCGGCTGGCGAGCTTGCTACGCCCGCCGGGGATTGTGGAGCTTTCCAACTCCAAAGGCTTTTTTAATTCACCATCAATTTTCGTTAAACTGCCTATATTCAAAATCTACACAGTTGGTTTCTCGCCTTAAAACGTCCTAAAATTTAATTCTGGGGTGCTGGCCCTGCCAAGTTCACACAAGTTACCATCCGATGTATCCTCGGTAAAATGGGCGTGTCGAGAACACATCCGGGAATTTTAACTGTTGTTGGCGAAATGCTAACTTGTGTATTGGGTCAGTACTTTGACGACCGAACATGACGTTTCACAAGAACACAAGTCCATAGAAGAACACCGATTGAGAAACGCCCAGTGTTATCTTGGGCTGCCACATTGCCTGTCTAACCTGGTGAGACACAACACCGAACCATCAGACGGCGGAAGATAGCCTGGAACTGGCGTGCAGATGGATTGTTATTCCAACCACCTTGTATGGGAAACAGGCACACAATACATAATGTACTTAAAAGACATAAAGATAATTATATTTTCAGAATGTATTGTAATTAAAAGAACACCAACCCTACCTGACGCTCTGATTGAATTAAATAGGAGCTCCAAGTGATCCTGGCTGAACCTGTAGGTGAGCACATACTGCTGAACTTGGAGCAGTTAAAAAAAAAAAACATTTCAAAAGGAGGTTAAGCTTAGAGGAGGCAGACCACCAACCACTGGAAACCAGTAGGGTCCATAGACTGTGGTCCCTACTGGTTAATATTAACGGTCTATGGTAGGGACATAACACTGGGTGAACACCGGCCGGTACAGTAAACATAGCCTAGCTAGCTAGCTGGCTAAGATGTCAGTTCAGTA
Organism: Percina caprodes; assembly: GCA_013375575.1. Lineage (NCBI taxonomy): Eukaryota > Metazoa > Chordata > Actinopteri > Perciformes > Percidae > Percina > Percina caprodes. The sequence continues at coordinate 590,130 of JABXJD010000078.1, read as the reverse complement.
ATATCAAAGACCCTTGCTCCTTCTCAACTCAACTAATATTCTATTCACAAAATACAACCACAAGTACGGTAATGTTAAATCTTACTTGTGAAAAGTAATCCCCCGAGCCCTGTTTTCAATGGTTCGCGGATTTGAGCAGGAATATGCTGCACAGTGCTCTGGCATCTTGTATCTTCTGCTGCTAAGTAACAAAGTAACTAAGATGGTGGCTGAATTTCTTGCGCTCAGCAGCCAGTCCGGCGTCTACTCTTTATATTAGGGTGACCAGGTTTTGCTGACTTGTCCCCGGAAATGTCTGCGGTTTTCACTTTGACTGACCGACCCGAAATTGGAATGAAAGAAAGAAAACACTGACCGAATGTAGCTGATAGTCCCACACCCTACACACGCAGCCTCAAGACAGCCAGAGCCAGCGCTGCTCAGAGATGTTTTAGAAAGCCGTATTTTACGATGCTAAAAATACTGATTATTTACATGGAGTCTGGTGGGTTTAGCGAACGCAATTTCGCTAAACCTTTTATGTTTTAAAAAAGATCTTAATCTTTAACAGAAAGGTCGACCTCCTTAGAAATCCTTTCCATAATGTTGTCAGACACTTAGAATATTAATCTGAGTCTGTCAGTAGCAAAACGAGCACTTTTATGAACGTAAATACAAACTAGACAGTTATCCAATTAACTTACATTGCTTGTTTCGCCGCTGCCGACTGCAGCGATCTCGTTTAATACTGCGTCAATGTCAAGGGAAAATATTTCCTCAATAGTTTTTAATGTATCCGATACTCTATGAGATGTTGTAGAAACATGTAGAAGCAATAAAGCAAAAGCTGTCAGATAAATGTAGTTCAGTAAACACTACAACAGGTTCCCGAGTAATCCGGTTGTGAAATTGCAACACATTTTCTACATGGTCTCCAAACTATATTGTATTCTCATGTAAACTAGTTATGTCAGCACAGATAATTTTGTAAATTGCTTAGCCAGTGTATCCCACCATAATGGTTATTATATTGCCAGATTCCAGACAATCTCACTTACATATATATATCCCACTTACAAATATGAATATATATTTATAATGGTATGCTTCCTAGTGACATTAATGCAAAAATATGACGAAAAAAACAATTCACCTGTGTGTGCATGATTAAAATTCTGAAGTGCAAACTAGTTCAGGCTACAGCACAAATATTTCCATCCATAGATAAGAACAATCAAGTCTAACCTCTGAATTTCTTTGCAAAGTGCACCAGATTGATAGCCTGGCTCCGCCCTCCCACATACTTTTGCTCAATTTTCATTTTCCTTCAGCACACCGTCTGGGTTTGCAGTATATTTGCGGGCTTTCTCCAGCCAAATGTATCAGCAAACAGAGGGAGGGGCAGAGGAGGATGGAGGGGCGAGCTAGTCTCATTTTGTTTGAAACATTTTCTTACAGGGGAGCATGCCCATGGACCCCCCTTGTGCCCCAGTGCAGCTCTAGGTCTTGTGATTCCCATGGGGCAGTGTCCCCGTTTTAAGTTTTACAAAGATGAAAACATGACCTGTTTTGGAGGTATTTATGCATCTAAGCTGAAAATGTCCCCGGATTTTGTCTGAGAAATCTGGTCACCTTACTTTATATGTCTATGCTCAAAACGCCCAAAACGCCGCACCTTGCAGCTGAGAGAAGCCGGCTTCTATTGAAAATGAATGACTTCCGGTAACTTTAGACACTCAAGTCGGTGGCGGTGTGAACGTACGGTAAGTCTAATTTAAATGACAATAAATGAGACAGTTTCTTAATTTTGGTATTCTGTTTGTCTGTCATACAGGGAACTGCAGAGAGCAGTTTACACGAGCACCTGAAAATGCACTTTATGACCTTCTGTGCTTGTCATAAACCAGATGCAGTGGAGCAAGAGAGAGTGATTACAAATCTCTGCAGTCTGGCCAGAGCATGCTGCTTTGTACTCGGGGTGACGTGCGTGCTAAATCTCCAGTATCCATGCAAAGTTTGAGAACTTATGAGGTATTTCAAAGACTTTTTTATGGGCCCAAAACCACCCTACAAGTTCAAAAGAAGTGAAATGTGATTTTTGGCCTTGCACTGAAGACTGTTTTGTTTTTTTCTTGTCAAGGATGTTACATTTTTCTGAGCCTGATGAGCATATTCTTGAGTTGTACCTGAAGGCCTTTCAAGCACTTTGTGGTTCCTGCACAGGGTCCAAAACCAACTTCCGTGATAATTTCTGTTCATGAACATTTTTCTGTTATTTTAAAATGATTTAATGGATGTATTCACTAAAAGACAAGCTATTGTATCAAGCTGCAGTTGGTAAGCTGAGCTCACATGTTCTAATATGTAAACTAGTATGTTTTAAGGAAAATCTGCCAATTTAAAACAATGATGTCAAATGATACATTGACTGTTAAGTTGTGATGTTTAAAATGGTCAAATGTGTCCCTTCAAGATTATAATAATAATAAATGTTAAAATGCTCTCTATTTTACGGTTAAACTTAATTTTTAGTTTTTTTGTAGACTTTACATAATAATTTGATACATTGGGTAGATATGTTTTCATAACCCTAGCACAACCCTAAAATGGAGGAACTACATCTGTGTGTGTGTGTGTGTGTGTGTGTGTGTGTGTGTGTGTGTGTGTGTGTGTGTGTGTTCAAAGTGAGGATTGTTTAAGACTTTTTTTATCTTTATGATTTTGGACGGTTTTATGCCAGGATGATCTAACACAGTCATTCAAATCATTTATATCTGCCACAGCAAATAGGCTACACAATGCATCTAATCTTATAGTTAGCTGTGCAGTGCTTTATTGGATGTCATGGTTAACTAGTATTTGAGGAGCCTGAGGACTTTTTGGATGGCATAACCTCAGCTGCAGCCAGGCACCCTGCTAGAAATATAGCTACAATGAAATAAAGTTAACATTTTACAGTCACAGATTATAATATGTCTAAAAACAGAGACAGTGGTCTTTGGGTTCAGGATACATTAGACTCAGGGGTCACCAACACGGTGCTCGCGGGCACGAGGTAGCCCCCAAGGACCACATAAGTAGCCCTCAGGCCTGTTCTAAAAATTAAAATTGAATATTGATGTTATCTGTTTCCCAGATGTCACAACAACAACCTGCGTTAGTTCCAAAGCAGCTATTGGTGTGGCCACCAAGACAAATATTGCCAGTCAGCACAGCCAAGAAAGCAAAGACTGGCAAAAAAAACTTGACAAATTTGAGGCCAGAAAGGAGACGTTTGAAAAACAAAAAAAACAAACCACCTCTTGCTTATATTTCTGTATATATTTATAATATATATCTTTATTTTCAGGTCGAAAGTTAAACACATAGGGGTACAAGGCCGTAGTCTTCATTGGAAAGAAAAGTAAGAAGCAGAAAACCTTGTCCGCACAAGTCCTCCAGCCAAGATGGCAGCTGGCAGACCATTCTAAAAAATGCCTTGACTGGATGAAGGTTTTCCATGAACTGTTTATTAATGGTAAGTGTGTGTGATTATGTAAACTCTTATCAGTCAACATAAAAAGAAATGTGGCACAGACACAGCAATTACAGCTGGGAATTTTCTTGGTACCACTTGGCACCGGGCAAACCACAGTGGGCCAAAAAAAGCTGTTCGCCTGTTGCTTCATCAACATTGGTCTATGCTTTATCCAATACGTGTTTCTTTTAGAGCTGCAACTGTTAATTGATATTTGAGACTATTAATCAATTATACAATCAATCAACAATTCTGATAATTGATAAATAGGTTTGAGTCATTTTTAAGTAAAAGAATTCTCTGCTTTCAGTCTACAGATTATGAAGACCTAGTTTCTTTTACTAGTCAGTGGGCCACATAGGTCACTGATCACTCAATTCAACTTCAAAACACTATAAACACATATCTCCACTTCACATGAGGTAATGAGATCCTACAATTTGCACCAGAATACAAAATCAGCCTCGCCTCAGTTCTACAGAGAGCACAGAGTCCATAGGGCAGCATTTATAGACAGAAGAATACAAAAGACATACCGGTACATTTCCTTATGGAGCACACTCACTGCTAGAAAGAAAGGGCACATTTGTTCTTATTACAAGAGGATAATAAGTTCCTATTTTTGTACTGTTGAGGTTATACTAACCAGCAGGCCACCACCATTTCTCCTCCCATTCAGTTCACCATCCAGCTCACCACCAGTTCTACAATCCAGTCCACCACCAGTCCTCCCATCCAGCTCACCACCAGTTCTACAATCCAGTCCACCACCAGTCCTCCCATCCAGCCCACCACCAGTCCTCACATCCTACCCATCACAGAACCACCCCAGCAGAAACTTGGTAAGTTCTGCTGATATTTTCAAATAATTAAATTAAATCATGATTCAGTTAGTAGTCATGTTGAGTTTTCATATGTTGTTTAATCATGGTATACATGATAACCATGTTAAACATTTAATCTGTCTCTCCTTAAACTGAAATAATACTCTAAATGTAGGAGTGTATTTAAATTTGGAGAAAAAAATAGAAATGACTGATTAGTGTGAGGTGACTTCTGAGGTGTTAAACCAGTAAGTACTGTAGGTCTGAATAACTTGCCTTTCAAATATTACTAAAGGGAAATATAACATTTAAAAAGTCTGACAGGATGATTGACAGATGTTGAAGCAAAGACAAACTTTTGGCAGTTTCTCAGTGAATTACTGAGGTGGTAGAGGCCACAATGTGCCACCAGAACAGCTTCAATCTATGTAGGAACTGATGATGGAGAGCACTGAGCTGTATAGAATTCACTTCAGTCTACTGTGTCTATGGACAAGCTCAGTATGTGTGTACACACACACACACACACACACACACACACACACACACACACACACACACACACAAAATACAATTCATAACCATTCATGCCCTATGCTGGCTTCTGTTAATAAATGATAATCAACTCAAAATATGGTGTAACTTAGCAAGCTTTCATATTCTGTGGGGAGCGTGGATTTCTGTCATCATTATCAGTTTCTTATTTCTCAGTTTGTTTGTATGTATATACATTTATAAATTAGGCCCCTGATGATAATGCAAACCCCTATTCCAGTGAAGTTCCTATATTCAATGAATACACAACCAAGACAAGATATTTAATGTTCCACTTGAAAAGCTTTGTTTGTTTGCAAAGATTCACTCATTTTGAATGTCATGGGGCATGGGTATGCCATGGACACTAACACACCCCCATGGCTTTTGAACTTAGTGCTGATAAGAATCTGGGAGGTCCTTTACCTCATTATCCCGAAGAGCATGGCGACCATGATTTCCAAAATCTATTTTAAATGTGGATGTGGATTTTAAAGGTAGCACTCATAGCATTTGTAGTAGCAACAAACTGTGTTAACTGACAATTGTTTTCCAAGGTGTTCCTGAGCCAACGTGGTAATAACCTTTACAGTAGTGATTCCCATTGTCACATAGCATCCCCAGAAGGCTTAGTCATTCACAACCAAGGATGACTTGGTTGTGAATGAATTCTGGGGATGCCCCTTTTATGGCCAATCAGGACACTCATGTGTTTCCCGTGAACCTGTTTACCTGTGAAATGTTCCAAACATTCCCTGTCTTCATCCTGTCCCAGGTTTTTAGGAGCATGTTGCAGGCCTGAAATTAAAAAAATTTTCATTTTAGCTATAAAACATTAAAGTTTTTCAGTTTGAAAATAATGTCTTGTCTTTGTAGAGTATTACATTTTTTTATAGGTTGAAAATGATTTGCAAATAATTTTACAGAATCTTCATACTTAGTAAATCATTCTGTGAGAGCATTATCAGCCTGGAAGACATAACTCCTATCAATACTGAGATTATAGGATAAAGGTAATCTGTGTGGGAGGAACTACTTTCATTTTTTCATCCTCATCTTCCAGGCTTTTCCTTCAATTGGTCACCTGTTTGTGCATCTTGTAGTCAATAATCCTTGGTAGAGCAAAGAAGTGACCATACAGCATATAGTAACAACATAACAATTTCCATGTATTTCAATGAGTGCCATGCAAAAGATTACAATCTATATCTTTACAATTGTAATGTGACTGTTACAATATGAACAGAAGGAAACAAACGCAAAGGATTTATTTAAATAGGCCAGCTTACCGGAGACAGAAACAGGAGTGGCGATGATAACTGTGGGGGGAGAAAATCAGGTAAGTAACATGAAAAACACAGATCCGAAATTGTTACAGCGAGTTTCACCAGCGTGACTGGAGTAACGATCAAGCGAAGATGGTATGAAGAGCCGGGGTTGAAGTACTGTAGTTGTATTGGAGATGGCAGGCAAGTGTAATTAGCAGGTAGCAGGTAATTATGGATGAGACTCAGGTGTGCATGGTCAGCTGGCTTCAGCATCAGGGAGAGTGAGGAAAAATGAAAACGGCAGGGACAAACCGGGCAGGCCAACAAAAAACTCAGATAGAAAAATGGTAAAGAAAACAAATACTCAACCATAACAGTGACATTATATATACAGTATCTGTTATTGGAAAGAGGTATTCAGACCAGTATTCATTGAAATAACAGTTCTTCACTGGTACATCTTAATCTCAACAGATATGTCTGCAAACAATAAAAAGAAGCAGAATTCTGCCTCAGAAAGGTCTACAAGGAAGAAACTGAGGGGGGAAAATTACCCAAAGGTTATTAAGCTTTCCTAGAGTTACATTTCACCATTTGAATGAATACATTGATGAAGCTGTATGAGGTCAAACTCAAGTACTTTTTTTGCTCTTTCAGAAGGTAACCAAGGAATCCTAGAAGGGGAACCTTACTACCCAGAGAATTTAGCAATCTGCTGCAAAATGCTGAAGGTTAGCTTTACAATAATTAAAAGTCTAGATGTACTCAGTGGAATTGCAAGCACCCCAACTGGAAACCCCTTAACCCCCCAATTTTGATGTTTTTTTCAGGGGATCCAAATTAAGTTGGTGGAATGGGAGACTTGTTCACTCTGGTTTGTACAATTTATCATAGTTTTGATTGGAATAACCTCTGGAATAAGTCATAGTACCTCAAAACTTCAAGTAACAGCCTTGGCTTGTATTTGTGGGCAGCTGTGGCTCAGCGTGTTGAAGTGTCCTTGGGCAAGACACTGAACCCACGCTTTCCCCCCAGTGTGTCATTGGGTGTGTGTGAATGCGTGGGAATCCACTCTCCAAAGCCTGTCTGCAAACAGTGCTGTATGAATGTGTGTGTAAAAGGGTGGTAGTGATGAACATCGTAAAAGTGCTTTGAGTGGTCCCAGAGACTATAAATGCACTTTATAAGTGCAAGTCCATTTAACATCCATAATTGCTTCAGTCACTTAACTGAATGGGATTCATGATTCATGGGATGAATTGGGATAGCCATCCATATGGCTGTTGCCTTTTAATTTATTTTTGTGCAAAACTCTTGCTCAAATCTAAATGAATGGATGGATGGATGGATGGATTAATTGTTTAGAATCAAAACTAAATAATTATATGTCGCATTTTGCGACAAGTTTAAACATACACGCTAAGCAGCGCAAGGAAACGGAGATCTACTACGCAAAGCAACTAACTGAGACTGACATTGGGATGCTAAAGTAACACACATTGGTTAAAGGTATTTACAAAAGCCCAAAGACTTGGTACGTCTTTCATGACCACAGACTATTATACACTCACCTAAAGGATTATTGTACACCTGTTCAATTTCTCATTAATGCAATTATCTAATCAACCAATTACATGGCAGTTGCTTCAATGCATTTAGGGGTGTGGTCCTGGTCAAGACAATCTCCTGAACTCCAAACTGAATGTCAGAATGGGAAAGAAAGGTGATTTAAGCAATTTTGAGCGTGGCATGGTTGTTGGTGCCAGACAGGCCGGTCTGAGTATTTCACAATCTGCTCAGTTACTGGGATTTTCACGCATAACCATTTCTAGGGTTTACAAAGAATGGTGTGAAAAGGGGAAAAACATCCAGTATGCGGCAGTCCTATAGGCGAAAATGCCTTGTTGATGCTAGAGGTCAGAGGAGAATGGGCCGACTGATCCAAGCTGATAGAAGAGCAACGTTGACTGAAATAACCATTTGTTACAACCAAGGTATGCAGCAAAGCATTTGTGAAGCCACAACACGTACAACCTTGAGGCGGATGGGCTACAACAGCAGAAGACCCCACCGGGTACCACTCATCTCTACTACAAATAGGAAAAAGAGGCTACAATTTGCAAGAGCTCACCAAAATTGGACAGTTGAAGACTGGAAAAATGTTGCCTGGTGTGATGAGTCTTGATTTCTGTTGAGACATTCAGATGGTAGAGTCAGAATTTGGCGTAAACAGAATGAGAACATGGATCCATCATGCCTTGTTACCACTGTGCAGGCTGGTGGTGGTGGTGTAATGGTGTGGGGGATGTTTTCTTGGCACACTTTAGGCCCCTTAGTGCCAATTGGGCATTGTTTAAATGCCACGGCCTACCTGAGCATTGTTTCTGACCATGTCCATCCCTTTATGGCCACCATGTACCCATCCTCTGATGGCCACTTCCAGCAGGATAATGCACCATGTCACAAAGCTCACATCATTTCAAATTGGTTTCTTGAACATGACAATGAGTTCACTGTACTAAAATGGCCCCCACAGTCACCAGATCTCAACCCAATAGAGCATCTTTGGGATGTGGTGGAACGGGAGCTTCGTGCCCTGGATGTGCATCCCACGAATCTCCATCAACTGCAAGATGCTATCCTATCAATATGGGCTAACATTTCTAAAGAATTCTTTCAGCACCTTGTTGAATCAATGCCACGTAGAATTAAGGCAGTTCTGAAGGCAAAAGGGGGTCAAACACAGTATTAATATGGTGTTCCTAATAATCCTATAGTGAGTGTATGACTATACAATGGATACCTTCACAGCAGAAGTAAATGATTTCAAATAAATGGCTGCACTGTAGGTAATGCATATTTAAACCTTAACCAAAAATTATTACCGTAGGCAGGTAATTTACTGTTATCACTGTAAATGTATAAACCTACTGAATGAAGGGGTGGCTTGCTGTTCCTCATTGCCCTTAACCTTGTCATGTTTTTTAATTTAATTCATGACTGATGACCTAAATGAATAACAATCTCTTTTTATTACAATGGGAAAACTTGGCTGCAACAGTGGGTGATGGAGGAGAACACCACAAATTAAGGAAATGTTCAATCTCATTGTTTTGTTCCATAAGCTATGTTGTTATACAGTATATAAAAAAAAATTCAAAAGCCTGAAAGACTCCCACTTACTAGCAAACCAGAGAACACATACTGTGTTTGCAAAAGCTTGACAGATCATCTCTCTCCTTCACATATAAGCTAAGTTTCCTCATAATGTCAATTGAATTATCTGAAAACAAAAAAGCTCATGTGAATAAAGCTGGTGAAAGTGTTTCCCAGTAATCACTGTCTCTACAGCACCTGTTTACTGGTTCCAACTTATTATTCCACTTATTTAGTATTATTCATCATTCTCATTCTCATATCTCACTTATTATTTATTATTTACTATTTACTCATCATTCCCATTCTCACATCTCTCTTATTTGTTATTTATTCATCATTCTATTTCCTATTTCAGATCTGTCCATAATGTTCATACTGTTCATATAATAACATAAGTGGGGCAGTATTTAACCCGGAAGTGGGTCGGGTTGTCTTGAAATGGGCGGGGCTTTATGTAATTTTAAGCATGCAATTGATATGGGTTGATCAGAAATACAACAATGCGGTTCCAATTATGAAGTAAAATGTAATGAACAAGAGTTTTCATACTCAATAATATAACTTTCTTTTTTTAAGTTTTAATTTTTTTATGATCTGTGTGATCTTTTTTTTTTGGTTCTTTTTTAGTTTAGTGGTTAGTTTTTGCCAGCTTACTCACTTCAGTTCGTCATCATGGATATCCGTAAGTGGTTTAAAAGCCCACCAACATTGTCCTCTAACAAATTGGATACGACACCGACACCTCTTGATGTTGTAGTAGGAGAAGGATACCCTGGACGACGGTCTGAGTCTGATGCTACTAGATCCGTGGAGCCCGACATGTCCAGTTGAGGTTACTGTAGAAATATTTATCAGGATCAATATTGTTCTCTATGTCATACAGTTTATATTCATTGGGGTCAAAAGTTTCATAGTTAGTTTTCATGTGCATGTGAGCTACTACTCACACAGTCAAATTCACCAAAGTCGTCACCTTTCATGACATTAAATAAAAAGGAATAATCCTTATCAGGTCTCATTGTTGTCGTCATTCTGTAGTGCAGTTAAATCAATTAGCATAATATCCATGTCACAGACTTATCGTAGTGCAGATCCATTCACAACACGATCTGGTGTCATTGATAACTCTTCCATGTAGCCAATTGTAAACAGTTCGAAAGGGCAGCAGTTAAACTCCACTCTGTGTACACCAGGGGATACAAATCCTGGTGGGGATAAGGACACTGGCACAACACCTGTTGGTTCAAAGTGTCTGTGTGTGTGTATGTGAGTGCTAGTGTGTGTGTGTCTCATGGCAATGCATATCCCTCTGTTGACTGCTTTGCGTTGAGAGATGCTTCTGGTGTTACATCTAATATTTTGTATAGTCAAGTGTTTTATGGATATTCATAACATTGCTTCTATGTGTGGGGTAGGCTATAGGCTACCTATTCAAATTGCTATTGGTTATGTTTAACAGTTAAACATTAACGTGATGACATGCTGCACGAATAGAGTATACGATTATTATAAATATTTGTACTGTAGGCTAATAATAATTGTGCCCTCCCATGCATTTCATATGCCCCCCTTAAGACTGAGGTCTGGCAACGGCACTGATTGTAACCCCTCTACGTTATTGCACATTGGCCCAACGTAGTCAGGGTACATTTTTATATGAGACTGGGTTGGACAGGGATACCGGCACAAGACAAAAGGGACAAAAGGATGCAGCAAGGCATTTGGAATTAATTAATTAACATTAATGTCTGCAAATATTGGGAATTTTGCTATAAACTGTGTGATATAGGATTCAGACGGTCTAGAGTGGTGCTGCAAAGGACCCCTTTATGGTCAGACAATGCCATTGGAAGTAACACCGCTTTATCAATTGAATTAAATAATCAGAATCAGCTTTATTGCCAGGTATGAGGACACATACTAGGAATTTTTCTTTGGAGCATCGTTGCTCACACTGTGCTTACTAGGGATGAGCCGGATACTCGGCTGAAACGAGTATCCGGTACGGATAAAGCACTTTTGACGAGTACAAGTATTATACGAGTAATGCGAGTCAATATCTGTACTCGGATTGAATAAAACTCCTCATTGACTGTGTCTCCGTTCTGTGATAGGCTAGTCACAGCGCCAGTCACTGCGCCCCTCCCCTACACTATTCTATGATAGGCTAGTCACAGCGCCCCTCCCCTACACTATTCTGTGATAGGCTAGTCACAGCGCACACATACAGATTCCTTCTGTTGTTGTGCTCTGCTCACTCACACACGCTCAGAACACGTCTCTCCCTCAGTCACCCAGGTCTGCGGGTCTTTTCCGTTAACATTTAGGGTTTCTTCAAGCTTCAGGTTGTTTTTTACTTCGGTCGAACTAGTACTTAGTAACCAGTAGATTTCTGGTAAACGTGGGGTTTGTTCAGACATGGTGATGGTAGAATGCAAGTCGCGTCGCGTCTCTGCCTGTCGGAGTTTTTTATTTACTTATTTTTTTAACCTGCCTGCTGGCTCTAACCAGTTTTTTGAGTGTCTGAAACTTTCTTGCTGTATTTTATGAAAAAAATAAAAGGCAGTTGCGGTATAAATAAACAATATTACAAATTAAGATACACATACAAACACATTTCAACCCCCCACTCCCCTCTCTCTCTGTGTATCTCTTACTCACTCACATATACCTGGTGTGGAAATAAAAAAAATAAAAAATAACCACAAAAAAAATTATCACACAGATCATAAAAAAATTAAAAACTTAAACATAAAACTTAAAAAAGAAAGTTATATTATTGAGTATGAAAACTCTTGTTCATTACATTTTACTTCATAATTGGAACCGCATTGTTGTATTTCTGATCAACCCATATCAATTGCATGCTTAAAATTACATAAAGCCCCGCCCATTTCAAGACAACCCGACCCACTTCCGGGTTAGGCCCTGCCCAGTCCGAGTACAAATATGGATACAGATAATTCATGTGGTAAACGGATACAGATACAGATTGTGATATCATGAGAGGCTACACGGCTCTCGGCGGGGCAGTTCAGCAGTGCAAGGACACAAAGGTAGAATGCAACAAAAGAGTTTTTAATGAAGTTCTTGGGAATTAACAAAAATGGTATGCCAAGTACAAAACAATAACTCAGGATAAGGCTGATCTTGTAATAGTCCAAACTTAAACAATGTCTCTTCAAACTTTAACTCATAAACCTGATTCTCTCAGGTAAGTCTCTTCCTCCGAAACAAGTCTTTCAGCCTTACTTTTTCAAACCGCGTTGCAGCCCGTGGCCAATCTGTCGATAAGTATTCCAGTCTTCAGGTAAATATTCCAGTCTTTCAATCCTTCTCATGGAGAGTGCCGCTTTGATCCTCTGAGAGCACAACTTGAGCTACTCTCCCCACAAACTCTTCCTCTCAACAAGTGTGTCTGGGCCTTAAAAAGCCCTTCAGTTCATCAGGCCCTGATCGGTCTCAGGTGTGTTGGGATGCCGTGTGCCTGAGGGGTGGAGTTTCCAACTCCACCAGCAGATGGTGCCAAAGCTATCCGTGACTGCAGCCATCTCAGGGGTATGTAGCGGCCCTCCAGAACGCAGCCTCTCGTGACATCACACATCCCCCCCCTCGAGACCGACGTCCTCGTCGGGGTGAAGGAGGCGAAGAAGGCGTCGCGCCGGGAAAGGGCATCCGCATTGCCGTGGCGCTTGCCCGCCCTGTGGACAACAGAGAAGTTAAACGCCTGTAAGCTCAAGAACCACCTGGTAACCCTCCTGTTAGTCTCCCTGTTCCTGGCCATCCACTGTAGAGGGGCATGATCGGACACCACCGTAAACCGCCGTCCCAGGAGGTAGAACCGCAGGGATTCCAGGGCCCAGGTTACCGCGAGGCACTCCTTTTCCACAGTGGAATAGTTCTTCTCCCTCGGCAGTAGCTTCCTGCTGAGGTAGAGAACGGGATGTTCCTCACCGTCATGCGCCTGGGCGAGAACAGCACCCAGACCCACCTCCGAAGCGTCTGCCTGGACAATGAAGTCCTTCTCGAAGTCCGGCGCCACCAGGATTGGACCGGAACACAGGACTTGCTTCAGGTTGATGAAGGCCGCCTCCGCCTCGGGATTCCACCTCACCATCCGTGAGTGGCGGTTGGTTGTCAGCTCTGTTAGAGGTGCAGCAATAGTAGCAAAATCCGTTATAAACCGTCTGTAATAGCCGGCTAGGCCCAAAAATGACCTCACCTGTTTTTTGGTGATGGGCCGTAGCCAGTCCTGTATGGCCCGCAACTTGGCTTCCTGAGGCTTGACCAACCCCCGCCCAATGGTGTACCCCAGGTAGTTTGTCTCGCTGAAGGCCAGCCTACACTTCTCTGGGTTTGCCGTGAGCCCTGCTTCCCTGAGTGAATCTATCACAACCTGTACTCGGGGTAAGTGGCTGGCCCAATCAGGACTTTGTATGACTACATCGTCCAAATATGCTGCTGCATACCTTTTGTGGGGTGCGAGGACGCGATCCATCAAACGCTGGAACGTGGCAGGCGCTCCATGGAGACCAAACGGGAGCCGGGTGTACTGGTAGAGCCCCCCTGGTGTGGCAAAGGCCGTCTTCTCCTTTGACGCCGGGGTCAGGGGCACCTGCCAGTATCCTTTGGTGAGGTCAAGGGTGGTTAGGAAGCGAGCATGCCCCAAAGAATCTATCAAGTCCTCCACACGAGGCATGGGGTATGCATCAAACTCAGACACTTCATTTAATTTCCGAAAGTCATTGCAAAATCGTGCCGACCCGTTTGGTTTGGGAACCAGTACAATGGGACTTGCCCAGGCGCTTTGGGACTCTTCGATCACCCCCAGCTCCAGCATCTTCCTTACCTCCTCCTGAATCACCCTTAAACGAGCCTCCGGCACGCGGTAAGGGCGCTGGTTCACCGTTTTGCCAGGCATGGTGCGGATCTCATGTTGTACCACCTCCGTGTGCCCAGGTAGGGAGGAGAAGACATCTCGGTTGCGATCCACCAACTCCAGGACCATCTGCCGTTGATGCGGGGACAGGCTTGGACCCACCTGAACCTCTTCTCTCCCGGGTTCCTTGGTCTCTGTGGGGGCAGACAACTGAACAACGCCTCCCTGGCGTGCCACTTTTTTAAAAGGTTGACATGATATATCTGCTCGGGCTTTCTTTTATCTGGTTGCCTCACCTTGTAGTTTACGTCTCCCACCCGTTCAATGACCTCGTAGGGCCCCTGCCAGGTGGCCAGGAATTTGCACTCCACGGTGGGCACCAGGACCAGCACTCGGTCCCCGGGCTTAAACTCTCTGGGTTGAGCAGATCTGTTGTAAGAAGCTTGCTGTTGCCGTTGAGCAGCCTCCATGTGTTCACGCATCATGGGATAGACAGCCTTCATTCTCTCTCTCATAGCCCCGACATGCTCGATCAGGGTCCGCTGTCGGCACGGTTGCTCCTCCCAGGCCTCCTTGGCGATGTCCAGCAGTCCTCGGGGCCTGTAAGATAGCAAGAGCTCAAAGGGTGAAAAACCAGTAGACGACTGAGGTACCTCTCTCACCGCAAACAGTAGGTACGGTAGCAGCTGATCCCAGTTGCGCCCATCCTCCTCGATCGCCTTCCGTAGCATGGCTTTTAGGGTTTTGTTAAAACGTTCGACAAGCCCGTCTGTCTGGGGGTGGTAGACAGACGTTCTCAGCTGCTTGATTTTCAGCAGAGTACAGAGTTCTTTCATAACCTTGGACATGAACGGACTCCCTTGGTCTGTCAATATCTCCTTCGGGAGCCCCAGACTCGTTGACAGAAGGAACAGCTCCTTGGCGATCTGTTTGGACGTAGCCTTCCTCAGCGGGATGGCCTCAGGATATCGGGTTGCATAGTCCAGGATGACCAGAATGTACTGATGTCCCCTGGAACTCTTCGGTAAGGGCCCAACGATGTCCAGTCCGATCCTCTCGAACGGGGTCTCGATAATGGGCAAGGGAATGAGCGGGTTTCTATATGTGGGCTTAGGTGCCACCCTCTGACACTCAGGGTAACTACGACAGTAGTTCTCTATCTCTTTGTGCACCCCTGGCCAAAAGAAGCGTCGCAAGATCCTTTCCTTCGTCTTCTCCACCCCTAGCGGGTGGGTGTGTGCCAGGTTGAGTACGGTGGTCCGGTGGGGCTGTGGTACGAGGAGCTGTTCCTGCACCTCTCCATCTTTCCGTACCACCTGATACACTAACCCCCGGTTTACTGCAAAATGGGGGTAGGTAGGGCTTGTCCTATCCCCTAACACCACGCCCTCTATCACCTGTACATTCCTCAAAGCATTTGCAAGAGTGGGATCTTGTAACTGGGCTGTACCATACTGGCCTGTGAGAGGGGGAAGCTCCTTGGGGCCTTGGACGTCTTCCTCGCTGGAGATTGGAGCGCTTCCTGGGACCAGGTTCTCTTCCTCCGTATCTGGACCAGACTCTGAATCAGCCTGGACACCTGCCATCCCTGCAAGAACACAGGCTGGAGTGAGTGGTTCTGAGGGTTGTGTTTGCGTATTCTCCGAGTACGTCCTACCTCTCCGCTTCCGGGGTACTCGGGCCAGTCTCTCCTGTGTCTCCCTCCACAGTGGGTAAAGGCGGGGCAGTCTCGTCCAATTAGGACCGGAACGGGTAGGGAATCAACCACACCCGCTGTCGTGTGGATGGTTCCCCTGGTGGTGGTCATTGCGAGTTCAGTGGTGGGGTAGTCTCTGGTGTCTCCATGGACACAGGAGATCGGGAGGACTTTCCCTGAGGTCATTCCGGATGGATCCACCAGATCCTTATGCACTAGGGTGGTCCGACTACCGGAATCTAGCAGAGCTTCTACATCATGGTGATTCACCGTCACCGGGCAGGTGGGGGGTCGGTCCTGGGCGCCATCTACAACTCCCACGAGCGAAGCAAAAAGGTGGGCGGGTGGTGCACTGGAAGATCCAGCCGTGGGCATAGGCTCATCCGCTGGTTTCCCACACTGCCAGGAGAGGTGTCCCATCTCCCCACACCGGTAACACTGGCGCGTTTCGCTCTCCCGGTGTCCTCTTCCTGGTGCCGGCGGGGGTCGGGCTCCCCCTGGAGCCTGGACAGCTCCTAAAGTGGCTGGGTTGGGTCCCTTGGGGTTCTTTGGACGGGCTCCTCCTGTCTGTGGCGTGGACGCACCCTGGGGCTCCTTCCTGGAAGCCCGAAGCATCTCTGTTGTGGCTTGGTATCTTTCCACGGCTTCCACTGTCAGGTCCGCGGTGGTCAAGGCCTGTTGGCTAATGAGTCGTTTCGCCTCATAAGGCAGGGCCCGTAAGTATTTGTCCACCACAACGGCCTCCACTACTGCCGCCGCCGTACTCTTCTCCGGTACCAGCCATCTCCGCGTGATCCGGACAAGTTCGTGCATCTGGGCACGAGGAGGCTGGTCTGGTTGAAAGATCCAGCTGTGGAACCGCTGGGCCAGGCCAAACTTGGTGAGTCCACTTCTGCTGAGGATCTCTGCCTTCAGTGCATCGTAGTCAGTCGCCCTGTCGGAGGCCAGGTCCCGGACAGCGTTCAGCGATTCCCCGACAGAAAGGGGGCTAGCAGTCCAACCCACTGCCCCTTGGGCCATGCTTCCCTAGTGGCGGTAGCTTCAAGGCGTGCAGATATGCCTCAACATCATCGGTGTTCCCCATCTTGGATAGAAAATCACTCGCCCGTATTGGGCGGACATTACGTTCGGCCAACTGTCTCTGCAATTGCAGTTCCTCCGCCTTCAGGTAGTTGGCTCTCTTTTGCTCCTCCAGGAGAGCAATGTTCGCTTGCGTCTGGGCTTGCTGGCCGGCCACCAGGGCTTCCAACACGGCCTCCATCTTGTTTCTCGGGGGGGGTTCTATGGCCAATTCAGAAAACCGGGATATCAAACGGTCTGTGTCCTTCTCCCACATGCACTGTTAGCGCCTGAACGTGCCTGCATTCTCCACCATATGTGATATCATGAGAGGCTACACGGCTCTCGGCGGGGCAGTTCAGCAGTGCAAGGACACAAAGGTAGAATGCAACAAAAGAGTTTTTAATGAAGTTCTTGGGAATTAACAAAAATGGTATGCCAAGTACAAAACAATAACTCAGGATAAGGCTGATCTTGTAATAGTCCAAACTTAAACAATGTCTCTTCAAACTTTAACTCATAAACCTGATTCTCTCAGGTAAGTCTCTTCCTCCGAAACAAGTCTTTCAGCCTTACTTTTTCAAACCGCGTTGCAGCCCGTGGCCAATCTGTCGATAAGTATTCCAGTCTTCAGGTAAGTATTCCAGTCTTTCAATCCTTCTCATGGAGAGTGCCGCTTTGATCCTCTGAGAGCACAACTTGAGCTACTCTCCCCACAAACTCTTCCTCTCAACAAGTGTGTCTGGGCCTTAAAAAGCCCTTCAGTTCATCAGGCCCTGATCGGTCTCAGGTGTGTTGGGATGCCGTGTGCCTGAGGGGTGGAGTTTCCAACTCCACCAGCAGATGGTGCCAAAGCTATATGGTGACTGCAGCCATCTCAGGGGTATGTAGCGGCCCTCCAGAACGCAGCCTCTCGTGACATCACAAGATACAGATAATGCTGTACTCGCTCATCCTTAGTGCTTACACACAAAACAACTGATAGAGAATTCATTTTTATTAAGTCTTTTATTCTTCTCTATTTCCTTTTAGTAATGTTATTTCCTTTTATTTATGTTTATTTATTTATTCATTTATTTATTATTATTTATATTTATGCTTGTAGTAATGTCTTACAATAGTTTAACCTCTATGCTCTATATATGCACATTTAACAAACAGCTCTTCTATGCTTATTATACGCACAATACGATATATGTTTCTCTGAGTGTCAGCTGCTTTTCTCGGAGACAGTAAGTGTCTCACTGCAGAAAATCATGAGTTGTAAACATCTTTAGGGCCGAGGTCACTCAAAGTACATGTCCTCCAGGCGCCTGGACTTTGCCCTGGTTCCCCTAGAATAGACAACACAAAAGCATTCCTATGTATCAACAAGTGTGAATCTGTGTGTGTGTTTTGAATAAATACGACTCTCTTGCAGAGAAACATTTGAAGTTCCCTAAGAGCAATGCTGGAGATAGGTTGCTCACGTGCGTTCTTCCCTCTTGCAATTGTCTTAACTGCTAACCACCGTCTGAGTCTCGTTTTCTTGCTTGACCGTCTTTGATTTAATAAGGTAAAGTGTTCTGAACCTGACATTTTCTGGTGCCGAAACGAAAAAGGAGAAAGAATTAAAAAAGGGACCAGTTACAGAACGTCCTATGAGAGACAGAAGTCCAGATACAGAATGTACTGTAAAAGAAATAGAGTGTAAGAAACAATTAGCCAACTTAAAGGCTCTGGTACCGCGATGAGAACTCAAGCAAAGGGTCTGAAAATTCATGAATTAAAAAAGTACCAGCTTCCACAGCCATTGCTAAGCGCGGCCCCGAGCCCCTCCCCTCTCTGCTCCTCTCCCTCTGTAGAACAGGAACGCGCTCACTCAGAGCAGCAGACAGACAGACAGGAGGATGCTCCATTCAGTAAGAGTCAGAGACGAAAGGTAACCTCTAAAAATAGAGTTGTGAATGGTAGTGACACTGAGGGTGATCAAAAAAGGGTAGCACTAACATTGACTAATTAGTGTGACAGTAGTCTCAAAAATAAAATAATAAAAATAAATTTGGAATGATGGAGCCCCAAAGAGATCATATCGTTATCGGCATAGGTTGCGGACCCTATAGGCCATGGAAAACACAAATAGAATTAATAATGCGCGGAATGGCAAATAAAACAGCTGAGAAAGGTCAAAAGCCGAAACATAACCACTGCTACAACTGCAATAAACCAGATCCACCAAAGGAAAAAAAGAGGGAAGCGGTGCTTCTCTCGGCCCCCACCTCATAATCCAGAGCACTGAGATAGGGATGACTATGAGGATTGACGCCAAGCCGAAAAATCAAGCCAACCTATCACAGAGGACGATGTCTCAAGCCGAGGAGACCCCGTAGAAATATTAGATTTGACCCAAATATTCTCCCTCTCCCTGAAAGAAGACAAAAAACCTTATTACACCCTCAGCATTGGAGGAGAAAGAGGGAAGTTTTTATGTGACTCAGGGGCAGATAAGACAGTGCTAAAAGATAAAGACCCCGCAGAGGATGGTGGGGACCCCCATTCATGTGTTCAAAGATCTGGTCAGCTTAGGAAATGCAAAGGCAGATGAGGAAGCTAAGAGAGCAGCTATGGGGTCGCAACACTTAGCAGTTCAAGAGGAGCCTCTGAATCCGGTCCCTACAGAGGTACTGAAAAACATGCAGGGCAACTCCACCCAGACTGAGAAAGATATATGGCTGTCAGATGGTGCCACTTGTGTTGATGGCCTATATCAGAGAGATGGCAAGCCCTGCTTGCAAAAAAAAATTTGTATCATATGGTAGCTAAGATGAGCCATGGGGAGACCCATGTCTCAACAGCGGGTATGATGTCTATGGTACAGAAGGTGTTTCACACCTTCAAGGGATTCAATTCTTACTTGAAGAATTTTTGTAGGGGTTGTATTGTCTGCTGCAGACATAATCCACAGGGAAATGTGAGACCAAAGAGAGGGAAATGCCCACAAGGGTCACATCCGTAATAATAGCACCCTCACGAAAAGCAGATGCCATCACTGTAGCCAAAACACTCGCTAAGACAGTAATTCCACAGTATGGCATCCCAAGAATCATTTGGAGTGATAATGGTCCACATTTTGTAAATGAACGTCATAAAGTGACATTGCTAGGACAGCACCTAGGCATAGCACTAAGACACCATTGCTCCTACCACCCCCAAAGCGCAGGGTTGGTTGAACAAACAAACGGAACAGTAAAAAATAGACTAAAGAAAACTATGGAATAGACAGGAAAGCCATGGCCAGAGTGTCTTCCCCTGGTAGAGTTGTACATGAGAATAACACCAAACTCGACAGGGCTGACGCCATTTGAAATGGTTCATGGCAGGCCATTTGTGTTACCGTTGTGGGAGGGGGTCCCCTGGGCAGAGAAAAGTGGTGACCCAGGGGCCCTCCTGGCAGAGTGGATGTGCAAGGTGTTTAGGGATAGGAGCGTTCAAAGTGCATGTAATCTGCCTATCTCTCCCTCTCTGTCTCCCCAGGTGCGGAGACTCCAACCAGGTGACCAGGTGCTGACAAAAGTGATAAAGAGAAAGTGCTGGTCATCACCAAAGTGGGAGGGGCCATACACTGTGCTCATCACCACGCCCACAGCAGTAAAGATTGCAGAACGATCCACGTGGATACACCAAAGTCACTGCAAAAAGGTTATTCCATTCCCACACCCTGACTAGGCTGGAGATCAGACGGTACCAAAACCTTTGTCTGCTGAAGAAACCAACTGTGACTATAGACTCTATACTCCAGCTATGGGTACCAATAAGGGATGGGCCTTTTCCGTCCTGCTGGCCCTCTGCCTGTCGCCGACAGCGGCCCAGTGGCCACAACACATGGACGGACACCAACATTCGGTGCCTCACAATGTGCTCAATGACGAGGCTGTGTGGGACTACAAAATGATTTACAATTCTTCTTTCGATTTGAACTTATGGTATCGTTATGCTAAATACGTAGCCAGATCCAAAAACAACACCAATTGTTATGTGTGCTCCCGCATGCCAATAGCCGCCGATAACCCGTGCGTAGTTCCGAGACCCGCCGACACCAACACTATCTTCCCACACGCGCTACCCTCCGCCTTAACAATGGCATGGGTGGGTCGTTGCGCTCCAGTAGAACAAGCAGATCACTCGTACATGGTGACGGTTCACCACCTCTCACGCGCCAAACGCAGTGTTTATGAACATTAGATAGCATATGGGGAACGGACGTCCCCAATGATCATAAACTGTGGACCGATGGCCAGAAGGTCATACATGCGCTTTTCCCGTGGGTAGGGGTGGGTAAAATTGAGCTAAGAATGGAAACAATCAGTTACCGAGTGGGGCTGTTCATGGATTCTACCGTGAAGGCCCTGTCAAAAATACGCCAAGAGCTCACCGCCTTACGTCTAGTTGACCTACAAAAAAGGCTAGTGCTGGACCAATTGACGGCGTCACAGGGCGGTGTATGCACACTGGTTGGTGCTACTTGTTGCACTTTTATCCCAGATAATGACAAAGATGCAGGAATTATTCAGCAAGCCATCCTCAATTTGACTGCCCTTAGAGATGCTGCTGAGGCAGATAATGTGGAGAAAGGAGATTTCCTCTCCTGGTTGACTTCAGGACCATGGTATAGATTATTGCTTAAATGTGTTACTCCCATTGTAGCAGTTCTGGTAATAATCTTCATAGTGCTAGGATGTGTAATGCCTTGTGTACATACTCTGATACAACGTACCATGTCTAAAGCATTGACCAACTATGCACATGTTCAATACCAACAGCTGTCCGCCACTACTGACCAGGATAAATGTGGCCCAATGCAAAACGATGATGTGTTAAACCACCTGTAGAGAATGCCATTTAACCTTATCTTGGCCAAAGAGCGATCGCTCCTATTGGAGGGTCGAGAAGGAATTTCCCCTGTCAACAGACAGGTTTTCGCCTTCTCCCTGATAAGAGTACAACCTTCCTGTGAGTACATGTGATGATGTAATTATTAAAAACCATATTCTGGAGAGATAATTATTGATGTTTGATAAATGTACAACAGGAGGGAAATGATAGAGAATTAATTTTTATTAAGTCTTTTATTCTTCTCTATTTCCTTTTAGTAATGTTATTTCCTTTTATTTATGTTTATTTATTTATTTATTTATTATTATTTATATTTATGCTTGTAGTAATGTCTTACAATAGTTTAACCTCTATGCTCTATATATGCACATTTAACAAACAGCTCTTCTATGCTTATTATACGCACAATACGATATATATGTTTCTCTGAGTGTCAGCTGCTTTTCTCGGAGACAGTAAGTGTCTCACTGCAGAAAATCATGAGTTGTAAACATCTTTAGGGCCGAGGTCACTCAAAGTACATGTCCTCCAGGCGCCTGGACTTTGCCCTGGTTCCCCTAGAATAGACAACACAAAAGCATTCCTATGTATCAACAAGTGTGAATCTGTGTGTGTGTTTTGAATAAATACGACTCTCTTGCAGAGAAACATTTGAAGTTCCCTAAGAGCGATGCTGGAGATAGGTTGCTCACGTGCGTTCTTCCCTCTTGCAATTGTCTTAACTGCTAACCACCGTCTGAGTCTCGTTTTCTTGCTTGACCGTCTTTGATTTAATAAGGTAAAGTGTTCTGAACCTGACAACAACCAAAACAAAAATATACACACTAATACATACACAATATATACATACATACTCGTATGTTATTATATGAACAGTATGAACATTATGGACAGATCTGAAATAGGAAATAGAATGATGAATAAATAACAAATAAGAGAGATGTGAGAATGGGAATGATGAGCAAATAGTAAATAATAAATAATAAGTGAGATATGAGAATGGGAATGATGAATAAATAGTAAAAGATAAGTGAGATATGAGAATGAGAATGATGAATAATACTAAATAAGTGGAATAATAAGTGGAACCAGTAAACAGGTGCTGTAGAGACAGTGATTACTGGGTTATTGACTAGAATTTAACCTGACACTGTGGGTAAGAAGTCAGCTGTTCATCAGAGAAATGGCTTGTGGGTAGAAACTGTTCCTGAATCTGTTGGTTTTGGCGTACAGTGCTCTGTAGCGCCTACCAGAGGGGAGAAGCTGGAACAGGTTGTGTCCGGGGTGAGATGGGTCTGCAGTGATGGTTCCTGCCGTTTCCTGACTCTGGATGTGTATAAGGCATGAACGGAGGGCAGGTTGGCACCAATGATCTTTTCTGCTGTCCTAACTGTCTGTTGTAGTCTGCTCCGGTCCTTTTTGGTGGCAGATCCAAACCAGACAGTGATGGACGTGCAGAGGACAGACTGGACAATGGCTGTATAGAAGTTTATCAGCAGCTCCTTAGGCAGGTTGAGCTTCCTGAGCCGGTGCAGGAAGTACATCCTCTGCTGGGCCTTTTTGATGATGGTGTCTGTGTTGGGCTCCCACTTCAGGTCCTGAGATATAGTGGATCCCAGAAACCTGAAGGATTCCACAGCAGACACAGGGCTGTTGAGTATTGTGATGGGGGGAAGAGTGGGGGGTCTCTTCCTGAAGTCCACAATCATCTCCACAGTCTTGAGCGTGTTAAGCTCAAGGTTGTTCTGACTGCTCTAGAGAGCAAGCTGATCAACCTCCCGTCTGTAGGCCGACTCATCACCGTCCCGGATGAGGCCAATGACCGTTGTGTCGTCAGCAAACTTTAGGAGTTTAACAGATGGGTCTCCTGAGGTGCAGTCATTGGTGTAGAGGGAGAAAAGCAGTGGGGAGAGCACACATCTCTGGGGGGCGCCAGTGCTAATAGTCCGTGTGCTGGATGTGATGTTCCCCAGCCTCATCTGCTGCCTCCTGTCAGTCAGGAAGTTTGTGACCCACAAACTGGCACAGTGAGCTGGGAGAGTCTTGTGCTGAGGATGTCCGGGATGGTGGTGTTGAACGCTGAGCTGAAGTCCACAAACAGGATCCTTGCATAAGCCCCTGGAGAGTTGAGGTGTTGCAGGATGTAATGCAGTCCCAAGCTGACTGCATCATCCACCGACCTTTTAGCCCTGTAGGCAAACTGCAGGGCGTCCAGCAAGGGGACTGTGATGTCCTTCACGTGGGCCAACACCAGTCTTTCAAAGGACTTCATGACTAGAGATATCAGGGCAACAGGTCTGTAGTTATTTAGTCCAGAGATGGAGGGTTTTTTGGGGACAGGAATGATTGTGGAGCGTTTGAAGCAGGAGGGAACTTCAGATAGCTCCAGAGATCTGTTGAAGATCTGAGTGAAGATGGGGGCCAGCTGGTCTGCACAGATTTTCAGGCAGGATGGTGACACACCGTCTGGGCCAGGAGCCTTTCTGGTCTTCTGCCTCTGGAAGAGCTGGCGCACATCCACTTCGCAGATTGTGAGTGCAGGTGAGGGGTCAGAGGGGGGGAGGTGACTGACTGAAGGGTGAGTTGATGAGTTGGTGTGGGGAAGGGGTGTGACTGTGGTCTTTTCAAACCTACAGTAAAAGCTATTCAGCTCGTCAGCCAGGTGTTGAGGACTGGCAGTGTTGGGGGATGGTCTTCTGTAGTTAGTGAGTGTCTGCAGGCCTCTCCACACTGACCAAGGATCGTTGTTTTTAAAGCTGTTTTCCAGCTTATTAGCATAGCTCCTCTTAGCTGCTTTGATCTCTTTGGTCAGTGTGGGCGTTTCTCAATGCCAAGGAAGCAAAGAACGGACTTGTGTTCTTGGGGAGACCGTTCTTGCTGGTTGTACCTGGAAGAATGAACTTGCAAGTTCAGAAGCACACAAAACGCTGTTGACAGTTTTTGAGACAAATCGTTCTTTCTGTTATTGCGCAACACCCCCAGCACAGAGGGCGCTGGCCCTGGTTTCCTCAGTTGACAATACACAGAACAAAACGCCGAAAGTAATGAATGAAATACAGAATAACAGCGGTAAAATTTGTTTTAAATATCTTACAGTTGTGAACCTGGCTTATCTCTGCCATTGTTGCTGCTGCAGTGGTCTGTCTAAATGTGGGGCAAGAGGGGTCTGTGAGCTGATTGACTGACCGGCTCGCGAGAGACAGGGATTGTGGAGCTTTCCAACTCCAAAGGCTTTTTTAATTCACCATCAATTTTCGTTAAACTGCCTATATTCAAAATCTACACAGTTGGTTTCTCGCCTTAAAACGTCTTAAAAATGAAAATATTGATTTAATAATAGACGTAAATTGTGAAAAACTTTCCACTTCTGTTGTATCTGTGTACCGGAAACCATCCGCGCTTTACACCCGAATTGAATTCTGGGATACTGGCCCTGCCAAGTTCACACAAGTTACCATCCGATGTATCCTCGGTAAAATGGGCGTGTCGAGAACACATCCGGGAATTTTAACTGTTCTTGGCAAAATGCTAACTTGTGTATTGGGTCAGTACTTTGGCCACCGAACATGACGTTTCACAAGAACACAAGAACACAAGTCCATAGAAGAACACATATTGAGAAACGCCCCGTGTTCCTGGCCTAGTTATACAGGACTCTGTCCCCACTTCTGAAGGCCTCCTCTTTTGACTTACGGAGCTGCCTGAGTCTTGCTGTGAACCAGGGTTTTTGGTTGTTGTATGTGCAGAAGGTTTTAGTCGGCACACACATGTCCTCACAAAAGCTGATGTAAGATGTCACAGTGTCGGTCAGTTTGTCCAGATCCATGGCTGCAGCCTCAAAAACACTCCAATCAGTAAAGTCAAAGCAGGCCTGTAAATCCAGCTTTGACTCGATGGTCCATCTTTTCACACTTATTACAACAGATTTTAGTTTCTGCCTGTATGTCGGGACAAGATGAACCAGACAGTGATCAGAGAGTCCCAAGGCTGTCCATGGTGGGACACTTAATATGCTGTCTATACTTTGGGAGTTCGTAGCTGAGGTTTGCACTGTTGAAGTCCCCAAGAACAATGAGTAGGGAGTCAGGATGTTTTTTCTCCACGTTCGTTATCTGGTCGCCCAGGTGTAGTAACGCCTCACTAACACAGGCCTGAGGTGGGATGTAGACGGCAACCAGAATGAACAAGGAAAACTCCCGCGGTGAATAAAAGGATTTGCAGTTCATGAATAGTGACTCTAAGTGGGGGCTGCATGTTTTTTCCAGAACTGTGACATCTGTACACCAACCTTCGTATATGTAGAAACAGAGTCCGCCTCCCTTTGTTTTCCCCGTGAGCTCCAGTACGCGATCCGCCCGGTAAAGATTGAATCCCGGGAGGAGAAGTGCGCTGTCCGGGATGCGCGAAGTGAGCCAGGATTCGGTAAAGCAGAGGGCGGCAGATCTGCAGAAGTCCGAGTTAGTTCTGTTGAGGAGCAGCAGTTCATCCATTTTGTTGGCAAGAGAGCAGACATTCGCCAGGTGGATAGAGGGGAGCGCAGTGCGGAAGCCCCGCTGCCTCAGTTTAACAAGCGCGCCAGCGCGCTTCCCCCTCCGCCATCTCCGGTGGATCCCATAGAGAGCTGCTGCGCCTCCAACTAATAACTCCGAAAAAGTTCCAGGGTCGGAAAATAGCGGTGGAAAAATGTGAGGAGTTGAAAGTCCAATATTTAAGAGCTTATCTCTGGTAAATGTTACCAGAGAGTGTTGGCAGAAAACAGACAAAATAAACAAAAACACGAAAAGCACAATGGAGCGTAGTCCAGAGGCTGCCATCTGCGGCGCCATCTTGATCATCCCAGTTGATTTAATTGAAGGGATGCAAAAAGAAATTCTATTCTGGAAAAAGATTTATGTCTAGGAATAATCCTTACAGATGGGATTAACTGCACGCCAAACATCTATAAGCTGTTGGCCCATGATTTCAAAGCATTTGTGGCTTGCGCTTGAACCCCCGTGACCTTTGCGTTCAACCGATCAATATTTAGACCGATCAACATTGCAATGTACAGCATTGAAATCTGTACCAACAACAAAAGAACAGTCCGTTAACTCCAGAATCTGATTGCTGAGTGTACCACAGAAACCGCTGTCAAAAATATTAGTGCATAAACTGACACAAGTGCAATTTTCCTAGAACTATTCTCTATTGTAGAAATCACAATTCTGGAGGACAAAACTTTAAGTAGAAGATTCCGTTTGACAGTAGAGGCCACTCCTTTTGTTTAGGAGCCAATTTAGGTGGATGCAACTGTATGATAATCTGTTGGCTAAGCGGCCGGTATCAGTCTGTAGCAAATGCGTCTCCTGTGATAATGACAATAAAAACATTTATCTTTTTAAGTAAGGACAGGGTGCTGGCTCACTTGTGACTAAAAACTAAAAATTTAAGATCACCCATTATCAAAAAAAGTAGATGTGGAAAAGCAACATGCTGCTATGTTTCACTTCGCTAAATCCTAACAACAGTGCATCCAAAGCTAAGTCCCTCAACACGCAGAACATGTAAGACACCAGCCCAGTCTCATGGCATTTTGTGAAATGGTCACATTATTTAATCTATTGATTCGTGTACAGGTCACGTTTATGTTATTTTCTTGTGTTGATTACGAATTTTGAAGTAATGTATTTCAATGGGAAGCCTTTTTTGTGATCACAGAACGATTACGGAAGCGATTAGTATTGAAAAGCCGAAAATCCGCGAAGGGAGTTTGGTTGGCGTGGTGGATGGGTCAAACAACACAGGACTTTCACCCCAGAGACCGGGGATTGTGTCCCACGCGTTGTAGTTCCTTTCCGCGTTATACTCTTCCTTACCACAATCGTCCCTTTGTTGTCGGCGTGTCCTGCGTGTGATGGTTCCTTTCGCCGTTCTTTTTTTCCTACTTGTGGCCGGCGTGTAGCGTGCCACAGAGCCCGTGTCCGCGTGTCGCGGTCCGTCCCATTGTTACCGCCAGCGTGTGGTGTTTCATTTCCCCATTGCTATGTCCCCCAGAGCAGCCCAGTGTCATGGAAGTTCATGAAACGGTCATGTTCGAAAATTGTGACATGTGCACGTAATTAATGAGAAAGTACACAAATCAATAAATCAAAATAACATGACATTTTCGCGCAGTTTGTAGGATCGCCTGCCTGGTTTTAAAGCAGAGGACGTTATAAATCAATGTGCGATTAGTAGTGGTGTTCTTCTGTAAGCTATCACTGTAGATTCAGTGGGCTCTAGATTGTCCACATCAGATCTGATAGACCCAAGGCTTGCAGTTAGAGATGCTAGCTGTGCATGGATAGCAGTTAGCTTATTGTTGTTGTTGATCCCCACCTGTTGCATCTGAGACTGAATCTGAGAAAAACTGGGTTCAAGGTTGCTTTTCTGTTTCTCCATGCAATGGAATCTGTATCGCCATATTGGGTTTTGTTCTTGTTTACCATTCTGCTTTAAATGACTTTATCAAGCACATAGTCATAGAATATCGGATATGGAACCATATAACACAACTATTTGGCAAAATTGGGCCAGGAGCTATACCTTAAACTGCCATCTCTGTTGAGCCGATCATGTGACTCTGCCTCTCTAGATTTAAAGAGATTATATTCAGATTGCTGCAGTCTCCAATCTGTGTTCCAGCAGCCTTACTTGTCGTTTCCACTGTGGTATGAAATATTTAAATGCCAGCTCCAGTTTAAGGTGCAATTACAGGCAGTACGCTGGCAACAAAGGTCATGGAGGGTGCACACTCTGCCATCATCCGCCCTTCCTCACGCCCTGCCAAATACAGCAATTCTGTTTCTAAACTTTACTAAAACATTTGTTGGTTTTCATCGTAGATAGAGAAATAGAAACTATAAAAAACTTTCAACATGTACACAAAATCAATATGATAGTGTGATATTATTGTGTTGTGTTCTGCCTCTCCCGCTCTCTTTCCTGGAACACTGATGCACTTGCTGCCCCCAGCCATCAAATATTTAAACTGACTCTGCTCCTGTTCTGTCAACTTGGACACAAGAGTGCACTGATCTGAGACCAGTTGAGCCAACAACATCGCTCTCTCCATGTCATACTGAGAATCAAAAGAATAAACATCTCCATACTAATGTCTGAATCCTGTCATGCCATAAAATATTTGGAGTTTTCTATTTAAAGCTGCATGCATTGATATGTAAATGTGCTATAAACAGTATGATGACTTATTATCACATACAAAAATGTATAATGTTAACATGTTTGAATAGCAGCTTCTGTAACCAAAAGATGGCGCCTGTGTTTGGCTTGGCCGCTGTTGCGTTGCATATGTCTCAACTTTCAGTGTTTGTACTGGTATGTTTTGTCATCATATCAGCCCTAACGTCTAACGATTGTGTCTCAGCTGCTCGGACCTATGATCGACGCTCGTTGTTGGACATCAGAGAGTCTATGGAAGGACTCTTTGATAGTTGGGAAAGTTACAAACAAACTTTTCCACCCCTGCTCGTGTGTCCTCCCTCCTCACCTGAGTACCGGCTTCTGTTTACAACCAGGGGGCCTGGAAATCCCAAGAAGAGACCGAGGAGAAGGGGCTGCAGAGCTGGCGCTCAGGTCAAGATGCGGCGACTTCCTGGTTGGGTGTGCTCTGGCCTCGGTGCGGGTAGCGGGCCCGGTGGTTGCGGCCGATCTCCAACATGCGGGTGAAGATGCTTCCCAGCTGCAGCGCTCTTGGATGTCTCCACCCATTGGGGGAGAGCGCCTGCTGTCCCGGCGACGTGCCGGGGGCTGCGGACCTGCCACTACCGATGGTT
The DNA here is from genome assembly GCA_013375575.1 of Percina caprodes. Taxonomy (NCBI): domain Eukaryota; kingdom Metazoa; phylum Chordata; class Actinopteri; order Perciformes; family Percidae; genus Percina; species Percina caprodes. The sequence goes on along the minus strand of JABXJD010000078.1, from coordinate 560,529 downwards.
GCTGTGCTGTCTGACCAGCAATTGACCGCTTGCCGAGACTGGAGATCACGTGACCGTGTCACCTGTTTACGGTCAGTTCCTTCCGTTGTTGTGGATGCTGGCCTGCCGTCACCGTTCCGGTTTGCCTTGATCAATGCTCGTTCCATTTCTAACAAAACTTTTATTCTTAACGAGCTTTTTACCAGTGAGAATAAGGGAAAATGAGTTTGTTCACTTAAATGAGCTCTGTGCTGTCAGCTGCTCTGTTACTGGGCATGGCACGCCGCGGTGGTGGGCTTGCTGTTGTGCATCGTGACAGATTCACATGTAGGGCTAAAACCTCTTTTGAATCTCAGATGCTCAAAGTTGGTTTTTTTAACACATTGTACTGTGTGTTAATTTACCGTCCTCCAGGCCCGGCTGGCGTCTTTCTTACTAATTTTACTGACTTTTTATCATCGATCATCAAACTGGAGAGGGTCCTAATTATTGGGGACTTTAACCTGCACATTAATGATATTGCATGTAACACAGCTGTGGATCTCTTATCCCTCACTGACTCTTTTAATTTTACTCAGCATGTTACTGGACCTATAAACATTAAGGGTCATACCCTGGACCTTGTCTTCTCTCTTAGTCTTGATATAGTAAATGCTCGGGTAGAAGATGTTCATGTGAGTAATCATAGCTGTGTGTTCTTTGACATTAACTTTCCTCTGGATCCTCTGCCCCTGGGAATTAGGGCCCAAAGGCGAATTATTTGCCATGATGCTGTTGAGAGGTTCTCTGCCTTGTTTGACCCATGTTCACTGATGGGATGCAGTGATGTAGATGCTTTTATCCAGTCTTTTAATAATCAGTGCTTAGCACTTTTAGATATAGTGGCACCAGTGAAATCAAACATCGTCTCCCATAAAAAACCTTGTCCTTGGGTTGATGAGTTTTAGGAGAAATTGTGAAAAAGTTGAACGTCTATGGAAGTCTTCTAAACTTGAGGTTCATAGGCTTCATCTGAGAGAACTAAGGGTTACCTTACATGAGATGCTAAGAAATGCGAGAACTCGCTTCTTATCTCAGCTTATATATCCTCAAATAAACAAAATCCTAAAATCTTGTTTGACACTATAAATGCAATAGTTTCTCCTTCTGCCCTTCAAGCAAATGTGTCCACTAAATCAGACTGTAATAAATTCCTTCACTTCTTTGTAAGTAAGATCAGAGATGCTAGGACAAACATCTCACCATCACTTACTCAGAACTTTGCAGGTGACTTTTCTTCTGCTCATTCTTGGTCATATTTTAATTCAATTCAATTCAATTCAATTCAATTCAATTCAATTCAATTCAATTCAATTCAATTTTATTTATAGTATCAATTCATAACAAACGTTATCTCGAGACACTTTACAGATATTGCAGGTCCAGACCACACTCCAGAACCCACAGGGACCCAACAGTTCTAGTAGTTTCCTCCAGAGCAAGCAACAATGCGACAGTGGCGAGGAAAAACTCCCTTTTAGGAAGAAACCTCGGACAGACCCAGGCTCTTGGTGGGCGGTGTCTGACGACCGGTTGGGGTTAGAATGAAGAGTGGGAATAACAGTCACAAAAAATAATAGTTTGTAGTAGTTCTTTGTAGTAGTTCATGGCATAGCAGGGCACTGTGCGGCATTATTTTAAACCTGTGACATTACAGGACATCACTTCTCTGCTACATACATTGAAACCCACGTCTTGTCCTATGGAAGTTCTCCCTACTGTGCTATTTGTACAAACATTTGATTCTATTGGCCCCTGCATTGTGGAAATGCTCAATACCTCACTTTGAACTGGTGTCATTTCATGTTTTTTTAAACATGCTGTTGTTAAGCCTGTACTTAAAAAGCCCAGCTTGGATCCTTTACAACCTAAGAGCTACAGACCGCTATCCAAACTTCCATTCATGTCAAAAATTCTAGAAAAAGTTGTAGCAGAACAACTAACCCTTTTCTTAGAGAACAATGAGCTGTTTGACAAATTCCAGTCTGGTTTCCGTAAAAAGCATTCCACAGAAACTGCATTACTTAAAGTTTCTAGTGATATTCTCATGTCAGCTGATTCTAAAGAATACACAGTTTTTGTTCTCTTGGACCTTTCATCTGCTTTCGATACTGTTGATCATAATATTATGATAAATAGACTTTATGATCTGGTTGGGATGTCTGGATCAGTTTTAAATTGGTTTTCATCCTACCTTTCTGGTAGAAGTTTTAGTGTTTATGTAAATCAGATCATGTCTGAAACTGCAGGGTTGTCATGTGGGGTACCTCAGGGTTCTGTCTTAGGACCCATCCTGTTCCTTTTGTATATACTCCCTCTAGGACAGATAATTAGTCATTTCAGTGACATATCGTACCATCTGTATGCGGATGATATTCAACTTTACTGCTTGTTCAAGGAAACTGAGTTCCATAAATTGTCTTCCTTAACTAACTGCTTGACTAGTATTAAACAGTGGTTATGTGACAACTTCCTACTTCTGAACTCAGATAAAACAGAAACGCTGATTATTGCCCCTGAGAGTAAAATTCCTCTGATTAAACAACACATTGCTGACTTAGGCTCGTCTATCCAGCCGAGGCTCAGGAGCTTAGGTGTTGTTTTTGATTCAGCAATGTCCTTAGAGTACCACTCAATGCAATTAGTCAGAAACTGTTTCTTCCAACTAAGGAATATATCCAAATTAAGAGCACTGGTGTCAAATGGTCAGTTGGAGATGATCATTCATGCTTTTATTTCCTCTCGGTTAGATTACTGTAACAGTCTTTTTACCTGTTTGAGCAGGAAGGAGCTTTACCGTCTCCAGGCTGTTCAGAACTCTGCTGCAAAGCCTTTAACTCACATTAACAAAAGAGCACACATCACACCTGTTTCAGCAGCACTTCACTGGTTACCAGTCCAGTATAGAATTCAATTTAAAATCCTGGTTCTTACTTTTAGAGCCCTGCATGGTCAAGTTCCTTACTACATCTCTGAGTTGATACAGCTTCATACTCCAATCCGTAGTCTGAGGTCATCAGGTCAGAGACTGTTAGTTGTTCCCCACACTCATTGTGTTTTTTTTTATGGTTTTTGTTTTTATGTTTTCTATTTGTTTTTAAAGTGTCTTATGCATTGTATTGTACTTTGTTGGTATTGTATTACATTTTACTGTGAAGCACTATGTGATTTTTTTTTATCTGTAAAAGGTGCTATACAAATAAACCTTACTTACTTACTTTGCCTTTTTACACCTTCAGACATAAAGCAACATTAGCATTCATTTGATTCACTGTATTGCTGGTATCTCACTGTGAATGACACCATCCACTTTCCTTTAGATTAGATTAGATTATAATTTATTCATCCCACAGCGGGAAAATGTCCTTGTACAGCAGCACTTTCTTCAATAACAGCAGAACAATCAAACAAACAAGTAAACACACAAGAAAAACAGGCAAACAATAGACAATGAGTAGAAGGTAGACTGAAAGTAAGCAAAGTGGCGTCAAATAAAGGTATTGTAAAGTGCTGTTGCCATAATACAAGAAACAATATTGCAGTGTAAGTGACATTAAAATTAAATTAAATGTGTAATTAGAGTAATGAAGCAAAAGTAGGTAGCATAATATAAATTATATTTACCTGTGATCATAAATAATATTGAAAAGTAAGTACTATAATACTATATATTCTGCTCAGGGACCCCCCAGTGTCATGTAGGGGGTGAGAGGTGTTGGCCATAATGCATGTCAGCTTGGCTACTTTCTTTATGGGGTCCAGAGGACAGTCCAGGACAGAGCTCGCTCTCCTGATCAGTCTATTGAGTCTGCTCCTGTCCCGGTCCGAGCTGTCCCCCCTCCAGCAGACCACAGCAGAAAGGATGGCAGAGGCCACCACAGAGTCATAGAAAGTCCTGAGGAGAGTCCTGCACACTCCAAAGGACCTGAGTCTCCTCAGCAGATGGAGGTGACTCTGGCCCTTTTTGTAAAGTGCATGGGTGTTATCAGTCCAGTTCCGTTTATTGTTTAGGTGAACACCCAGGAATCTGTAGCTCTCCACTACCTCAATGTCTGATCCCTGGATGTTCATCGGTAAGAAATGGAATGTTTTCCTCCTAAAGTCGACGATCATCTCCTTCATCTTGCTTAAGCTGAAGCTGGTTGAGCTCACACCAGCTAACAAAGTCTGTGATAACCAACCTGTATTCCAGATCGTTCCCCTTAGAAACACATGCAACAACACCTGTGTCATAGGAGAACTTCTGGATGTGGCAGTGGGTGGTGTGCGTGAAGTCTGAGGTATAGAGGGTGAAAAGGAAGGGGGAGAGCACTGTACCGTACAGACACACAGTGATGGAGCCTCACATACTGTGGTCTGTTGGTGAGATAGTCAGTAGTCCATGCAGCCAGGTGTTGGTCCACTCTGGCACTCTCCATCTTCACTTTGAGCACCAAAGGCTGGATGGTGTTAAAAGCACTGGAGAAGTCGAAAAATATGACTCTCACAGTGCTCTCGCTGTCCTCCAGGTGGATCAGCGATATGTGCAGCAGGTAGATCACTGCGTCGTCGTCCCCAATCCCAGGCTGGTAAGCAAACTGCAAGGGGTCCAGCTGTGTGGCCACCAGGGGTTGAAGCAGGATGATCCTCTCCATAGTCTTCATCAGGTGAGAAGTCAAGGCAACAGGCCTGAAGTGGTTTGGCTCCCTAGGGCGCGGCGACTTTGGTACCGGGACCACACAGGAGGTCTTCCACAGGGCTGGGACCTTCTCCAGGCTCAGGCTCAGGTTGAATAAGTGCCTGAACACACCACATTACTGGTCAGCACAGTCCCAGAGGAGACTTGGACTGATGCCGTCCGGGCCAGGGGCCTTCCTTGCTTTGATCATCTTAAATTGACTTCTCACCGGATCATCTGTCATGGAGAAGGGGGTGGAGGATGACTGAGGTGTGAGGATGGTGGGGGGTGAGAGTCTCAGGGAGGGGGAGAGGGGGGTGGTGAACTGATGAGTGGGGCGAGGGGGGAGGAGTGGGCTGGTGGCTCATTGTTGAAGGTCGTTGAACGTGGCAGGCTGAGGAGGGGAGGGGGGAGGGGGAGTAGGCCAGGGGAGGTGTGAAAGAGGGGGCTGGGGGGTGTAAAGAGGGGGGCGAGGAGACAAAGTCAAATCTGTTAAACAGATTCAGCTCATCTGCCCAGTCCTTGTCTCCGCTGGCTATGTTTCTCCCCACACCTTTGCCGTTTGCTTTTAGCTCTGTTTTAGTTTTCCACCAACCTAAAAAATAATGTGTGGCCCTGCAAAATACTCCATCTGATCATTGTTTAAAGATGTTACATTCGGTGTGATTCTATTTAGTAAAAAATGACACTCCATAAAGTGTCATGTGGGTGTCAGAGCACAGGGGAAGTGCCTAAACGCAGACAGTGACCATCATTTGGAGAAGGCAGGTACAGGTACAACAATGCATGCAGTACATGCTGCAAAATGATTTCTTTCACCAAAATAGTTTATGGGCAGGAAAAGTTGAAATTGTGTCATGCTTCAAGGCATAATTCCTTCCTTTCACATCCTACTGCTTGTAACTGCAAAGTACAATTCAATTTTATTTATAGTATCAAATCATAACAAGAGTTATCTCAAGACACTTTACAGAGCAGGTCTAGACCACACTCTATAATTTACAAAGACCCAACACATTTTTAGAAATTCCCCCAAAAGCAAGCAGTGTTATAAACACCCCCAACTGGCATCAACCAGGTATAAACCAGTCACAATACGGAACTATGACTAGAAATAGTAGTTGTAGTAGTTCATGGCGTAGCAGGGTGTAACAGGGTGTACAGTGCTTTTAAAACAAAAATGTTACCAGAATCAAAGACCCTGCAGTCTTACATGTAAACCTTGGTACTCATCAGTGATGCAGGTTAATCCTGACAGTTACATAGTGCACTTTATGTATGTGCTTATAATAATCCACATGATAGAACAGAGAAATCATCATTGGGATTTTGTGGCTGCAGATTAATGGATTCAGTTCTTGTTCGGGTCAGGCCCCTGATTTCATCTCTTATAGACATATGATCTGCAGCCTCTGCCAACACAGGGTTTGTGGCTCGCCAGTAAAGTGGTTGCACCTCAGTCGCAAGATTGGCAGTTTGACCTCCGGCCACATGTCAGAGTGTCCATGAGCAAGTCACTAAACCCCAAGTTGCTCCCCGGATCCTGTATGTATGGCTGTCCACTGTTCTTACTACTTAGGATTGGGTTGAATGCAGTATTTATATTTTACTTCATTGTACTGTGTATGTGAAGAAAATGTTTTCCTTTTATTCACCTTTGAAAATAAGCTGAAGACTCACTTACTTAACTGGTTTGTAATTTTGCGTTTGAACGTGTTAATGTTTTGTGACTGTTTTATAATCTTTTTTTTTTACAATTTTACTCTTGTGAAGCACTTTGCAACTTTGTTCTGTAAAAGGTGCTATACTAAATAAAGGTATTATAAAATGATTATTAATGGCAAGCTGAAGACAAATGAAATCCTTTTTGTTAAACCTAAAGAGACATTCGGTCCCTACCAACCCCTGACCCACCAAGCCATGGAATAATCTAGCATCTAGCTATAATTGGGTGAGAGCTTCACTTCGTGGGATTAAATGTGAACTCTGACCTTTGGGCCAGCTGGCCACCCACACACAGTTAGTGAGGCCGTGAGGATGATGAGTGTACTGATATGCAAATAGGGTTCGGCAGTCTCTTTTTGAGGAATGTTTCCAACTACTTTGGGTCATCTGATTTTATCTTTTAAATTGGGAGCAAAGATCAAACGTAAAAATGTAGGAATAAATTGGAAAGTTGAAAGAAAAACAAACCCAGGAAGGAACTTGTTTTGATGAAACATTTGCACCATGTAAAAGAAAATGGCACATACAATACAGAAAGTTAAATTAACTGGCCAAATGGTTAAGTGTATCGCTGTGTGTATTTTGTCCACTGCAATCACACCAATCGGTCCCAAAACGTCCCAGTTAAAGAGGAAATGCCCTAAACATATTCTTTGTAAATATTTACAATCATTCCCAGAAAAGAACCAAGCGGGCCTGCCTTGTTGCACGATCAACTTGCCATTTTCAGTGTGCGACTTGCTAGCTCGAAGTTTGTTCTTGTTTTCTGAAGCGAACCGAGTTTGTGGACGGCAACACACAGAGAGACAAAGGCGAGGGACATCTGATGTCAGGCAATTACTTCAGTTGATGCAGACTAATTGATTGATGACCAATATGATTTATCATCAGAACCAAATTGGGATATCACCTGCTCAAATTTAGTTAATAGATTTAGACTGGAAGCTTCAATTAGCTTTCAATGGTCCCAGTTTGGGTTGATATAACACAGACACAACGCTGAATTATGTATTCTTTACCAATTTGAACCCAATTTTAGTGTTATTTATTCAGATTACTGTTGGGATATTTACTGCAGCAAGCTCTAGTTTAGGCTTAATATGGGGGGGGGCAGCGGCTCCCCGCCGTGAATGTGTGTAATGCTTGAAACCAGATTGCATTTGCTTCACATTTTCTGAATTCGTTATTATTCTGCGGGCCGGACTGAAAACTTTAACGGGCCAGACGTGGTCTGTGAGCTGCCGGTTGACGATCGCTGACATACTGTGTCTACTGTAGTAGATTATAACAGTTCATATTTTTGTTTGGGTAAACAGTAATAAACACTAACACTGGGTCAAACCTACAGAAGAGGATTAACAAAAAAATTTATTGAGTTTTAAGTTTAAAGTCAGAATGCTGAGGAAATAGTTTTCTCAGAGTTCTGACTTTAAACTCAAAATTCTGGATTCTGGATTCAGTCACAGAATTCTGAGAAAAAAGTCAGAGAATGCTAAGATTAAAGACTTTTTTCAAAACTTTTCAAAATCACAGACTGGAATATGTCAACTTTTACTCAATACTATTTCAAAACCACTTCAATTTGTTTTTCAAATGCTATAAATTGAAAAAGACGCCCCAAAATGAATGAAAGTAGAGATTTATACTTGCCATAGAGCGTTGTGTGGAATCAATCATGTTATTTTGGGTTATTAAAAAGAACATTGATACAGTATAGGAAAACGGGTCAATTTGACCCGAGGACAACATGAGGGTTAACTTAATGTGAGCTGAAGGCAAAATCAGTGTTGCATTGTCATGTCACAAATATTTACTTTAACATGGTCAATGGAAGATACATATTTAAGCGAGATAGATATTAATTGCTTTTTTATTGATAGGTAATCACAACATTGTGAAGAAAAGACAACTATAACTTTACTTGTGCAGAACACAAAACTGAGTTAACCCATAGTGTGAAAGGCAAGGCAAGGCAGTTTTATTTATATAGCACATCTCAGCAACAGTGCAATTCAAAGTGCTTCACATAAGACATTAAAAAGCAGTTTAGAAATGAATACAAAATTAAAAACAGATAAAGTTCAAGAATAAAATTTGCAGTGCAGTGCAGTACAATAAATTAAAGAAAGGCATCATCAACAAGAAAAGTCTTCAGCCTTGATTTAAAAGAGCTGAGAGTTGCAGCGGACCTGCAGCCATGTGGAAGTTTGTTCCAGATATGTGGAGCATAGAAACTGTATGCTGCTTCCCCCTTTTTGGTTCTGATTCTGGGGACAGCAAGCAGACCTGTCCCAGGTGATCTGAGAGGTATGTATTTTGGCCCTAAACCGTTTAGTGATTCATAAACCAGGAGAATTATTTTGGATTTACAATGAGCATGCTCTGAGAGTCATACAGTTCAGCAGAAAAACTATTTCATTCAACAAGACAAGACATCTACATTGAATATAACCTGTTTGAATTATGTGCAGCAAGATATACAGTGTTAAGAGATAATTAGTTTGATGTAGAATTTTATGAATCATATTCTCCTTTGTTGTGTCTAAGCAACTGAGAAAACTGGAAGCCCGCTTCTAAACTCCAGGCTCCATAGAGAATAATAATCAGATGCAGACTCTGATTATGGTTATAACCGATTTGAAATGGCCAATTCCTCATTAAGTGACACCTAAAGGTGGACTGAGTTGAGTCGCAAGGTGTTGCAGCTGTGGGCCAGCAGATGGCACCGCTGCGCCGCCTGTCTATCCCGCTTGGCACAGAGACGCGTCCACGTTGTTCCCACTGTCTGCCTTCGCTCGAGTTCCCCTCCCTCCCTCCCTCCTTCCCTCCTTTCTCACTCTCTGTCTCTCTCGGCTTACAGTATACACCTATCTATCTTCCACAAGCATCAGCAGTCTCTCCATCTCTCTCCGCGATACTAAGCGCTACTACAGCGCAAAACATGGCATCTCTTCGCCCCGAAGGACCGCTCTCCTCCGCCGCGCACCTCTGCGTCTTTCTGCTGATCGCCTCGGCCTGGATGGCACTGCCGGGACCCGTGTGCTGTGACAGCGGGGCTTTAACCCGTCGCGGCGGGGAGGACCGAACGTTTGACATGGGCGCCCGAGACGGAGGCTCCCCGCTGGGCTTACCAGAGGACGGTGACGAGGAAGCCGTCGGAGCGGAGAGCTCACCCCGCTTCAGGAGAGCACTGTCCCGGGAAAAACAAATGTCTCTGCTCAGCAGCTCGTTCGTGCTCAAAGGGGATGCGACCCACAACCAAGCGATGGTCCACTGGACAGGAGAGAACAGCAGCGTGAGTAGCATATCCGTTAATCGTCCCGTCCCGTCACGATCCACTGGTTCATGCACCATCCCGATCACACCCCTCTTTGTCACCATCCACCATCCATCACCTCAGCCAAAGCGCACATCCTCAGAGACAAGTTATTGTTCTCGCAGGAGGCTGCGTGGCTCTACCACGGTGTGGTTTTACGCGTCCAGGCGCGCGGTCGATTGTGTCAGTCAACGGGCTTTGTTAAAAGATCAGGACTTTTAAAACGTTTTCATGTCAGGGGCCTCAGAATAAGACATGCACACTCTGTCGCCCTACACTTGCATTACATCACATGGTGGCCAAGGGTCACGAGCATCGTTTTATTGTCTGTTTACACCGTGGTGCGCAGGGAAATCTGCTCATATTATGTCTGCAGTTTGAACTTTCCATTATATTAATAACAATTAATGTTTTACTAATGTTCAATTTATGACCTGGGGAAGTGACCCATTTTGAGAACCACAATAATAACCACTCATGCCAAAGTCCAAGGAGCTATCAGCCTTTGAGCCAGAGCCAAACAAACAGACAGCTTGGTGCTTGATTCAGTCACACGAAGCCATGACTAAAATATTGATGGAGCTTTTCCTTCATGAATTTTGCAAAGCCTTATTTGTGGTTTGGAACGCGATTGGACTTATATGAAAATGGATGCTACTTTTAATGCCTTAAACATCAGTGTCTGCCTTCGCTATGCTATCCCCTTATGCTAAGAACTGGTAGAACCTAAGCACATTTCAGACATATGTAAAAAGTCAAAAATATCTGATACATTCATTAAAGTCATTATAATATTCTTGAGGCACTGAATTAAGCTTATAAATGAACATGTTAGAGATATTCAAATTGGATAAGTATTTAATTGGAAGTATGCTACATCTATGGGCAGTGTACGGAAATGTGAGTCAGTTTTCCTTAGGGCCAGGTCAAGTGAGAGCAGCTACACCATGTAAACAAGAGCAGTCTTTGTGATGGATATTGACAGACGCAGGGCAAATTTGAGCGGTGGTGTCTGGTGGGGACATCACTTGCAATCAGAGCCTTTTTGTCAGTAACACATTGCTGTTTTACTGGCAGTGGCCGCGGGGGACAAGTGGCTCTGGAAAAATGAAATCTGACACGAAAGAGAAAATAATCTGGACGTAAAACAGCAAGCAGACCACAATTTGTTCAAGTTTGCTGGAGTTTCATGACAAAGTCATTGGTGTATAATGTGATATTTGCAGGTAACATTCAATTTATTGGGCCATCAACAGAGGCAAAAGAGACTTCACTTAAAGCTGCTCTTGTCACCTTCACACATTAGTGGGTCCAAACGGAAGCAAGACCTTGAAGATGTAGAATTTCAGTAACCAGAAATCTTGTAGATTTGTGTAGTACACTCATATCTACTGCACAAGAGAGGCGGAAGATCGGTTTATATAAACCCAGATTAGGCTACTCCTAGGCTATATCCTTGAAATTCCACTTCCGGGAATGCTCTGTTACTGATAGAAAATCCGCCGTATTTCATTCATTTAGACCAGTTATCCGTTGCCTTGGGCTTCTTTTGGGTTGGTTAATTGACTATCTGTCCAATCTGAGTTTTCTGTTGCATGACTAAAACTACTTTTAAACGTTCACACGTTCCACCAAAACAAGGTGGCCATTTTGCTCTGTGCTTAGCACCGCCCAAGACAATTCTGATTGGTTTAAAGAAATGCCAATAAACCAAGGCCCGTTTTCCTCCCATCCCAGAATGCTATGTGCAGTAGCCAGACTCTCCCCCAGCGCGCTTGGGGGTAAGGTCTGGCAAAACGAGGCTACTCCTAAAGGACTGTTAGGGAGTTTATAACTGTTCAGTTTTGAACTTTGCAGCTCTGAAGGTAAACTGAAATTGGAGTTCTCCTTATTTTTTTTTTTTTACATAATCGTGGCTTCTTTGTTTAACCGCAATTAATTGCTAATAGTAGCTGAGGTCTTAAGGCATATGACTGGTAATTGTTGACTTCTTAAGATATGCCAAATTGTAATTATTTAAGTGATTATTGGTGGGACTTTATATTGTTATTATTATTTAATTTGTTAGTTGTTGGCACTTGATCCTATATGTTCACTTCATAGGCTGCGTACCAATGTTATTACATTTTTTGGGCCGCATAACAGTGATATAACCAAAAGACGTATCCGGGATTCATTCAAAACTGAACTAAAGGGAGACAATTGTGTTGTTAATATCAATTATTTCTGAGACAATTAATGTACAGCAAAATTTGGAATTACAGATCTAGTTCCTACTTTTAATTTTAGGAAAGCTAAACTTTAATGATACTGGGGTTATTGTGCATGTTTTTTTTCTATTTTTCAAAAGAAATTAAAACCGTTTTCAGATATATTTGTACTCCTATCACAAATGAGACTAAAGCATGATTTATGGTTCTGCGGACCTTTCGCCATAGCCTACATACGTGGCCTTGTGCCTTGGTGTGTGTGTCAATCTCTTTAAGAGAATAGCGGGGCCGCTATGTGTGTGTGGTAGCGCGAGAGAGAGAGTGAGAGAATGACGGCCATTAGTGTCTCCTCTGTTCTTTCTGACCACGGTGGGACATCTGCAGCAGGAAAAGTTAACCCTTCTCCTTGATTTCATGTTGTTTATGGAGAAGGAGAACCAGTAAATGAGTCAGGGGAAATGCAACGCTACCAAGACACGGCAGAGCAATGTGCATTGCTGCAACCTGAAGTTACATATTTTGAGAGATGCACATTAGGCTACGGCATAGGGTCTGTGTCTCCACATACCTACGCACGTAACCTCAGAGTAGATTCAACACAGAAGCATAAATCACGCTTAAAGGTGCAATATGTAATATGTCTGCATTAAAATCTATAAAAATGACTTTACCTATGCTATATGTTGTTGAGTTGTCCACTTCCACTATCCTTTATGTTTCTAACAATGTTTAAACCCAGAGAAATCTCTTATTTTATCTTAATGACACGGGACGTTTCCTTTCCTGTCAGTGGCGTCATAAAACCTTTGACCCCTCTAGTGACTCTAACTTACGTCAAAACACGGGCACCCAGATGATAGGTTCGAGAGTATTTTAAGGCTGAATCTCATTTCTCTATCTTACCCCTTCCCTTTACCTTTTCCCCTCGTTTTTGCGCGTTCACGCGGGACCTAGTGGTGTCCCAATCCTTTTTGTGACCGAGGGGTAGGGCTGAGATCAAGGGGTGTATGGCCCTTGGAATCAAGTGAGAACACAACCTTACTTACTTACAGACAAGCAACAATGGCTGCCGCATCAACCAGAGAGACACATAAATGTAACTATTTTTGGCTTAAATAATTGATTTAAAAGTTACGACAGTCTTGTTTTGTGGTCTATGCAGTCCTGTAGATATGTACTTGCAACAACGTTCTTAATTGAAACTTTAAAAAAATCGCTAGCTAACGCTAATCGCTAACGCTAATCGCTAATCGCTAACGCTAACGTTGATTTGAATAACAGTCCCGCATTTCTCTGCCTTGAATGGACTGTATACATCGCATAGACTGTATATATTAATATTAACGGTCTATGATACATTGCTACGTGCTTTACATATACCGTCCTGTATCACACAGGGATGCCGGAGGAAACCCAACAGCTGGTCCACTTTGTACTATATATACTGTCCTGTACCCAGCAGCTGGTCCACTTTGTACTATATATACTGTCCTGTACCCAGCAGCTGGTCCACTTTCGGGCTGAAAACGAGCAGAAGTTTCTTAAATGTGTTCATGTTGTACCCGTTCATTATTGCATTGGTACTGTATTATTGTAATCATTTGTAATTAATCCATTAGTCCATGCACTTGTATATTGTTGTTGGTTATGATAGGGACACTGATGATGAGGGGGGGTTACTGGCCAACAGGCATCAGACTGGTCTGAATATCAGAACAGCTGTAGTTTATTTGTTTGTTTGTGGTCTTGTGTCTTTTGTTTTGTTTTATACATTTGAAGCCTTTTTATGTGTGTGACATGTAAGTTATGGTTCTAATAGTTTATAATGGTTCTGTAATATAATATATTTAATGTAATGTTTTTGCCTGTTATGTTTAATTTATCAGGCAATAAAGACAGAATTTTGTTAAAATGTTTTTCTGAACATCAATGACATTCAAAACGGTGATAACTGAAACAGATATACAACACCGTGTGTGTGTGTGTGTGTGTGTGTGTGTGTGTGTGTGTGTGTGTACACATATGTATTGCAAACAGACCTAAGTATTACACAGATAACATCTGCCTCTGCACCAACAAAGTGAACATAACATAACTAAAACATACATAAATGCATATGATACTGTTGTCAAAACCCACACAATCAACAGAGACGCCATCTTGGAAATTTGTGATCAATATTGTATGGAGATGTCACCAAGTGGTGTCCCATTTCATAGGGGTATGTTTTCACCGCTAGCCCTTACCCCTTGGTTTTGAGGGCCAAGGGGTAGGGGCCAATGCATTTACATCCATTGTTCTGTGTGTGGTCATGGGAATTGAAGTGATATTATCCACAGCTTTTAGTGCTCGCCAACGTACTTTACCATTACCAAATAAATACACAAAAAACATGAAGTATGTAGGTTTTGCTTCTCCCTGCACCTTTTTGGTCGGGAAATGTGTAAATAGAGTTTTGATTGTGCATTACCATACACTAAAAATGAAATGAAATATGTTTAGTAACAGTTCATCTTCATTTCAGTTTGATAAAACTTGATGCACTTAAACAAACTGCCCAAAGTCACTTTTGAGGACAAGGCACTTCAATTCATATTGTGGGATTCTACTTTGGCATTTAAGACTGGCCATTTGGATAATAAAAAAAAAAAAATTGACATTTTCCCAATGAACTCCAGACTTTCTTGTGATGAACTTCCCTGTCTACATCTCCTCTTAAAAAACCTCAATTAACTTGCCGTGGGTATGTACTCTGAAAGGTCAATGGGACCGAGTTCATCCCAGCCTAATAAACACAGACAAATGGTGCTATTCAATTTCCCTAAGGCTGACATTTATTAGTGGCACACAGATTTATGGGTGGGAGAAATAAATCTGTGCCTCCTCTCTTGTTTCATCATTTTGTTTTTGAGTCTTTGAGGTTCCAAATGTAAGTCACTAATGGGAGGGTCAACAGCACAGATGCCGTTTGTTGTCACATCTGTCTTTAATGATGGGTAATCAGGGACCACCATAGCAATAAAGCTATTTTATAAGATTATTTTTGGGCATTTAAGACCTTTATTTTATAGGACAGCTGAAGACATGAAAGGGGTGAGGCCGCAAGTTTGGAGTCAAACCCGCGGCCACTGCGTCTAGGAGTAAACCTCTATAGGTTGCCTCCCAAGTAGAAAGAAAACCGACTTCATCATCCTTATTAGGCCTTCCACCCCCTCCACCAAAGCTTTGAGCTATTACTATAACAAAAAAGCTATACAGTGAACCCTCGCTATATCACGGTTCACCTTTCACGGTCTCGCTGCTTTACGGATTTGCATCGTGCATTGTGTTCTGCATTCTGCAAACATAATCAATGGTGGCATGTCGGTTTATAAGAATCTTTTTTGCCAGAAGAAAAAAGAGCGACAACAACTACCGATAACTATGTTCTTCTCTCGAAAAAACACACCTGCACCGCGGGCTTTAGAAGAAAAAAACGCTACAGAGCGGAGTCGGGATGCAGCGGCTCAGTCAGAAGAGCAGGGAAATACACGAGTCACTATTTTTCCTACTGTACTTTGTATTTTTTTCATAATCATTTTTCATTTTCTCCCGTTCCAATGACTCTGGTCGCGGTGGGGGGAGGGGGCGGTGCTGATTCCGCAATTTGAAGCCTTCAGTTCGTATTGATGATTAAAATTATTATGTTACAGTACAGTAGATATTTGTAAAAAACGTTTATACAGTACTTTTATTTGTTAAACAAATGCTTGGGCCTGTAAAAAGGTTTTGTTCTTTGGTTTCAATGTATTATGGAGTATTTCATCGTATAATAATTGTAAAAAAAATTAAGGTTACTACTTCACGGATTTCGCCTATCACAGGTTCTTTTTGGAACGTAACCCCCGTGATAAACGAGGGTTCACTGTACAACAAATCCTTCATTCCCAATGTAATACATAGATACAAAACATGCTACTGACACATCACACACACACACACACACACACACACACACACACACACACACACACACACACACACACACACACACACACATACACACTGCTTTCAATCAAAAGAACAGGTTCTAACATGGCAACATATTAGGCATTAAGGCTTTATAAATATTGCATTTTTGAATCTATACACTGTGCACACTCTACCATGTGAGCTACCCAGGCACCCATAAAGCTATTTTTCTGAAAACATACAATGTACAATGTATGTTACCTCATGGTAATTTAGGCCAATCATTACATCATTACATCATCATTGTATTATGTGAATGTTTGTGTTCTGGCCGACTTCCATCTCTTGCCAGGCTGCAAAGTGTTTTGACAAGAGGATGAGTTGTTCATCTAGCTTTATAGTGAGAACTCTGTTATTGAATACAGCTCTTGGGTACTCCCCAGTGTCGCTGTAGCAACAACAGCGCCAGCGATTTTACTTTGGCAAGCCAATTGGTCAATTGATGGCTTAGAGTTTAAAAGAGCTTTCCCTCAGGCATTCCCCCAGAGGTAACTCAAATCAATCGCCAACTACTTTGAAATTTTATTACTCCGTTTTTTTTATGAATAAAAGAATTTAAGAATTCTCTGATTCCAGCATCTTAAATGTGAATATGTCCTTGTTTCTTCCTCCTCTGTACATTAAATATCTTTGAGTTAGGGACAAAATAAGACATTTGAGGACATCATCTTGGGTTTTGAAAGTTGAGTTGATCAACTTTTTTACCATTTTCTGACCATAAAACTAATCCGTCAACCGAGGAAATAATAGACAGATTAATTGACAATTGCAGTCTATAGTTATAGAATCGTAGCAAAAAGAAATGTGTTCTACAAACAAACATGTAAGAGTGTGGATGTAACCTGAGAGGAAGAGCATGTAGATAGTCAAGGAATACAGAAAAAAAATGTGGATGTAGAATCTAGATCAAATACACGTAAAACAAATTTCTTTCCTTCAGGTTCTAGCTCACTAATATTATAATAATTCAGTATTGAGGAGATCAAAGGTCACAACCACAGCTTATTATTAATAATATTTAAGAATCCTATAGAATGTTTAAGAATATAACTCTGACGAGAGGAAGAAGAGCGCTCACAGTCCAGAATATTTTGTTTCTGTAATTATTCATGGTAAAATATGTATGTATGGTACATTGCTCATAGTAAAGTAAATATTAAAGAGACAAGGAGGCATCAGACTTGTTATATCACTCATTTTTAGGCAGAAGGAATTCTCTTATTCATGTGGTATGAGTCAGTTCTCCATGTAAAAATTCAAGATTTAAACTAGTGCTGGGCAATATGATATTGATATTGTGATATGAGACTAGATATCGTCTTAGATTTTGGATATTGTAATATGGCATAAGTGTTGTCTTCTCCTGGTTTTAAAGGCTGCATCACAGTAAAGTGATGTCATTTTCTGAACTTACCAGACTGTTGTAACTTTTCTATTATTTGCCTTTACCCACTTAGTTATTATATCCACATTACTGATGATTATTTATCAAAAATCTCATAGTGTAAATATTTTGTGAAAGCACCAATAGTCAACAACCAATATCATTAATATCAATATATCAATATCGTTGCGGTGTCGATATCGAGGTACAGTGAACCCTCGTTTTTCACGGTGGTTACATTCCAAGAAGAACCCGTGATAGGTGAAATCCGTGAAGTAGTAACCTTTTTTTTTACCATTATTATTCGATGAAATACTCCATTATACACTGAAACCAAAGAACAAAACCTTTTTACAGGCCCAAGCATTTGTTTAACAAATAAAAGTACTGTATAAAAGTTTTTTTACAAATAACTACTGTACTGTAAAATAATAATTTTAATCATCAATACGAACTGAAGGCTTCAAATTGCGGAGATCAGCACCGCCCCACCGCCCCCCCTCCGCGACCAGAGTCATTGGAACGGGAGAAAATGAAAAATGATTATGAAAACAAATACAAAGTAAAGTACAGTAGAAAAACCGTGACTCAGGTGTATTTCCCTGCTCTTCTGACGGAGCCGCTGCATCCCGACTCCGCTCTGTAGCGTTTTTTTCTTCTAAAGCCCGCGGTGCAGGTGTGTTTTTAGAGAGAAGAACATAGTTATCGGTAGTTGTTGTCGCTCTTTTTTCTTCTGGGCATAAAGATTCTTGTAAACTGACATACCACCATTGATTATGTTGCAGAATGCAGAACACAATGCACGATGCAAATCCGTGAAGCAGCGAGACCGTGAAAGGTGAACCGCGATATAGCGAGGGTTCACTGTATTCGCTCAAAAATATTGTGATATTTAATTTTCTCCGTATCGCCCAGCCCTAATTTAAACCTACCTGTGGTGCTACAATGGTTTTTAATCTTGATATTCTTAACTGCTTTTTACAGAGATAAACTGTCACTTTTTCTTACTGAGAAGAACATTTTCTATTTTCCCAAATATCCATGGGAATAATTGTAAGGAATAATTTTCCTTGGATACTGGTCATTTCACCAACTAAATACTTTAATCTAGTGTTTTAAGTTAAAGTTCATGCTGTTAGTTTCTAATATTGTAGGTCTACGGACATTTCAGGATAAAATTCTATTAATACAACACTTTTACTGTTATTCACCAATACAGACATAAACATGCATATATAGTTTGTGAGCCATCCTGGGAAAGGACATGAGACTGTATTACATGACACTGGCATTCTGAATGAGGGAGAGACTCTTTGTCTCTCTCTCTCTCTCTCTCTCTCTCTCTCTCTCTCTCTCTCTCTCTCTCTCTCTCTCTCTCTCTTCTCTGTTGTTGATTAGCCCCAGGGAACTCTGAGCTGTGTTCCTCTTCCCTCTATTTCTATCTCCTCTCTACGGTGATGACTAGCATCACTATCTGTGTGTGTGTGTGTGTGTGTGTGTGTGTGTGTGTGTGTGTGTGTGTGCGTGCGTGCGTGCGTGCGTGTGTGTGTGTGTGTGTGTGTGTGTGTGTGTGTGTGTGTGTGTGTGTCCAATATATGCACTTATTGGTATTGGCAAGGAAACAGCGCTCAATATTTAATAAGGTTTCTCTATGTTGCGTGTATCAATTGTTACATGGAGAGACAGATTACACATTAGTATTGGGCTCACACATTTTTTTCTTGCATATGTGTGTTTCTGATCCCTGGTGGGCTGTCCCACAGTAGCCTAAGTGATTAATGAGCGGCAATGGGGGCGCTGACAGTCCAAACTCTTATCCCACCCTCTAATGCCATAGGGGAATTGGGAGTAATTCCTGCTACTTCCTGGTTAAAGAGCCATCCTGTGGGGGAATAAGTCAAACTAAATTTCTTTTAATAGTATGAAAAATTTTGATGGGCGATTAAGACCTTGTGCCGCTCCGTAGTTTAGAAAATCAGGAAATTATGCCATCCATGGCACCACTGCATTCACCGAAGAAACAGTTACCTCGGGTTCACAGCACATTATTTTGACCCACAGTCAGAACTTTGGTTGCATGCTTTGATTGTTTTGAAGATAGGGGGAGGCATTTCGCCAATGCACTTTTTCTGCAAGTAGCCAGACAGTGGGACATTGAACAACAGGATAGCAGCAGCCATGACAGTCCCATTCAACTCTCCACTGAACCATCACAGTTTCTCTCACACTTTACTTATTGTTTGTCTTAATTTAATTTTAGTATCACCGTGTTTTAAATTATCACACAATAAGGTGATGGTTCCTGCCGGATACATCTTATCAAAACATGGAAGTGGTTGAATTTACATTGAGTCTTTAGTGCGAACCATAATGTTTTATAATAAGGTCCCATTTGCAATGTAAATCATGGCTTATGCAGTTGTGTACACGTACACATATAAGCTGTTAAAAAAACTCTCTCTCTCTCTCTCTCTCTCTCTCTCCTCTCTCTCCACGCATGCACGTGCACATGCACACCCACTTTCTTGGTCTCCAGGGTTTTGACTTAATGTGAAAGGCATTTGGTCACGCTTCACATACTGAACAGACAGTTCATTTGGCCCCTGGTTATTCTGCAGCGGAAAATTGTTTGCACATGTGAGGAGAGCCTTTCTCGTCATCTATCTCGTCTGTCCCTGTTCATCCTGAAAGAGAAAGGAAAGAGACACTCCAAAACCCAACCTGTAAATCATCAGACTTGTGTGCCTGGTTTAATTCTTTTTAATCAGAATTACAAAGTACAGTAGTTCTAAAGCAGGCTTGCCATCCAGCATGGCCAACAGGACACATCCAATCTCTGTTGATTGTCTATTTGCACATCAGATGGCTCTTGGCTTCATCACATGGGTGATTGATGCCTGCCACCCATTATGTCATTATGCAGGTTTAAAAGATATACTAGTCTTGTATGTCAAGGTAATATTAATGCATATTTTCCAAATAAAGGAATACTCCACAAAAACAAATTTCTATGGTTGCAACTACAGTTATTTTCATTTTCAATTAATCTGTTGATTTTCTCGTCTGATTACATTTTACAAATACAATTGTTATGTTGTAATGTTAGACTACACTATAGTGTGTAGTTTTTGTCTCCCCCATGAGGAATTTTAAGTAATGAAGACAAAACTGTCGGCACTACCACATGATACAACCCTAACCCTCCATGCAGTTGCTAGTAGCCAAGGAGGATACAGAGGATTAAAACAGGTCATTATCTTTGCTCAATATTCTGCACGCAAAAGTCACTTGACGACACAATCTTCTGAAAATAGTTGTACTGAGAAATACAGAGAGAGTTGTGTGGAGCTGATAGTCTTCAATAGCTTTGTATCAACAATAGCTTGAATGTTAATCATTAATATAAAAAAGTTACGCACTTAAGCTTTAACCCTTGTGTTGTCTTCCCGTCGACTGTTCAACTTTTGGTTTTTCTGGGTCAAATTGAAACCTTTTTTTCAATGTTTTGGTCATCTTTTCAAAACCTTTGCTGCTTTTCCCACTGATGTTTTTGTAAAAAAAAATTCTGCGCCTTTTGACGTACACACATTTTTAAAGCTTTTTTGGACATTTTAGTCACTTTTCTTTCAATGGTCTTTCATAAAAAATAGTTTTTTTGAATGCTATAAAATTTAACAAAACATCCAAATTTGGGCTGATCATTTATTTTTCTTGTAAAGAGCGTTGTATCGAACAATAAACGTTATTTTTCTTAAAATTTGGTTGAAAGACACTTTTCTGATACAGATTTTTTTTTTTCAAAATGGTCAAATTTGACCCGAGGACAACACAAGGGTTAAATGCTTGTTTCACTCGCCAATAGACTTTTTTATTTATTGTCTGCCATTTTTGTTTAAATTGTGTCTATTTTCTGGTTAATTCTACTGGGCTGCATTGAGAAAGGTGGTTGTTTTCTTGATAAGCATTTGAATGCCCAGACTACAAAATACCATTTCCGGAAATGGAATTCATTATATTTAATTGTTTCGATATAATGGGTCATATTGCCAATGTTGCTCTACTAATGTGTATGTTGACATTCATTGTGTAGCCTAAAGATGTTCTTTATCTTAACAGTAATATCATACCTCACATAATTAATAATCATACCTCATGGGGATCTCCATGAGAAGCGTGTCTCAGTGTGGATTGATATATTTAATTAAATGGAAACACTAGTGACGGATGTCAAAAAGGCTTTTTAAAACGCTCTCTTTGTTAATTGGCTGCATAAAGGCAAGAATACAGTGGAGATGACATGAGGTTAACCCTTGTTGTTTTCCCGGGTCAAAAACAGACAAATATTTCACATTTTCGTCCCTTTTTCAGACTTCTTTTTAGTTTTCACACCACCTTACCACTAGTTTTACAGTACTTTTTGGAATTAATTGTCAATAACCCTCATTTATATATAATAATACCTAATATTTGAGTTAAAAAAGCAGAAATTATCAGGAATGAAAGTGATCAATTGTATTTGCAACGAGCGTTTTAAGGAATACAATCCATTTTTTGTGCTAATTTGGTAAAAAACAAACCCATATTTCCGATATAGACATTTTTTAAAGGGGTCAAATTTTGAGGATGCTATATACAAAATGCCTATTTAAACCAAAAAGTCAGTCACAGCTTCCCGAATCCATTTTACTGAAATCTAATTAGGCTTCCTGGCACAGTAGAATGCTGATAGTGAAACAAAACATGCAAATATCTGTGTCTGATCTGTTTGCAGAGTTGACACAGAAAACAATAGCTAGTTGGTTAACGGTACATTGAAACATAAAAGGACTTTACTGATTGAGTCCTTCCTCTAACAGTAACATGGCCTCAGTGTTGGCATGGGACAGCTCGTTTCCACTTGGCAATAGTTAGCGTTTCTCGCTTTGATGCTATGGTCGCCATGCTAGAGACCTTGGGAAGGTACAAGGAGCAGCATGCTACTGTAGTATGCTGTCTAATTAAGTGTTTAGTGATGCCAGATGGATGCTGGCTGCCCGGCAGCTAAATAAAAGCATTTGTTGTGTTTTACAGGTTGTTCAGAGGCTGCCGGCAGCAACGCTAAGAGATTATTGTCTGTTTGTTCCTGCAGTGATGTATTTGCATCTGTACGTGTATGAGAAGTGTGCGTGTGTGTGTGTGTGTGTGTGTGTGTGTGTGTGTGTGTGTGTGTGTGTGTTGGAGCTTGGGGGTACTGGTTACCAAGCAACAGTCAAAACAACTATTTGGCAGGCTGACACATACGAAAGCCAGTCATCTACTTGAACATCCCAGACATTCTCCCAACTTTCTTTCTTTTGTTACTGTGCTAAAATATACCCTGCAAGTGTTCATTGTTTTTTTTTCCAGTTTTGTTCCTGTAAACAGAGGGCCTTATTTTCTCCCATGTACCTTGTGCTCTCCTCATCGCCTTCTGCAGTTTTGCTGTCATGGTTGAAAGTTCCTGCTCATGTTGCCCTGGCAACCCACACTGGAATCCTGTTGCGGTCTTCCAGTTGTTTGGTTCCTGATCTGAATTCAGAGTGGCCCTTTGCCACGCCTCACACTTCTCCTATGTCCTGTATAGCTTTTGTCATTAATATATGCCAGTCACATTCAGGTTGTAAGGTGATATCCTTGTATCTCTCCATAAGTCAACCTTTCAGGAAATTAACCTTGTTTCTGGTCTGAGCCTCAAGTTTCTTTACCTGAAGATAAAACATTACAATTATACGATTATTAAGATAAGTTGAGAAGATTTCACCTGACTGTAACGGTATGTATATATACAGCCTTGCAGTATTTGGCTCTAGAAGATACTTTTTTGTCTGTGTTATGTGTGTGTGAGGGGGTGGTGTGAGATGTGTGTGTGCCTGCCTGCAGCTACTATAGCAGCAGTGGGAAAGCTCTGCCTATAGAGCACCTCTGAGAGTTGGAAAATGCAGCCCAGCAGGGTTTATCCAGTATTTCACCCTCACAACAACACATTTAGAGTTTGGATCTTCATCCCTTGGTGCTAAGCCATCTTCATTTTCTATCAACCCCCCCCACATCTGAACCCCACCTCTCACAAGGGGCCAGGGTATTTTCGATTTCCATCATAAGCCATTTGCACAACAACAGCATGGAGCCTTCCACACAAGTCAGGCGAAACATGGATACAGATATAAAACGTACTGTCTGTCCTTGGATACGATTGGCTGACAAAAATACTAAAATTCACAGTAGACACACAAAGTGGTTGCATAACAAGTAGGTTTGGGTATCGTATTTATTTTAACAATACTGATTGCAATTCCGATTTTTTTCCTATGGATTCTCAAATTCGATTCTTTGAGGGGTGGGGTTGTTTTATTTTGATTGTCATTTACAGTTTCACCGGGCTTTTTTTAATGTAAACTAAAGCCACACTTTGGCTTACTGTGCTCCATGGCTGCAACACAACGAGCACCAGGAAGTATGCCGGCTGCCACGGAGAAAGAACGTGCGCATGTTGAATTTGGAACCGCTGATTGGATTCATAGCCAAATTTTCCAAACGATTGTAATTGTAATTTTTGAAACAATTCCAAGTTGTAACCAAAACGTCATTCCCAGTCCTACATAACAATTTATTTTTATATTTAGTATCTCATGTCAACATATACTCATTGATTTGGCTTTTTCTTATAAAAATCAGCCACTTAATGGAGTTAAAAAGACTTTGTTTTTCTAAAATAACGGTAAATATTTTCACCCATATACTGTATCTATGAACATATATACTTTGTTGTTAGTATATAATAATATATCCTTTATGTGCCAAGTACATTTGATACACAAGGAATGTATCCTCTGCCTTTAAGCACAGCAGAATTAGTTACATTGTTGGCAACATCACAGCGCAAGGCCTTGTCTTTTTCATGTAAAACAACCACTGTTTTTGACAGCATGTTTGTTAAAAACCACCTAACGTTTAGATGAAAGAGGCCTCAGTGTAGAGTTATTGGATTTATACTTTCCCCTTTCTTCCTTTTCTTTCCTCCTACACGCTCACCACCGCTGCCACCCGTCTCCTAATACTCCTGTGCTCTAATTGCTATCAACATGAGTCACAAATGTTCAACTTTTTTTCCAGGGAGAAGAATTATTTCTGGCAAGCTTCACGTCAGTCAACACATGCTAATTCCTACGTTACTGCTTTGGGTTGCCTTGTTTATTTAGGTGTGTGAGGTTGGCACTGCGACCAAGCACGTCATTCCTGAAAGAACTTTGGGAGCAGAGTTGCCTTTGAACTGCAGACAGGGCTGACATTGAGTCTGGGTTTGTCCTCCAACCAAACTTCAGCCAACTGGGAACATAGGCTAACTACAGCTTTTAAGCGTTACAAAACGTCTCTATAGCATATTTTAATGGATTTACGTAGATCCTTCACAATGGTACAAAGACAAAAAAGTCATGTATTAGAATGAATGCTGTTCAAAAGTTAAAGATGAAACTTGTTGATTTATGACTAAGCTTCACAACTTTTATGCTATTGATTTTGCAAAGTAAATGCATGATGGATTCAACCAGTATGCATCAATTTCATCATAGAAATGTATTATAAAATCCTAGAGGAGTATATGCAAAGTGCAAACTAATTAAAATACTAATGAATATACAGTGGATGGTCCCAAGTTCAAAACATGGAGACTTCCCAAAGGGTACCACCAGCCCTACAACAGGCCTGAAAATCCAAGCACCCGACAAGTCCTCCAAACTGTTGTAAAATGTTGTATTCTTTAGAGAACGTTCCCCTAACGTTCTTTTTTACGATCCCCTAACCTTTAAAAATGTTAACAACTTTACTTTAAACTGTCTGTGCATGAGCAGGAATGAATTATTATATATTAGCAGAAATTAATGAACAGGCAGATTTAAAACTTTAATATACAATATAAGTATTTACAAAAATACAAAATCAGAATACACATGGGATGAAGAACAGACATTTAGAGAAACAGGTTGTTGCTGATTAGCGGTCGCAAACAGCCTGTTTTGTTTTTAAAAACAAGTGCAGCTTCAGCTAGCACTAGCGCTAATACTGCTAGCTAATTGCTAATGTTAGCGACACATCTGAGCCAGCACACCAGGGAGAAAGACAGGACAGTGAGGAAGAACAAAACAAGCAAGAGGAAGATAAAGAGATAGACATTGATAACGAGTCTATGGAACTAACCAACACAGAACAACAAGCCTGCTGTAGGTCTGAATGTGGAATACCAGACGCAACAGAGATGGAGACCAATGCTGCAGGAGGGAGTGTAGCAACAGGTCCAGTAAGTGTGGCTACTTCACAAGATCAGATCAACCATGTTTTTATTATGGACTCCCATAGTTATAGCGCAAAATGACTCAGGGAATGGACCCAATACCTTACACGAAACAGGATTTTTGGATGTCAGCCAGAAACAAGCGCTCCAAGTAGGGTTGCACGATTATGGCCAAAATGACAAATCACAATTATTTTGATCAAAATTGAGATCATGGCTAATTATCACAATTATTTCTTGACTTTACCCAAAACAAATTTATTGTCAAATAGGCTATTTATAACTGCTTTCACATCTATATTGTGCTACATTGCTGCTTAACAATATACAGCTGTGTTAACAGTTAAAACTGTGGAAGTGTGGACCGCTGCTGTGTTTTTTCATTGCTGGGAGCAGTGTGTGAGTGAATGGGGGCGTTGCGCAGTGTTGCCAGATCTTGCGAGACAAATAAGCAACCAGGCCTGTGAAAACAAGCCCAAAACAAGCGACTTTTTTCTACGGAGCCCCCCTAAGATCCTGGAAAATAAAAATAAATAAACGGTGTGCACGGTTTTACAATCCGTGGGGACGGATTGTCAATTTCCATCCATGTGGACAGATTGGTAAACTGTCCACATGTTAGAGTTTTATTTTCTCCCCCTGAGCTTCAGGACAATGCCCACAGGAGGGAGTTTAACCACCTTTTAACATTATTTAACATTACAAAACTGATGGGATTTCACTTTGATTATCATTTATTGTCTTTATTTGACAAATGTTCTTGTTGTTGTTGTTATTATTATTATTATTACTGTTATTTTGTTGTCTCTATACTGTCTTTTTATCTAATTTTTTTCTTGCTAAAACTGCTGCTGGAATTTTCAATTTCCTCGCGGGAGTCATCCCAAAAGGATTAATGAAGAGAAGTCTAAATATACACTTTTTTCACAGTGGTTTTGAGTTGTTCCCCATGACGAGTTGAATCCATTATTTTACTCCTTTCTCTTTCTCCCAGTCTTTGTTATATTTCTTCCCGTATTTCACCCACTTTATCCCGGGCATTTATTCCTCCAAAAACTCCAGTCCAGTCACCATCAGTCGCTACTCGCGCTTTTTCCTAACCAGAAAGAAACAGATTGCCCTGCTCTGCCTCTGATTGGCTGGTACACGTTGCCACCTTGGTCAGAGCCAATTAGAAGCAGGAAGTGGGCGGAAAATAACTCTGCTGTCTCCAGTATGTATGGGGAAAGGGGCGGGACCGGGGGGACAGGCAAGACAACCTCCTACGTTTAAATGACATAAAATACCTGCTTGACAACTTATTATGGTGCTGGGAACAAGCCCAAATAAGCAACTACACTTTAGTAACAAGCCCAAGAAAACCGCGACCCGCGACTACCAATATTTGTAAGCAACTTTACAGAAAAACAAGCCCAAAGTCGCTTAGAATAAGCGGACTTGGCAACACTGGCGTTGCTGTGCAGAGAGTAAGAGGAGAGATACTAACACAGGCATGGTTTTACAGAAGAAATGGGTCATGTAACGCAAAATTAAACCATATCGAGAGGCAACGGATGCAAGGACATTAGATGCACCGTGCGACCTTGGAAAAATGTTAGTTGCATCCTAGAGCCCTGTGAGCTAACAGACACTAACTAGCACCGACTAGCACTGGTCACTGCTGTTGTCTGAAAAACAACACAGATGGGCCATAATGTTGCATTTTCTGGCAAACCTTCTGACCGAGGTATAACCGACTGCTATCTGTTGAATTGTCCTCACGTTACTCTGTCCTCTGTGACTGTCTACATCTAGAAACTAAGCTGCGTGGTGGAGGGAACCACCACGCAGTGATCAGACCAGTATTGCCAGATCTTGCGAGACGAATAAGCAACCAAGCCTGTGAAAACAAGCCCAAAACAAGCAACTTTTTCTACGGAGCCCCCATAAGATCCTGGAAAAGAAAAATAAATAAACGGTGTGCACGGTTTTATAATCCGTGGGGGCGGTTTGTCAATTTCCATCCATGTGGACAGATTGGTAAACTGTACACACAATAGAGTTTATTAATTTTCTCTCCCTGAGCTTCAGGACAATCACCACAGGAGGGAGTTAAACCACCTTTTAACATTATTTAACATTAGAAAACTGATGGGATATCAACTATAGACACTTTTTCACAGTAATTTTGAGTTGTTCCCCACGACGGGTTGAATCCATTCTTTTACTCCTTTCTCTTTCTCCCAGTCTTTGTTATATTTCTTCCCGTATTTCAATTAAATTTTATTTATAGTATCAATTCATAACAAGCGTTATCTCGAGACACTTTACAGTTAGAGCAGGTCTAGACCACACTCCAGAATTTACAAGGACCCAACAGTTCTAGTAGTTCCCTCTAGAGCAAGCAACAGTGCGACAGTGACGAGGAAAAACTTCCTTTTAGGCAGAAACCTCGGACAGACCCAGGCTCTTGGTAGGCGGTGTCTGACGACTGGTTGGGATTAGAATGAAGAGTGGCAATAACAGTCACACAAAAATAGTAGTTTGTAGTAGTTCTTTGTAGTAGTTCATGGCATAGCAGGGCACTGTGCGGCGTTACAAGGCACAGCAGGACGTAGCAGGGCACAGCAGAGCGTAGCAGGATGTAACATGGCATCGCAGGACGTGTAGCGGGACCATGGCGACAGCTGCTACCATGATTTTGGAGCCTCCGTGATCCAAGGAAACATGCTGGGCGAAAAAGAACATAAGGACTCCGGGGAATGACTCCCCAGAGCTAGGATTGGAACAAGCATTTCTGGGACATGGATGCACACAAATGGAAAGATAGAAAGATAGAGGAGAGAGGAATTCGGTGTGTCAAAGGTAGTCCCCCAGCTGTCTAAAACAGAGATAGAAGATAGAGAGAGAAAGATCCATCCCTCTGTCTAGAGGAGATGGACGAGAGAGAGAGAGAGAGAGAGAGAGATCGATCCATCCCTCTTTCTAGAGGAGGTGGACGAGAGAGGGAGATCATCTCTCTGTCTAGAGGAGGTGGACGAGAGAGAGAGAGAGAGAGAGAGAATTCAATTTTATTTATATAGTGCTTAATCACAACAACAGTTATCTCTTTGCCTATAGTGGCGTAACTAATTGATGGTTCAGGACTCTCCTGAGCTAGCCCTAACTATAAGCTTCATCAAAGAGGAAAGTCTTAAGTCTACTCTTAAATGTGGAGACGGTGTCTGCCTCCCGAACCCAAACTGGAACCTGGTTCCACAGAAGAGGAGCCTGATAGCTGAACGCTCTGGCTCCCATTCTACTTTTAGAGACTCTAGGAACCTCAAGTAACCCTGCATTCTGGGAGCGTAGTGCTCTGGTGGGGTAGTAAGGTACTATGAGTTCTTTAAGATAAGATGGTGCCTGACCATGAAGAGCTTTGTAGGTGAGAAGAAGGATTTTAAATTCTATTCTGGATTTTACAGTAAGCCAATGCAGAGAAGCTAAAACAGGAGAGATGTGATCTCTTTTCCTGGTTCCTGTCAGAACACGTGCTGCAGCATTCTGGATCAGCTGAAGAGTCTTTATGGACTTTTTCGAGCAGCCTGATAATAAAGAATTGCAGTAATCCAGCCTAGAAGTAACAAATGCATGGACTATTTTTTCTGCATCATTTTTAGACAGGATATTCTTGATTTTTGCAATATTACGTAGGTGAAAGAAGGCAATCCTTGAAAGGACATGTCCTGATCAAAGATAACTCCAAGATTCCTCACAGTGATGCTGGAGGCCAGAGTGATGCCATCCAGAGTAACTATCTCTTTGGATAATGTGTCACGGAGGTGCTTGGGCCCCAGAGCAATAACTTCAGTTTTATCAGAGTTTAACATTAGAAAATTACAGCTCATCCAGGTTTTACTATCTTGAAGGCACATTTGAAGTTTAGCTAACTGATTAGTTTCATCCGGGTTGATCGATAGATATAATTGAGCGTAATAATGGAGTGCTTCCTAATAATATTGCCTAAAGGAAGCATATATAAAGTGAACAGGATTGGACCGAGCACAGATCCTTGTGGGACTCCATGACTAACTTTGGCGTGCACGGAGGATTTATTGTAAACGTGAACAAACTGAGACTGATCTGATAAATAAGACTTAAACCAGCAGTCCCAGTAATGGCAATTAAATGTTCCAATCTCTGTAATAAGATAAGTGTAACAAGATGGTCAATGGTATCAAATGCAGCATTAAGATCTAATAACACCAGTACAGAGATAAGTCCTTTGTCCGATGCAATTAGGAGGTCATTAGTAATTTTCACAAGTGCTGTCTCTGTGCTATGATGAACTCTAAATCCTGACTGAAAATCCTCAAATAAGCTGTTGCTATGCAGAAAGTCACACAGCTGTTTGGCGACTGCTTTCTCAAGAATCTTAGAGAGACATGGAAGGTTGGATATAGGTCTATAGTTGGCTAAAACATCTGGATCAAGGTTGGGCTTTTTCAGAAGAGGTTTAATTACAGCTACTTTAAAGTGCTGTGGTACATAGCCTGTTAATAAAGACAAATTGGTTATATCTAGTAGAGAAGTGTTGACTAAGGGTAGAACTTCTTTAAGTAGCCTAGTCGGGATGGGGTCTAAGAGACAAGTTGATGGTTTAGATGAAGAAATAATTGAATTAAATTGATAAAGATCAAGTGAAGTAAAGCAGTATATCTGGTTTAACAGCTGTTTCTGAGGCTCCTGAGTTTAGAGATAAGTCAGTGCCAGTTAAAGGCAGGTCTTGGTGATTTTTGCTTCTAATAGTTATAATTTTATCATTGAAGAATCTTAAAGTCGTTACTACTAAGAGCTAAGGGAATATTTGGCTCAGTAGAGCTGTGGCCTTCTGTCAGCCTGTGCTACAGTGCTGAAAAGAAACCTGGGGTTGTTCCTATTTTCCTCTATTAATGACGAGTAGTATGCTGCTCTGGCATTACGGAGGGCCTTCCTATAAGTTTTAAGACTATCTTACCAGATGAAACGAGAATTTTCCAGTTTTTAAGTTTTTTGCTTTAATTTGCGAGTTTCAGTGTTATACCATGGAGCTAACCGTCTTTGTTTTATTATCTTCTTTTTTAGAGGGGCAACAGAGTCAAGTGTCATTCGCAGCGAGCCTGCTGCACTATCAACAAAATGATCAATTTGGGAGGGACTAATAGCATAGGAGTCACCCACTTTATCCTGGGCATTTATTCCTCCAAAAACTCTACAACAGTCCAGTCACCATCAGTCGCTACTCGCGCATTTTCCTAAACAGAAAAAAACGATTGCCCTGTTCTGCCTCTGATTGGCTAGTACTCGTTGCCATCTGGGAGTAGGAGGTGGGCGGAAAATAACTGCTGTCTCCAGTGTGTATGGGGAAAGGGGCGGGACCGAGGGAACAGGCAAGAACAACTCCTACGTTTAAATAACATATAAAATATCTGCTTGACAACTTATTATGGAGCTGGGAACAAGCCCAAATAAGCAACTACATTTTAGTAACAAGCCCAAGAAAACCGCAACCTGAGACTACCAATATTTGTAAGCGACTTTACAGAAAAACAAGCCCAAAGTCGCTTAGAATAAGCGGACTTGGCAACACTGGATCAGACAGTGGTTTACAGAGCGGTAGATGGGTTTTGCAAAAAAGCGTTCTATGAACGGAATGACGCATTTAAAATATCGCTTGATTATGCAAATTTGATTGTGGGAAGCCAAAATCGTGATCGTGATTACAATTTGATAAATTGTGCAGCTCTAGCTCCAAGTTGTTGGTGGCTGATTTGCAACAATAAAACAAAGAAGGAAAAAAAGGGGGTGTTGTTATTGGTATTTATTTACCTCTTTTCTCAACGTGCAAGAACAACTATGGTCGTGTTGCAAATGCAAC
The DNA here is from genome assembly GCA_013375575.1 of Percina caprodes. Classification (NCBI taxonomy): domain Eukaryota; kingdom Metazoa; phylum Chordata; class Actinopteri; order Perciformes; family Percidae; genus Percina; species Percina caprodes. The sequence goes on along the minus strand of JABXJD010000078.1, from coordinate 529,025 downwards.
AATTGCAGTACATTTACAAAGACCCCTCCTCCGGTTCCTTGAGTCCTAGAGTCCTCGACAACGACAGGTACCCAACGCCCATTTGCCTTTAATCTAATTTTGTCGGGGAGCTCTGAAAACTGTCAGCCAGTTGAACATCAGGGCCAGAGCTGGACTGGGGTACAAAATTAGCCCTGGACCTGGATCCCTAGACCAAGACCAGCCCACCACTATCAGCAGCACACCAAACGTCCTTGAATTCCCCTTTAACACATCCCAGCTAACAATTTTTGGTTCCCAGAACGTTCTGGGAACGTTCGTTTTTGGTTGCTGGAACATTCCCTGAAGGTTAGGTTTGGTTGTGTTTTGGTTGATCAGAAAGTTTCCTTAACGTTTGGGAATGTTAGTTTTTGGTTACATCGAACGTTCCCCTAACGTTATCCTGACAATGCAACATTTAGAGAACCTTGCCCTAACGTTATCTTAACATTGCAACCTGTAGAGAATGTTCCCCTAACGTTCTTTTTTACAATCCCCTAACCTTTAAAAAAACTGTTAACAACCATGATACCAATTTAAACTGTGAGCAGGAATAAATGATTATATATTAGCAATAATTAATGAACAGGCAAACTTGATGGGATTTAAAACTTTAATATACAATATAAAAAATTACAAATATATATATATATATATATATATATATATATATATATATATATATATATATATATATATATACATACAAGAATGGCAATAGAGGCCAATGGCAATATAGACACATAATGCAATAATGTTGTGTGCAAGATGCATATTGGAATGATAAAGTATTGTATTTGAACATATATACGTCACACTGGACTATAGTCGCATTTAAATAGAAATGTATTTCACAAAATCAAAGACCAAGAACAGGGATTTAGCACACAAAACAGGCTGAATACGGTAGGTGTCCAGAACAGAACAACTACCAGGGCGTGGATTAGTAAATACCGTTGAAAAGCCTCTTTGGACCCGTCCCCTCCAGCTCTGCCATCTTGCTTTCAGCCCGCGATTAGCTTCCTTTGTTTTCTTCATTTCAGCAAGAGTAACCTTTTCGCCAGTTCTTTACAAATTTTTGATTCACTCCAAAGTTTTTTGTGAGATCGCAAAGTTGTGCAGTGTGGTGTGTTCGTGGTTATTCGGCGGGTGGCTGGACGTGAATTGGTCACCTCAGAGCAGAGGTCTTCACCCTTACTGGCGTGGGGGTGTAACGGTTCGGTTTGTTAACGTAGCCACAAGTGAAATGAAAGAAGTGAATTTTCTTTGTTGTGAAAATCATTCTATTGATAGATTCTTGTTTTAACTATTTTCACTAATACAGTCACCGAAGTCAAGCACAAAAGTATTGTTTTAAGCTTAATTCATATCAGCCTTAAAATAAATAGATTATCTTGCTATGGTCTTTATCTTACCTAGATTTTATAAGACCAATCATGTTTGAGTGAATCTAAATCAAGTAACTGCAAACCTTTTATGCTACTTCAAAAACTCAGAACAACCAAAAACAACCAAACGGGAACGTTGTGTGGAGGTACAGCGCAACAGCAGGAGAACGTTACAGTTGGTTCTCTTAACGTTTAGGGACAATATAACCCAGAAGGAATGTTCCCTAAACGTTTTTGGTTTGGTTTGGACTAACCTTTAGACAACCATAAACTAACGTTCCCTAAATGTTCTGTTAGTGGGGAAATCTGAAAGTTATAGTACTATGTTTGCAAGTGCCTAAGCTTAACATTAGCTTACTAACAGATAACTTGTCCTCTCTGGTAGACAATCATTCCGAGCATGCAGTTCACTAGCTGTGAAAGGGGCCGTGGCTGAATCTTAGGGGTCGGAGCAAACCTGTACCAATAACAAAGGAAATCTCTGAGTTCATTGATACCTCACATAAGACTCTACCTTAAACGGTTCAAATGTTATGAAAGGAGCGTGGCCTGAGTGAGTGGGCGTGGTTAAAGTATAGGGGGAGGCTCAGTACCACATATAGACCACACATTCTAAGTTTCATGTAAATCGGTTGGTGTTTGTCATATAAGGCTGGTTTCCTGTTGCCAGTTGGTGGCGCTATCTCCAAAAGTCAATATTGACCTATAAATGTCCTCAGGCCTGGACTCTTGTTGATTGTGTGAAATTTCAAGCAGATATGACAATGTACAGTTCTTTTGATGACACAGGCAGAATTTGAAGTCGTTGAAATCTCTAGGAGGAGTTCGTTAAAGTATAGTCTTTTAGGCCTATTTCCAGTTGCCACTAGGGGACGTTATGACTTTGAGCCAATATCGGCCTGTATATGTTGTCAGCGTCGGACTCTGATGAATCGTGAAAAGTTCAGAGCCAATTGGACAATGTACACTCAAGTTACACCCACTTCCTGTTTCGATGACAAAACGCACAAAATTTTTCTTTTAATAACTTCATCTGTAACATCTTAAGATGAAATCTCTAGGAGGAGTTCATAAAGTACGACATGTGGAAATGACCAAAATCGTACTACATTCAAAAATTCTTAAACTTCCTGTTGTGTTTAGGGTATGGCACCAATGGAGTTTTATGTACGTCTTGCCATGCTATATATGGGTACCAAGTTTCATGAGTCTACGTAAAACGTACTGCAGGGGCACAATTTCTTTAATTTTGTAGGGGGCGCTAGCAAATAATTTCTATTTGCTTATTCCCGAAACCCTTAAAATACGTAAAGTTTCACCAGACTTAATGCAACCGCCAATTTTGGTGAGTTTTTGAATATGTTAAGCACCTCAAAAAGGCAATTCATTTGCCGGCTAGAGAATAATAATAATCCCTTCAGTTTCAATAGGGCCTTTGCTGCTGTCAACGCTCGGGCCCTAATAAAATAAAATTAGATTTAATATCATTAACATAAGTGACATTAATGAGACAGTTTGTTGACTCCATTACTCTTTCATTTTGCTACCTCATAATTGTCTCGTGATTGTTAAACGTGAGTCCAGCGCTAGACCAAGCCCACACATACTCACACTCTGTAGTCTCCATCCTGTCTCACCTCATTGTTCATGCCTGTGCGGCTTCTGAAGTGTTGTCATTGCTGGGCCAACTTCAGCCAAGTAATTCTACCTAAGCATTCGCCTGCGACAGCCCTGCCCTGGGAAAAAGAAACCTTTCATTCCTTAGCCTCCTCTGTGGCAGAGACGGCCCGTTTGCTATTGCAATTGGAACTCTTCTTTTTTTTTTTTTACAATCGAGAGGAAGAAAGGTAGCGAGAGGTAGAGGACTGAAGGAGCGTCAAAGCCTCTTTGGAATATCGCATGTAAACACAGGCAATGCATTACTCGGGTAATGAGATTCTCCACTCTGCTTAAATCGAAAGTCCCTCAGCACCTGAGGAGGACAAACACCCCCACCCACACACACACACACACACACACACCCATCCACACCCACACACACACATGCTTTCATACTCAAAATACTTGCCTGTCTCTTTCTTTCTTCCTTCCCATCCTTCCTCCTCGTTTTCCCTCCTGTAAATTTTGACAGGCAGTTTGTACGCAAATATGTTGTTTGGAAGACGCGCACACACACACACACACACACACACACACACACACACACACACACAGAGAAAACCTTGTAGAGGTTCAGGGCAATAAAGGCCGGCAGAAGAGAGTTTGTTTGTTTTTTTAAATAAAAAATTGTGTGTATTCATTAACAGGCCTGACTGGTTCCGTCCTCTCTTTCTGTGGATAATCTTCTTTTTCACTATCATCTTTCTCTCTTCATTTGCCTCTGAAAAACAGTTGAGTGCCAAACGCTGCACAAACACACTATTTCCAGAGTGTGGTGTGTCTTTCTTTCTCTGGGAGACAGCAGCTTTTGTTCATTCTATGTTTTTTTTTCACCTTTTATTTTTTACATTAGGAATAGTTTCTTATTTACAATGGCGGCCAGACAAGTGGCCAAGCCACTTAAGGAAAGAAAAGAGGGATAGAAAATAAATACATTAGTAACACACACAGTTTAGAAATTATATGAAATACAATTTGAAATACTACACAGACAACAGTAAACTCTTATAACAAGAGAAGTGCACAGGTACATGGGTGAGTAAGAGAGGGAGAAACCATACAAATATTTAGTTGGAAAAATTATGGTGTGGAGAAGCAACTGCATAAGTCTGTGAACAAGGATGAATGATATATGATGGTTTTGAAGGATGAAATGGAAATTAGTTTTTCCAGTTTAAGAATCTTTTGCACAGCATCCCAGACACGAGCGGCGGCAGACTTAAGATGTGAGGCAGAGTTGGTTTTGGGAAATGCTTAATTGAATATAAAGTGAGGATCAGGTGTTGTATGTGAATGACTTTGGCTGCAGCAGGTGACCTAAGTAAGGAGTAGGGCTGGGAAATATATAGATATTATATTGATATCGTGATATTAGACTAGATATTGTCTTAGATTTTGGATATTGTAATATCGCAATTATTTTAAAGGCTGCATTACACAAAAGTTTCTGAATTTACCAGACTGTTGTAACTGTTCTATTATTTGCCTTTACCCACTTCATCATTATATCCACATTACTGAGGATTTTTTATCAAAAATGTCATTGTGTAAATATTTTGTATAAACAACACTCGATATTGAGGTATTCGGTCAAAAATATTATATTTGATATTCTCCATATTGCCCAGTCCTAGTAAGGAGGTGATCGGCCAAGAAGGGTCTTGTAAATGAAAGTGAACCAGTGACTCTTACGGCGAATGTAAAAGTGCTGTATTTATATAGCATTTATATAGCATTCTTAACGACTACTTAAAGCGCTTTTTACATCATACAGGATACATTCACCATTCACACACCTGATAGCAGAGTAGGAAAGTGTCAAGTTTTGATAAAGTGGTCTTGCAAGCAACCCTGTATATAGTGTCACCATAATCTAACGAGTAGAATTGTCATTTGAATGAGAGTGAGTTTGGCAGGTGTGGTGAAAGTGGTTTCTGTAAAGGAAGCCGAGTTTGGCCTTGACCTTAGATTGCAGCTTTGATATATGGATGTAGAAAGAAAGTGCCCAAGTATTTATCCAGTGCATTGTTCAAGAATATCCCCCTTGTAGGTGGTATTGTTAAGGGCGGAAGACGTAGTACCCTTACAGTAAAACCACATGACTTTAGTTTTGGAGGTATTACCGGTGAGTTTGAGTTAGGGATAAGACTGCTGCTATCTATCTTGCAGAGTAGCTTGAACAGTATCACGGAAAGGGCCATTGGCATAAAGAATTGTCAGTTGAATCAGTTTATACGTTAATAAGTGAATAGCCAGCTGCCTGACGTATGGAAATTAAAAAAAAATCCCTGTGAGCCAACACTGGATAAGCGGATGAAGATGGATGATGGCTGGATGGATGGAAGTTGCAAACCACACCAATAAGTGATCAGTAACACTAGTTCTGCCAAATCTGTGTATGAATGTACTGTGGTTCACAGAATCAAAAGCTTTGGGAAGGTTAATGTACAGTATATAGCAGGGCAGTGTTGTTTGATATCTGTTGCGGACGAAATGTCATTGAGTACCTTTGCAGTAGCTGTTACACAACCGTACCCAGAGCGAAAGCCAGACTGTGCCCCATAAATGTAAATGGGCTGTATAGTGTATAGTGCTTTTCTAGTCTTAATGACTAGTCAAAGCGCTTTAACATAGTACTCTAATCATTCACACACATTCATACATTGTGGCAAAGGCTGCCATACAAGGTGCCATCAGATAAACATTCAGACACATTTACACTTCGATGCACAGCATCGGGAGCAATTTGGGGTTCAGTGTCTTGCCCAAGGACACACATTTTGGCTGAAGGGGGAGATTAGTGAGGGCTGTTAGGGGAACCGCACTGACAGGGGCCGCTATTTTAATGAAGAAAGCGGCAAGATCACCTGACCCAGCTGTTTAACTGGGGTCCAGAGCAATCAATTCCTTCAGGACAAAAACTGTGAGGAGGTGTTGAAGGTCTGCAGGTACCGGGGGCTGCAGGGGCTGTAATGATGTAGTTTAAAGACTCGGAAACAAAGCCAGAAAAGTGCTGTTTGAATGTTTCAGCCTTAGAGTTCTCATTGGTAACAACAATATCATCCACTCTTAGAGACAGTGGTATGGACCAGGGTTTGTTAAGTTTTTTTACTGTGTACCAAAATGCTTTAGGATTGGCACCACAAAGTGTGAACTGCTCTTTAAAGTAACAGCCTGCCTCACTGCTTGTGTGGCCTTGTTCCTGATCTGGCGAAATGTTGTTTGTGTGATGATTTAAGTCATTGTTGGACTTGTCTTTGCTTCTGTATGTTGAAGTCTTTGTGTTGTATTGCATTGAAACCTATCGCTCTACAGTATGCCTCATCAAAAAAAGTAAAAACAGGCAAATACATTAGGCCAATGAAAATGGTATTAGATGTTAAATCTAAGGATGAGTATGGGATTTTCTGAAAAGACTTTTCTTGTCTTGGAGGTCATGATGTAAAATGAACAGTACAGTATGGTTTATTTCTGCACTCACATCACAAGATCGCTGGCAAGAATAGCAAACCATTTTAATAATGATTAGAACGTCCATAGCCACAACACTTACACAGAAAGGAGGTAACAAGGATCCATGATTACCTTCCGAAGAACATTGTCAATAGTAGAGCTCGACCGATAAAGGACTTTTAAGGCAGATACCAATACAAATATTACCAATACAGAATCCGATATTCCAATATATATATATATATATATATATATATATATATATATATATATATATATATATATATATATATATATATATATATATATATGCACTAATCATGGCAGCACAAGAGCAGGCACTCAGTACAAGATCAATAGAGGCTGGGATCTACCACACCAGGCAGGACCCCAGGTGCAGACTGTGCAAGGATGCCCTGAGACAGTACAGCACATAACAGCAGGGTGTAAGATGCAGGCAGGAAGAGCGTACATGGAACGCCATAACCAGGTAGCTGTCATAGTGTACAGGAACATCTGCCACGAGTATGGGCTGGAAGTCCCAAGGTCAAAATGGAAGACACCTCCTAAGGTAGTCGAGAACGACCGAGCTAAGATCCTGTGGGACTTCAAGATCCAGACTGACAAACTGGTGATGGCTAACCAACCAGACATCGTGTTGATCGACAAACAGCAGAAGAAGGCAGTAGTGATAGATGTGGCGATCCCAAGCGACAGCAACATCAAGAAGAAGGAACACGAGAAGCTTGAGAAATACCAAGGGCTGAAAGAGGAGCTAGAAAAGATGTGGAAAGTAAGAGCAACAGTGGTGCCGGTGGTAATCGGAGCACTGGGGGCTGTGACCCCCAAACTGGGAGAGTGGCTACAGCAGATTCCAGGTAAAACATCAGAGGTCTCTGTCCAGAAGAGTGCAGTCCTAGGAACAGCTAAGATACTGCGCAGAACCCTCAAACTCCCAGGCCTCTGGTAGAGGACCCGAGGTTGAGGATGACACATACCACCCCACAAGGGGTGAGAAGGGGATTTTGTTTTTCTTTTTTTTATATAGTTTATTTATTTAAAAAATTCCAGAAACTCATAACAAAACAGATTTCCTTTCAAATTAGTTATTTGAAGTTATTTATGAGTTCTCACTAAAATAATATGACAATTTGTTTTGTTGTCACAACAGAACAGAGGAACAACATAATTTATGGTTATTAAATGATTAAACTATGAATCAGGCTTGTGGGCGAGTCTCTCGGCTTCAGAGGGTTAAGGAAGGGCTATTGAGAGAGGGCAACCTCTTAATCATCTACTGCCTAATTGAAGTGATGCATGTCCAAAGCCCATTGAACCTGACCACAATTCTGGAGGTACCATGTGGACGCTGGGCTGTTTGAGGCTGCTGAAAAGTTGCCTATGATGTTACAGTTGAAAGACCTGTTTCTTTAAACCATTAAACCATTAAAACTAACTAAGCTGATTTTTACAATATGTCTTTCTCTGAGAAAAATGTGCAGAGCAGCTTTTAAATAACATCCTTTGATGAGATATTTGCTCACTGTTGGACCTGACCTTGTTTCTGCACACAGGCCTATGCAAAATAAAGTGTAGCTTCGTCTGAGTAACCTCAAAACAGGACCTTCTTTTGTAAACAGCTGACGAAAACTGTATCCTTGAAGATAAAACATGACACTGTGTGCCTATGCTTGCATGTATGTGTTTCCGTGTCATTGCGTCCGACTCTGTTATTCCCATTCCAGTGGTCCTTGGAAAGAGGACATTCTTTCTGCACTGTTACAGCCTTGTTAAACCCATTCCCCCCTGTTACACCTCTTCTTTCTCACAGCCCCTTTATCCATTCTTCCTTCTCCAATTCTCCAGCCAGTGAAAGACACTCAGTTTAGTCTCTGGCTATTCAGAAGCAAAGGAACACAATGTCTGATTGGTTTAAATTTAAAGTACACTTTGAGGCTCTTTTTGATCGAATGTGTTTATGTCTCTGCATATGTTTGGTCGCTCCTCTGGGGTTTTGATTGTCAAATGAAAAAGATAAAGTGAATTTCTTCTTTTTTCTCTCATGAATCCTTTTACTGGAACTTGCCTCCAACATGGCTGCCAGTTGCTAAGAAGCTGCCCTTATTACCCAGTCAGCTGCTGGCACTGGCCCAACACTCAGCATGTTTTGACACACTGGGTGGGGAGTATGTGTGTTGTAGAAAAGGAGTGTTATGGTTCTGGCTTGTGTCTCTGTCCCCATCCGTCCCAGTAGTTGACAAAATCCCCATGACCTCATTCTCATTAGCACTGCTTCAACCAAAAAGAGCTAGGCCCTGTAACATCTCTGGTCAAGCAACTGTTAGAGACACTGTTGTTGTTTTTGCCCAGTAGCTTTTGAAAAGATGTCTGGGGAATGTGTCTGGGGACACTGGTTGTTGCACTATGACCATTAAATGCACTTGCTTATGATGTTCTATGCTCTTTTGCACATGTTGAAATTTTGATATTTGTTTTATATTTTAATAAATAAGTACAAGTCAAATTATTCATCATCATATAAATCATTTTTCATTACTGTGGTAGTGAGAAATTTTTGGTATCGTGACTATGTATTAGTGAGAGCTACAGAAGGTATCTTGAATAAATCAAACAAAGCAGTGGACAGTCTCACCAAATTTGATTTCCCATTTAATTTAATAAGTTGTATCTTGTGGCTGACGGCAGGGATGTTAAGTCAAGGTTTTCAGACAACTTAATAGGCGGACAAGTCTGTTGAATGCTTTCTGTTTTGCCTTTCAGACATTTGATAGGTTTGGCAAACGGTCTTACACTAGAGCAATGTCAAAAATCCAACCTGCTTCTTAAGACCTGAGTGCTGAGTGGATGGTGGTTTTCTTTAAACATTTTGGAATGACAAAATTTGAGTTTATTTGTTTTTAACCTTAGGAGTCAGGATAAAAAACATCAACAGGCATGCTGCTAGGTAGAGATAAGATAAGATAGATAGATAAAATAGTCATTTTCAAGGCTCCTCTGATTTTATCTCTTTTTCTTTGTGGGGGGAATCTTCAAATTTCCAGCTGGTCTCATCTGATTTTACACAAATTACAATTAGCCTCACCTGAGGCTGAGATTCATCTTGAGAGCTTGAGATTGTGGCAGATTCAGTTCACAGAGATTACAATTAACTGGTTACTACAAGCAACCAGGCATGCATTCAGCTAAAAGTCACCAGTTAATACATTCCCTTGTTAAACACCAGCACGTCGGGTGTCGTAAATCCTCGGGTCCTGTAGTCAGGGTCGCGTTCCCGTTTATCAGTTGTAAACGAATGTGTTCAGTTTACCGCTCACCAAAAACATTAGCACGTTCATGCACAACACTGGCAACAGACCCTCACCTGGACCCCCAACATGCACCTCTTCCTTTTGACCCGTGACCTTGCCATATGCCATGTCTGCTTTGTTAAACACAGCAACAGTATCTGCATATTCAGGCCATCACCCCCGGGAAGAGTGAAAACACGGGGAGGGAAAATGACCAAAGCACAATGGGGGATTATGGAAGCAACAGTGTGATTATTGTAGGACTGACACTGTCTCTGTGAAATGCAGATTGCCTTCAATTAGCCCATTGGCATCTGCACAGTATGTGAGTCCCAAAGGTGCCACCTTCATTACTGCTATGACGACTCTTTATCTCTCTGTCAGACAGATTATCTTTATATGTGGGTGGGATGTATGATGTTAATGATGCTGAAAGGGGGTGAACAACCGCATCAAATTACTGTGTCGTAGTGGGGGTTGGGATAACCTGTAAAAAATTATAGGACTGGAATGGAAACTAGCGAGAGAAGGGAGAAGGTAACCTCTAATATCTCCAGCTGCACAGAAATAGTTAATTGGCAAAGTTGTGCAAAAGCATTGATATGCAGATGAATTTTCCTCAAGGAAGGGTATAACAAATAAGTCAGGGCTGTTTTTGCTCCACTGCGGACAGGGAATACTCACACATTAACAATGTTTTTCCCATCACCGCCCTGTCTTACATTTTTATATTTAGCTCCGTTCAGGCCCCATTGTGAAACACGTTCTCTGCTTGCTTTTTCAATTTTAGACACAATTCGCGGGGCGAGACAGAGCCCTGTGTCAGCATACAAATCATCCTAGTGTGTTGGAGAAATTGAATTTCCCATGAATGCGTGATTGGCTGTGATGTGGTCCCCAGCGTGCGCTGCGGCCAATCCTCTAAGGTGGTGTCGGTGGTGGGGCGTGTGAGCACAGAACAGTGATGCTGGGTTGCAACAGCTGCAAAGGCAAGCATGCACACACATGCCATCACACTCAACACACGCACACACACACACACACACACACACACAAACACACACCCAAGAGGACACAGCTATGTAATGACACACTTATAAGAAATGGAACCCCAGAGAGTCACAATCACACTCGCAGCTGCCTGTTTTTGTGTGACTTTAGAGCATGTGATTACAACCTGCTGTACGCATGTGTGTTGTGTTTATGAGTATTCCTGTCTGGTTGACTTATTGCCGCCCCGTATGCTGTTGCCCTCTCTGCCCTGCTCTCTCCACTGTCACATTTACAAACCACTTGTGGGCATGTGGTATAACATTACCAAACTCCAGTATCACACCTGTCATTAGCCCTCATGCCAACATCCTCTTGAATTCAGCCTCTTCTGTGTTTTACACAAAGGACACCGTCATTTCCTTTGTCATCCAGCCAGTTTATATATTCCCATTTATTTCAGGAAACTGTAATGAGTGCGTTTACAGGCGAGCTAATGCCTATAGGCTTGTCGCTAATGTCAGCTGGTGGATGAGTCACTCGTACATAAGTGCAGATGATCGCACAGACACACACCTACTTTGGCACACACAAAAACAGTGAACACACTCGTAAGGCTGTTCTGAATGCTTTGAAGCTGTTGATATGGTATTTGACGTCTATATCAGTATTTGAATGCAATTTGGTTGTTTTTTAAATTATTACGTATGCACTGCCCCAAAAAAGGGCCCATGTAATAAGAAATAGAAACCCAACATTTTTCATTATTCAACAACATGAATTATTTTAGTTAATATTCTCAAACACATTTCCAACCTAATTCAAGTTTGAAAATTCATGTTTCTGTACATGCAGCTATAATAGCTTGTGCCATCTCAGGAATCCTTTTCATCAAATACAAAATTGTCAAATAGAAATGATGGAAAAGCAGCATAAACCAACAGAAAATTAGAATTTTCAACTTTCTAATCTCTTGTACCCTAGCCCTATCCCTTGGAAAGAAATGCATAAAATAACATACCCAAAAATAATCAGGGATAGCTCGTAAACCATAAGACATATATGCATATACAATAACTGGTCTCCTTTGATAGGTAAGAAGCTAAGAAAAGGTCAGTCAATTGCCAAACTCTATTACCATTCTCAGTCAAATGACTGTTTGCTAACAGTCAAATGACAATTAACTAAAGATGAATTAACTATCAATTTACCATCTATTAATGATAGTGATTATAACATGTTACTCACCAATCTGTAGTACTACTGCAACACTGCCATCCCCTTGCCCAACCAACCTCCTTATGCGTAATTTCGGTCTTTCATACTACTTGCTACCGTTGTCTCTCTTAATACTACGTCATCTTACAACGGTGCGTCCCATACAGACGTTGAAGGATGCTTCTTGTGTCATATCTGACGCAGACAGCCACTGCCAAAGAGTTTTATTTTACAAGTGAGAACGGGTTGTATATAATTAAGAGATTCAAAGTTCAAGGTGCAATTTCCCAACTGTATGCATACTGCATGCAACAGTATGTACTTTGAACAGCTGTAGTACGTACTAAAAGTAAAAAGAAAAAGTGTGTGATTTGGAGTGCCGAGTTAGTGTCACTGTGTGTGCTCAGGGTAATGGGGCTTGATTGGCTGAGTGGATGTTTAGGGGAAACTATCTAGAGCCTGGGAACTCATGTTTGGATGTAGCCGCCAAAAACCAAATACTACTACTGCCTTTGACAAACCCACATAATAGCCTATCATTATGGTTTCACAAGAATTTATTGTGGAAAAACTCAAAACAGGAAATTGTATATGAAAACTGCTCAGCATATAACTTCCTGATAGATGCAAATTTACACTTCCATTTTGCCTTTTCATCAGATTTCTCACTTCCCTTCTTCTATGTCAATCTTTCTCCTATAGTGGGCTTTGTACTTTGTACCTAACTGGACAATGACATGTAACCTGGCACGTCTGGGAGACCAGAGGGAAACACAAAAGCAGAGAGAGGCAGAAAGGCATACAGTGAAAGAGGGAGTAAGTCAGCCGTAGGAGATATCGGCGATGCCCAAACACAGAAGAAGAGGGGGTTGTTAATCTGATAATGGTTCCTGGGCAGAATGACTCTTCCTGGGCTGCATTGTGGCTTTACACACAACGTCATCTATCTGGCCTCAACTCAACAGTAATTACATATTCTTCATGTGGATACAACAGAGGGGTGCGGGTGCATTAGCCAGTTAGAGGGCCGGTCAGCACATTGAGGCGTGGGATGATTGGAAAAGAAGAATCAAAAAAGGGATTTTTGTACTTTTTGGTGGTTTATGAGAGAGACGGAGGGTAGAGGAGGTAGAGAGAAAGAGGGTGAGGTAGGTACTATAGGTAACCACCCTTTTGTATCCGCAGTGAGATAAGACGGGGCAGGATTTCAGATGCCCTTTTCCTTTTGTTGTCGAGCTGGATGCATTTAGTTTCTCATGTGTCTTTCACTTTGTTGGCAGCACCTCAGGTTAACTTTAGTGTTAATGTTGAACTTTAGGCAAGATTTACTTGTACAAATGACAACAGCTCACACAGGGACCTGATCTGGAGTCATAAAGCGTCACTATAGGCAGACATTGTTTGGTCAAGCTGACATTTTTTGAGATTTAAAATTTTAGGTTTAGAGTTTGGGCACTATAACAACCATCTCTATTATTTTTCAGTGTAACCCAACACACCTGCTCATGATGTACACATCATCACGAGTTGAGTCGACTGGTCAGGGTTGCGCCATCGGTGTGTAAATGTATGTGATTGTTTATCTGATGAGCAGGTGGCACCTTGTAGGGTGCAGTGTATGAATGTGTGTGAATGGTGAATGGTTCCTGTAAAAGCGCTTTGAGAAGTCGTTAAGACTAGAAAAGCGCTATATAAATACAGTCCATTTACATATTGCTGTGACCTCTATATATTGCAATGGATGTGGTTACTTATGTTTTCTTTCTCTGAGTTATCTTCAATATTTTTCAATAATCGTAAACCCTGCCTGCATGCAGTTTATCCATTTATTATTTTCCAGCCTGTGCTGAACTTGTCAAAAATGAATGGAGGTTATTTAAGACAGTGTGTCTGTCTTGTTTGACTCTGATAAAGACCCATCTTGCGTTAATGTTAATCAGACAATAACATTTCTTCCTGCTATCTGTGTGTTCCATTATACTTAGATTTCCTAAAACACTACAAAAAGATTTCCCTGTTTGTAGAGCAGGTGTGCAACTCCTTTCTCTTCAAGCCTTATCTCAAGCTTTGATACTTGTCATTCTCTAAAAAAGCAGCATTTTTCTCACCTTCACTCCCAATGTTGACACATACCATACAGTACTTTGTACTGTCTGCCTATAGTGAGGCTTTATGACTCCAGATCGTGTCCCTGTGCGAGCTGTTGTCATTTGTACAAGTAAATCGGGCGGCTGTGGCTCAGTGGTAGAGCGGTTGCCTGCCAATTGGAAGGTTGGTGGTTCAATCCCCCAGCCCTGCAGTCCCATGTTGAAGTGTCCTTGGGCAAGAACTGAACCCCGAGTTGCATCGGAGTGTGAATGTGTATGCATGTTTATCTGATGAGCAGGTGGCAGCCTTGGCCACAGTGTATGAATGTGTGTGAATGGTGAATGTATCCTGTATGATGTAAAAGCGCTTTGAGTAGTCGTTTAGACTAGAAAAGCGCTATATAAATACAGCACATTTACATTTACTTTGACCACTTCTCCTTTGTCTGTTTGGCACATCCAGTGTGCTACGGGGCTCAAATGACATGATGCTGCAAGACACATTTACAGTATGTGTTGATCTTAAGGGTCTGAATCTCAGATCCCTCCATCTATTGGTGCTACTGGTTTTACTGTTATTCCTCACCTCATGTAAGATAGTGTCAGATCATTCGTCAAAAATTGGGGATAGATTGTAGGATTGTAGTTATTTTTTTAAACTAATCTCTCAGTAAATTTCTCAAGACATCTGACATGCCTTTTTATTTTGAGAGGACACACACACACACACACACACACACACACACACACACAGTACATGGACTGTGCCACATGTGTCCCATGACCAGTGGCGCTATCTCAGGTCATGCTGAATTCCAGGCCAGGCAGGAAGCCATCTAATCAAAATGTGCTCAGTGGCTGTGACCCTCATGTGCTCTGGCCTGCTCCGTTCTGCTATGCCATGTGAACCCGCTCAATCCAGTAGGACTGGTCCACTGTACAGCCATAGTCTTTTCCCAGCATGAGCTGTTGTGTAGAGTTTTGTGCGTTGACCCTTAAATGGGTGCACATCCTGGAGAAGACTGAATCCTCTTTGTGAACTAGTCTACAGGGGTCAGATTCAGCCTGAAAAGCTGCAAAACCAAACAGAAGAGCCAGAATGTTGCATCTGGGCTGTTTCTAGACTGGTCACCTCTGAGGGGGGTGTGACCCTGGAAGTGGAGGGCTTATGGACTGGCTGCAATACTAATCACAAGCCTTCTGGTAACATCTCTTTCAAACAAAGCCATCAGAAGTTGTGATAAGATTAACACACTATGAATTAAGTAATTGTGTAATGAAATGGCAAAGGCAGGTGGTTTATTTTTGGCAGAATTTGTGGCATTCACAGTCCCTGCAATTGTCTACATGCACATTAAGCGATTCATCCTCAGCTTGTTTTGTTCTGAAATGGATAAGATATTTGCGAAGAGACAAAAGAATTGCATGCGTCCCCAAAGTAGCTGAGCAGCTGTGGAGGTTTGTGTGATGTGTTATGTGTCAAAGGCTTTGTGAGTCACATTGCAGAGGGAGAAGCATATTGTGTTCTAGCATGGAAATCTGCAAAGGCTCCATCTCCCCACCTCATCCAGGTGTGTTGGTTGAATTGGCTGAAAAAATAATTTCTCCTTGAAGTCCTTTTTAGTGAAAGGTATTATGTTGAATCCATGTCCTTGAAGCCTTTTATGGCTGCTCATGCACTGTGGACCTAACATCCTAACATACTAGAAACAGGACATTTTAGCATGGGTATCCTTGTCCTTTAGACTTTGCAGACCTTTACAACAGACACTTTTTCAGTGTCAATGAAAACACGCACACTATTGCTCTCATCACTCATGTGAACCTTTTGAGTGGGGATTTGGTGTGGATCAAAGCCCTCTGTAGCCCTTGGTGCTTCAGTGATTCATGGTCTGGACTGTGCTAAAAAGCAGGTGCCGTTGGTCTGCAGCTTTTTGTGAAAAAGAGAGGAAGTAAAAGGGCCAGTCTTGACCTTTTGGCAGAGACTATGCCAGCTCTTTGACAATACCATGGAAACTTAACACTGTGACATTTACTGTGGTGGAGCGTAGACGCTGTATTGCATTGAATGGAAATGAACACAAATGGAAATCAACTGGAAGAGCAGGTTGCTATATTCAATACAATGATATTTTTCATCTACAATGTGTAATCTGTTTGTCTGTTAAATAATCAGTAAAAGTCTGTAAGTGTAAGTGTGTAAATCTCTAAATCTAAAATTTTCTTTATCATCATCATCCACTAGTCAAAAGTCTGTGCTTCTGATTTTCTGTTTTTGTTTCCTGGGTCTATCGACTCCTTCCGCAATAGACATGACCAGTTGTAATGTAATTTCAAATCCAGTTTACTTCCATTATGTTATATTACAATATCACAATCAGGCTATAGCTAAGATTTCAGAAAACCTAAGATCAAGGAGTACAAGCCAGTCCAAATGTTTATCTGCTTTTCTTTCTAGAAAATTGCTAATCCTTTTTAATCCTTGTTTCCAAATAGTTACATTTAATATATCTAAAGTCTAAAAATACTGAAGTTAGCTGATACAACATATCTATAATTTATATCCAAGATGCTTAAACCCACAAATATCCCCAAAAAATATAGGGACATGATTTTAGTGTCATCAGTGGCGCTGTTCACAAGCAAAACAGATTAGTGGAGGAACTGAACGGAGTTTTACTTGAGTAGTAAAATAATAGGCTATACATACATTATAGCTGGATCTTATTAGCTTTACCAAACCTAAAGTGTATCTTCACTCTGAATCCATGGAACTTTACCATACATACCATAATCATATTAAGGTAGCAATTACTGAGGGCAGTAGTGTATCGGTCTGCCAACAGCTTGCACCCTATCTGGTAATAATTGTTATATCCAACAGTTTTTACAAATTCATACAACTGTTGCATTTCATTTTGCACTTCACAAGTGAAAAGGTAACTGCAGGAATAAACCTGCATGCAGAATGGTGCAGGTGCAACCTAATTAAAGCTTCCTAATTGCTATGTAGCTATGGAAACTTGATTTTAAAATACATAGTTTCATTTTCTTAGTTGAAAGTTAGGGTTTGTGTAGCTGTCATGTGTAATTTCATAAGCTACACTACCAGGCTGGTCAGAGCACAATTACGTACTTAGCTGACTAAAACTGACCAACAGAGTAGCTTTGTGTCCAGTAGTTGATGGTTATCTCTGTTCATTCTGCTGGGCAACACTGACCCAGTCTGGTATTCTGTGTCCCACACAGACTTTGGCTCATGTTGTGACACAATGAAGACTTCACTGTTTCTCTTTAGTTTAGATGAAGCACCCTGGTCCATGCAGAAGTCAACATGAGATTGTTCATGGTGACATGGGGGTGCTGAGGGGTGGGTGGTGACAGCACCTGCCATCTCCCAAAACAAGGCACCTTCAATCCCCTGTGACAGGCCCCCATTCAGACAATGGTTCTTTGTAGAAGCTGAAATGGCTTTACCTTTAAGAGCCTACCTGTCCAGTAACACCTGTAATTAGTATGGGGGACCTTGGGGGCCAATGGTTATTATAACTTAGCAGAGCTGTGATGATAGCACCTGTGGAGTGAGACATTTTTAGACTCCATTTTCTACTGACATGTTGATGAAAAAGGGTATCATCCATGAGTTTAGATGCCAAAGATTAGAGATGAGCGAGTACAGCATTACCTGTATCTGTATCTGTTTACCACATGAATTATCTGTATCTGTACTGGGCGGGGCAATTGATATGTGTTGAAATTGTTATATTTATTGCTGATTAGAAAACTATTTCCATGACAGCATCAGCATTGAGCTTGAGATCAGTGGTGTTGTCATGGTAACAAACAACCTATATACAGAACAGAAGTTTTGCAGCAATGAATACAACACATGCGGTTGCAATTATGAAGTCAAATGTAATGAACAAGATTTTTCATACTCAATAATCTAACTTTCTTTTTTTAACTTAATTTTTGTGTGTGTGTGTGTGTGTGTGTGTGTGTGTGTGTGTGTGAGTGAGAGAGCGAGAGAGACTGTGTTCTACGGATCAAGTAGATTTAATAAATTAGAGCCAGCAGAGGTTTAAAAAAAAATCTCCGACGGCAGAGACGCAACACGAGTCGCATTGTACCACGCACTGTCTAAAACCCCACGTTACCAGAAATCTACTGGTTAAGTAAGTACTACTAACCGAAGTAAAAAACAAACCTGAAGCTGAAGAAACCCTAAACTTTAACGGAAAAGACCCGCGGACCTGAGTGACTGAGGGAGAGGGAGAGAGAGCTGTCTCAGCTTCTCAGTGTTCTGCGTGTGAGTGAGCAGTGTGTGTGTGTGTAGGGGAGGGGCGCTGTGACTATCACAGAACGCAGATGCAGTCAGCTACCCATTAGGATTTTTATTCAATCCGAGCACAGATATTGACTCGTATTACTCATATAATACTTGTATTCGGCAAAAGTGCTTTATCCGTACCGGATACTCGTTGTAGCAGAGTATCTGGCTCATCTCTACTAAAGATGATTTCAAGTTGTGTATTATTTTATTTTGTGAAATTATGTTTTATTCCCTTGCCTGTGTACATGAAAACACCTGGAAAACCTGTAGGCTGGGAAAGTGCACCTCTTCAGTATGTTTATTTTCTTTGATTGTATTCTCAGCCCGTGTGGGTGGAAGCTTTTCCTGCACCTTCTTTTTGTCTGCTGAGTACTCCTTCCTCCTCACCAACTTACAACTCTCAGGAGTGTCATCACTCCTCTCCTGTAACTTCACATCTGACGATACATATACAATATAGAAACTACTGTTCATTAGGGCTGAAATGCCACTCGTCTGTCAGCTCTGACAGCGCTGTCCTCGCACGGAGCGCTGAACACGGAGCTCGGCTTCGCGGCTGAGACACAAATAGACTGTTAATTTAAAGCTTTTACTCTTAAACACAAAAGGCACGTCCACTTTAATGTATATTTAAACATATCTGTGGTCAAGCTCAGTGCCTCGCTGTGTTGTATTAACTCTGAAACTTTCTCTTTGAGTTCCTCACATTTTGCGTGATGGTGGGGCGTGCTGGCGCGATATATTAACAAGTTCTTAAAACCTCAGCCCTCCATAACACCAATGGGCCTCAAAACCTGAGCAATAAAGTCGAAAATTCCTTCCGTGATATTATTTTTGCGTTTGGATGATAGAGGCTTAACATCCAGCGTGGTGTGGGTGTGTCTGGGGGTCTGGGGACTATGAAATATGCCAATTCTGATATGTTCAAATAGCCTACTCAAAACAGACAGGACAACCTAACACAGAAAAGTTAGCTTACCGTTTTTAGGTGATATGCCATGTTTGTAGTCCAGCTGCGATATGCAAACTGTTGCTTGCAAACTTTACATTCGACTTTTTTCCGTTATCTATTTTTGTAAAATGCTGCCACACTGCCGATGTTTTCGACATGGTAGAGCAGGACTGACTGGAAATTAAACACTCACAATTAAATAAAAATTCAGCAAACCATCAGACGAAGGCTTTCTAGTACTTTCTTCAATCTGTCCCCAGTGGGTTGGAAAACTAGGGGGGTGTTCTAAAGACAGACTGTTACCTGTGAAACAGAGATAATCTGAAAACACCCCCAATTAGCAATTAGTGCTTTCCACCCATAGACCGTAACGGTCTATGCTTCCACTTGATGAAATAACGGCAAAAAATCGACCAATCAGAATTTTGGTTGAGCCAGAACGTATCGACCAATAAATTGACTAGTCAACTGGGAGATTACAGCCCTATTGTTCATCACTGCTTTTTTACTGACAAGTTCTATTATGTAGTGTCCATCAGCAGAATAACAATATGGTTTATTGCCAAGTAAGTCTTCACATACAAGTTTGGAGAAACACCATCTTTCTGTAGATAATGCGGCTTGGACACATCATCAGCAATGAGCCCAGGGTCATCGGATGTTTTGGGTCTGATCATCAGACACTTGGATGACCCAACCAGGGATGATCAGTCTCCAGCTTGTATCCAATGGATCACCCCTCTTGATCCATAACCACCTTGAAGACTTTTCCCCCCTTTAGAGCTGTTCCAGATGGAACCCTCTGATGCAATGGAGCCTGAGTGCCTGGTGAAAGAGACTGCAGCCCACCTTGATAGGCTCACAGCGGGCCGCCCATCCATCCCCTCCATAGGCCTCTAGCTTTTCAAGGTATTGGCCCTCTTCCGCTCATGGGCTTCCTCTCTGCGGTCCGACTGTAAGTTCCAAGATCACTACTTGCTTTGAGGAGTCAGATGTTAAGACCACATCTGGCCTGAGTCTTGTTTTCACAATGTGCTCTGGAAATTTCAGCTGTCTCCCAAAGTCCACTTTCAGCTGTCAGTCACGACCCAAGGCCAGCAACCCTGTTGAGATCTTCCGCTCTGCCAGTGATTTCTCCCCTGCCATGACAAAGGTGATGTTGGGCCTTGCTGGGAGCTGCTGTTGCTCTGTTGCATTCCTGTTCGGATAGTATCTGCTACTGCCTTCAACACCTGGTCATGGCGCCATGTGAACCTCCTAAAGGGCAGCAGCTCAGATTGTGCTCCAGTGAACCTCTTGCCAGGCACAACGGGCATGCTGGAGTTTCCACAAGACCCCAAGTATGCAGATTGGATGGGCTTGGGGGGATATTGTATAACGACTGAATCAGAAATTTGTGTCTCACTGGTTCCTGGTTCTAGGAATTTGCTTTATTGTTTTAGTACACAGGCAAGAAAAAAAGAGTAGATAATAGAAGGAAAAAAATACAAATATAATAACCTGTAGGCGGACTTGTCCCCTTCAGGAGCTTGACAGACTGGTGACGGGAGGTGCAGCTGTTGGTGTACAGGGAAAAGGACGCAGCCAAAAATCTTGAAGCCTTAAGACATTGCACTGCAGAAGTCGGGACTCAAACCCCTGTCCCTGCAGTTCACACAACGTGTGTGGACATGGGGTATGCCCTGTTACCATTCTGCCACTGACATCCAAAAGCTGAAAATAAGAACACCATCCATTTCAGCATTAAAGCATTATTTGAATTCCTGTTTGATCCTGACAGTGATTACAAGTTGTTGCGGACAATTCTCAGTGCAGGTGTGAATTGAACCTAAAGACATTTGTGTAATTGCGTGTCCTCTGTGTGTGTTTGTCAGCATGAACGTGTCTAAGTACATGTTTGATACTGTATCCCACCATGCATGTAAAGAGAAATTGTTTAGTTGTTCAGAGTGTTTGCCTGTAGGGGAAAACTGGAATATAGCACCAGTCAACTGTGACAATTGAAGAAATTGAGAGAGAGAGAGAGAGAGAGAGAGAGAGAGAGAGAGAGAGAGAGATGTGGAAAGAGTGCAAGTATCTGACATGAATAATACACCTGCATTTCAAAAGAGGTTACACTACTTGCCTAGACAGTCCTGTTGATGCTCTACCAGTATGAATATGCTAATAGGAATTAGACCATGCAGTTGCCGCTCCTATGTGGATGTTGTGCAAAATAATAGAATGTGCCACCAGTGAAACCGTGTCAGACCTTAGCGAATGCGGAATCTGTCGCCCCAGTCAGCTGGAACCAATATAAAAACTGTCACTACACAAACATGGAGGCATACAGGAATGATGTAGTACTTGAGAAAAGAAAAAAAACATGTAGTGTCTTCCACCAAATGCCATTTAGACACCCTTTCAATATATAGAGTGCCTAGAAATACAAGAGGGGTATGGATGAAGATTAGGGCCATGGGTGAAAATTTTATTTGAGTTCTGACTTTATTCTCAGAATTCTGACTTTATTCTCAGAATTCTGATATTAAACTCAGAATTCTGAGTTCTGACTTTAATCTCAGAATTCTGAGATTAAAGTCAGAACTCAAATACATTTTCATCAATGGCCTTAATCCTCTTTCGTAGAGGGGCATAGTGTCCCCTTATAAAATGCTCCATGTGGGATGTTATGTCATTGGGGTGTTATGAGGCTTTGGGTCCTCCAGGTGCTGCCACTTCCCATGGACTCTCCAGTGGCATTTGGCTTTTCAATGCTTAATAATGAAGCTAATGACTGTCACTAGTGTTTGATTAAACCCCTGCCCCGGCAGCCTGGGGCCTTAGGTGTACCGGTTGTAATTAACACATTGTAATTAGTTTACTGAGGAGCTAGAAGAGGATAAGGGTGCCCCAGAGATTAAAAAAACCACTTGTTACAGGAAATGGAATGAGCTGAATGTTGCAGTGCTCGACTGTGAGTCAAACAAAAAAGGGATGCCTTCAAATTCCATGTAGCGGAATCCTTTTTAGCCTTTACATGGCTTGCAGTCCATCCAATCTTCTGTGTCATCCCTGGGAGAAGTCACTGTTGCAACTTTGCATTGACCGAAAAGTAGTTTGACCGATAAGTTTTCCAAATTTGTTAGGTCAGCTTTGAAAGATTCTCTACCCCTTATTTGGATATTAAATGAGAGCCACAGAGTCTTGAATCTTGAAAAGTAATTTTGTTCAGACCCAAAAGACAGTATGTCTTCAATACAATGTAAATGGTTTAAGGCATTTTGTTAAATCTGATACTCTGTCTCATTGCAGTCACTTGAAGCGTGAAATTATCCCGCCCCCACCAGCAGGTTTTGTAAAAAAAAACAAGCAGCTTTTTCTAAGATTCAATTCAACCCTTAATGACTTGTTGGCATGTACATTATTTGCAGTGATTGCTTAGAGATACCATGAAGAGCAGCTGAATGTCATAACAGGCTCAACTGGACCTGCTTATCTTCAGATTTCAAGAGCTGAGGGTCAGAGGTAGCTTATATTTCCCTAATCCCTATATGATACTGTCTGCATCACAATGTGTTTGAATTTTACATGATGTGGAAGGACTGACTTGCTAGTATCAATGCCATCAAAGCTTGGCAGAGAATTAAGCAGATAATGCAGTGAACATTTTTATAGAATTCAAGCTATATCCAGAACTATTATATTGAGTTCACTTGCAAACTCAATCCGCAGAGAGCCATTAACGTCTGAGCTCTCTACTACAGCTTTTTGCAGTCACACAGGCAGGATGTCCCTGTTCAGTCTACTGTATATCGCTCCCATGCTCATTATTTCGCTTTCTATCTTTTCTTCCGCCCATTCTATTTTTCTCTGAACCCACCTTCCTCTCTTTAGTTCTGTTTCACTTCTTTTTCTCCGCCTCCACAGTGACTCTTTTCTCCACTTGAGCTCTTTTCTAGCTCAGAATCTCTTCAGCATATTGCTGCGCTTGTAAACGGACACATTGAGGGGTGTTGGCTAAATTTTATTCCTGGTATAAATGTAGACAAAGTCACCTTTGGACTTTCACCCAAAGAATTCCCAAAGCTTGGGATTCAAACCCAGTGCATTACTTTAAATTACGTGTTCTTAGGACCAGGGGTTCCCGCAAACACAGGCAAGTCCACAATTAAAAACATAGATCCAAAAAATATTAATATACTGTATTAAAACAATCAGATCAAATTAGATACAAAGGAAAATAAAAGTTGTAAAAGACTAATACCTGAAATTTAAAATAATCCAAAATAAGACAAACAGAATATCAAAATGGAATAGATACTAAGATGGGGCAGGAGTTACAGCCACACTTAACAGGAGGGGCGGCTACAAACGTGGCCTAAAACTTCATAAAACACAACGAAAAGAAAACAATAGTAAGACAAAGTCACAGCAAAGGCACGCTATCTCTCTTATAAGCACATTTTACTTACTCACTAACTAAAACCATAAAGAGGCTAGGCAGAAGTCAAGTCCGTGTCATGGCATTTCGAAAATTGTGACATGTACACGTAATAAACGCAAAATCGTGACATGTACCCAAAATGACCATGACGAGTGACTATTTCATAAACTGGCGTGAGACCGGGTTGGCATGTACTACACAAAAGACATGGGTTAGTGGCATGTACATGTAAGTCAACCAGAACTTACTGAATGTTTACCTCAGCTTGCTGCGCAACGCTGCATCAGTTATTAGGACATTCTAGACTCTTTGCCCCAAGTGAACATTTATGTGGGACCTTAACGAGTCAATCCTAACAGTGACACTTGAGCAGCACAGCACACGGGGACATCTGTCTGGAAACATTGTGGAATCAACTACATTTTGCAAACTTAAATAACATAAACAAGGTAACCATACCATCACAAGCTCCATACCTCGCACACGGAAGACACAGCAGAGCGGAAGAGAAAGATTTGCTAATGGTATTTATATCCGGGGGAACTGATTAGCTCACTTGCTGCATTGGTCAATTGCGTGGACAGGGCAGTGTCAACTTAACCTGCCAGTTACACTCCCATCTAAAGTCTTTCTTTCCATAACTGTTTATCCTCATGAATCTTCTCCTATTTCTCCCTTATTTCTGTCACTATGCTCACTTTTCTTTCTCTATGTCATGGCACAAACACACTCACCCACACACACACACACACACACACACACACACACACACACACACACACACACACACACACACACACAGTCTGCTGTGGAAAGATAAGAGGTCTGTGGAGATTAGCCCAGGGATGGTTGTCTTAAGCAGGCCGATATGAAAGAGGATATAACGGGAAACCCTCTGTTAGCACTTCTGAGCACAACTCAGCTAACACAGGTTTATGTACACCACTGCTGATAATCAACTCAGCTAACACACAGAGGGACAGGCATGTGATTGTAGACACCTCTACTAACTCTGATATGTTAGATAAAGCAGGACTTTGATCCCAGTGTTGGCAAAATGTATCATGGTCAACACATTTTTTTGATAACATTTTCAATTCATGAATAGTTGTATTATTGTTTGTATTGGTACCCACAGGTGACCCTAAAACAAACACTGACCCCTAGATTACACCAGGCACCTACACCATGGCCGGCGCCAGCAATTGTGGCCATGCAAGACAATGCTTATGATTCCACTAGTAGCTACGCTGTGCATTCTGGAAGCAGCTCTCCACTATGCTCAGCTACAAATACGCACCAGGTCCATTTTTGACAGACTTGGCCTCCAACAGACAGAAAAGTGTAGGGAGTAGAAGGGCTAGAGCATCAGGTCAATTCTCAAAATAAGCACCCTGTCCAGACTACGCGGTGCCCTGTACCCGGCCTAAAGTAACCTTTTGTTGGCTAAACTCAACTAGCAACGGCAGCTGATACACCCAGCAACTCACGGTGCTCCCGGCCACCAGTAACCTTTTGTCGTACAATATCATACAAAGTGACTCCTGCATTGCAATAATACACAGCATACCCAGCAATATACGACATACACAACATTTGGAACTATGGGTCAGCAGTCACACATTTGTGTCTTCATAAGCCACCTGTTGAACTGCCTGCTTAGTCATTTGTTACAGAGTTTGCACTTTGCTATTTTCACACTTATTTTCAACAATATTTGCCACGCAGCAAGAATGCTGCCATTTTAGCATGAAAATTAATTGAAAGAAACTGGCAGCAAAAGAGGTGATTCAGTTGTATTACTTTATAACATGACATGGTTGAATTCTAATGTACAATGCGGTCTGTTATTTTCTTGATAACAGACTGTTGCTAAGTATAACACACCGTTGCCATAGACGTAGTTGTGATCACTCTGGAGGACAGCTATCAATCCACTGAAAGAAGTCTGGATAATGTATCAGCTGTGGCAAAAAGTGGGGAAATGTGGAGCAACTTCTGTCCTCCAATTCAAGCAATGACAGCAGATCTGGTGATTGTCTGTTGCTACATCTTTACATACCATCTATGATCGCTACGCAGTAACAGCCGTAGGGAGAACAACGCTAATTAGTTAGCTAGCTAGCTTACACTGCAACATGTTTAACGTTAACTTACAGGTGTGTCAACATGCACCGGCTGTGCAAAAAGGGAACAAGATGAATGAGGACAAAACCGTCAACATAAATATTCCAAAAGAAGCGATTCAGTCTCACTTCACCGTCAATGGAAATGTTCAGTTGTTTAGTGAATTAGAGCAGCCAAGCTAGCTAGCTCACTACAACGCTTCAGCTATTGTTGTGTAAATTTTTGCAGTGATTAAAACAACAGCCGGGTAATTTGTCTACTACGGCAGCGCCCCATAAAATATAGCTATGGCTACTACTACAGCCCGTAAGATGATGTTGAGGAATAGACAAATGGTTGCATTAAACAGCTACAGAGTCTACGTTGCAATGGACGCAGGATTCCAACTGTAGAACGGAAAAGGACTATTTTCTTTAGCGGAAGCCATACAATCGTATTTAAATCAAACTCCAATTTAAATCGATATTTTGTGTCAAATTATTGTTTTATTTTGTAAGTAGCCATGTAATAAGCAG
The DNA here is from genome assembly GCA_013375575.1 of Percina caprodes. Lineage (NCBI taxonomy): Eukaryota > Metazoa > Chordata > Actinopteri > Perciformes > Percidae > Percina > Percina caprodes. Next base: position 502,551 of record JABXJD010000078.1, on the reverse strand, counting down.
GATAATGTAGAGTTAGGCGGTTGTTATAGCAAGTACAACCCCTTCAGGCTGCTTCGCGTTGGGGTCCTGATCACCCTGTCGGGGTTGTATTTGCTATAACGATCGCCTTACAATTATCCCTTATGTAAGACTAATAGCTACGGCAATTGCATGGTGTTAATAGTCGTGTTACTGAGCATTGTTGAAGGTTTTTGAAGGTAGTACTTTCCCAACCCTACTTAGTAGAAACTGTTCTTGGCTCCATCAGGGCAGCCAGCTAGCAAACAATTTCTTTCCATGCTATTTAGTCTATGCTTACAATCGTAGAATAATATGGCTTGACATAGCATTGTGTGTAATTAAGTACTTTGGTTGTCTTTGCGTCTCTGGCACATTTTTTGAACAATACAAAGCTACTATCCCTACAAAAGCATGATACTTGGGTGTTCATCAAAGTGCAAGCTACCAAAATCATCTTTGAAGCTAAAAAACATCAATTCTCTAGGGAAAGCCTTGGCAGGCAGCAGTGGTCCAATCCTACAGCGCCTGAAGGAACAGCACATCCTGGGTATACTGTAGGTAGCTGCCAGCTTGCTTTTTCTGTCTGTATCAACTCCTAAAGCTACAATGTAGCCTAACAAGGACACATATTTTTTTAAATTAACCAAGAATCAATTTTTGTCATTAATTGATTAATACATTTAGTCCACCAGATAGAAGAAATTCCCAGATGTCTTGAAATGCTTCTAACCAACAAGCCATAAAAAGAAATTAATTAACTCTAATTAATGCCCTACGAAGTTATGCAATCAAAATAACTGGTAACTCTTGAAGGTTTAACTAACACCTGGGCAAATAATTCCTATCTCATAATGCTCATATGCAATGAAAGGTTGTTCACTGCTCCAGTAAATAGGAAGAACCTGGCAAGAAATGACCTGGCAACCGGAGATATCATTAGTCTTCTCAGCCCTTAGAATCCTTTTGCTCAGCTATGAGCCAGAAAACTAACTTTAACTCAAAGTCAGTAACATTGTGTGCGGTTGATAATCGGTAAATATAATTTGAAAGTATGTTTTCCAACAAGAGACCCCAAATCAGTATAAAGATTTTCACAAACAAATGATGCACATGTTACTTACAAACCAAAACAATTAAGATGATCATAAATGTTATTCAAGGTTAGGGTTAGTTTTCTGTTAGAACAATATTACTGTTAATAATACTACAGCCTGACCATCAATAGATCAATTGATTTAAACTTCATCACACATTTTTAATTTAGGGTTAGGAGCAGTGGCTTAGTTCACATCGACAGCACATGCAAACAACTTTAGTCTTGTGGAAAGAACTATCTGGGAGGGCTTGCCATTCAAAAGTCCCTTTTATTTATCAATTTCTGCTGAAAGGGCTTTGTTTTTGATAGCCATCCAATCTCGTTCATGGATTTAATATAAGAACTGTTCCGCTGTCTTTCGTTTCGCTTGAGCGCTGTTTAGTGTAATTGAGGATCTGTGGACCACATGCATGAGAATGACTTAAAGGTCCCATGGCATGAAAATTTCACTTCATGAGTTTTTTTAACATTAATATGCGTTCCCCCAGCCTGCCTATGGTCCCCCAGTGGCTAGAAATGGTAACAGGGAGGTATCCTGATCTGACTTTGAGAAAATTAAAGCTCAGATGGGCCGATCTGGAATTTTGCCCTTATGAGGTCATAAGGGGCAATGTGGCAAATTTTGGGAAAGAGACTTCAGATACAGTATTAGGGGACCATTAAGGCCTATATAAAAGAGACTTCAGTACAGTTTTAGGGGACCACTAAGGTCTATATAAAAGACTTCAAATACAGTATTAGTGGACCACTAAGGTCTATATAAAGAGACTTCAGCTACAGTATTAGGGGACCATTAAGGCCTATATAAAAGAGACTTCAGTACAGTTTTAGGGGACCACTAAGGTCTATATAAAAGAGACTTCAGATACAGTATTAGGGGACCACTAAGGTCTATATAAAAGATACTTCAGATACAGTATTAGGGGACCACTAAGGTCTATATAAAAGAGACTTTGGATACAGTATTAGGGGACCACTAGGGTCTATATAAAAGACTTCAGATACAGTATTAGTGGACCACTAAGGTCTATATAAAAGACTTCAAATACAGTATTAGGGAACAACAAAGGTCTATATAAAAGAGACTTCAGATACAGTATTAGTGGACCACTAAGGTCTATATAAAGAGACTTCTGATACAGTATTAGGGGACAACAAAGGTCTACATAAAAGAGACTTCAGATACAGTATTAGGGGACCACTAAGGTCTATATAAAAGAGACTTTAGATACAGTATTAGTGGACCACTAAGGTCTATAGAAAAGCATCCAAAGAGCACCATGTCATGGGACCTTTTAAAATAGAAGTAAGTCGCTAAGAGGGTCTAAAAAGTTGCCAAATCTAGCGAGAAAGTCGCCAAGTTGGCAACACTGTCCACAACCTCCTGCAGCTTCTTGATTTCCCAACCTACGGCGCGAATCATGAAAATCAGAGCAAAAACGTGCGTGTGTAAATCGGCCGTTAAAAAAAGCAGTGCCGTTTAAAAGGAATTTGTTTAAAAGGTGTTCATTTTGAAAGCCCTAATTAAAAACTTAAAATCCAATATCATTACATTTTGGAGTTAACATTTTTATTTTGAATGTTTTTATAATACAGTAGGGCTACAGTATGTCTGCCTGATGCAAAGTGGCAGCGGGAATGCACATAACACTGATGAATACACTTTGGGACCACAAAGCCTCTTTAACTGCCAAGTCATTCATCTTCCAAAACATAGACAGTTTTCACTAGTGCTAACTAGCTCACTTTCTGCTCAGGGCTACTTGGCTTTGATTGCTGTCTTTCCTTCCAGTTGTGTTTTCCCAGTGCAGTCTGCCCAGTGCAAGAATATCTGTGATCCTCAATCTGTCTTTTGGGACGATTGCCTATTATGTCTAGACTCTAGGAGGGATGGTGATGGTCTATTGTCAGTGGAACACAAAGGGAGGTCAATAGATGATAGGGCTAGTGTCTAATAATTTCCTGTTTAACACATGATTTGCATATTTTAAGATGATTAAATCTTTCAAATAGGTCACAATTTTAAAAGATCGCGTTAGTGCAACTGAGCAACACACAGTAGGTTAGCAGTCAGATGGAAAGGGGTGCAGAGTAAAGGCATCAAAGTTATTATTTCCACTCAGCTGTCCTGTATATTTCCTCCTCCACACCCACTTTCTTTGGTTACACGGCTTTCTTGGATTACTGCGTGAACTCAAACCACACATACCAACAAGCGGGTCAATGGCGACTGGTCCTGGAGGGAGTCTTTAACCTGAAGGCATGCTGGGTATGTAGCACTGAGCAGTCTGAAGGGGTGTGAGACTCAGCAGCTGTCCTCCTTCCAACAATCCTTCACCTGGAGCTGTCCTATCAAGTTACCTTGGTTGAAACAGACACAGATGGACATTAATTTACCTGAATATAACCCACACATTAACGCAACATGCATTATAATTTACGTCTGTCTGTGGTTGAAAACATTTTGACAAGATATTTGTAAAAGAAGTAGTGAGCGCACGCAGCAAGACAACACACTTTTGCTCTGTGCTTTCCCCTTTTTGTCACCGGGTGTGCGTGCCAGTGACATGCAAGCGCTGACTCCAAACCGCTTTCAATGCATCTTCTACACCCTGTATATGCAATAAGAAGCTACTTTTTTATGTTTGTGTCTTAATCAGTTACATGTTTTCATACAAAAGGAGCTTTACACACTACCTTATCAGAGCTTAATATGTCATGACTGTAGCCACTACAGTTACGTGTAGTGTTATAGCTTACATTTTAAGTAGTCTTGATTTGGGTGGTCATGAACCCTTTAAAAGGGTTGTGAATCTAAATTAGTTATTCCCAATTTCCCACAAAATACTGACTAGTGTGGCTAACTTTGAAAAAAACACTATCGACAGTGGTGGGTGAGCAAAAAGTTAATATAAAGGCCTGAAAGTATTTAATGAAATACATGCAAAAATACATTTGAAGATATATATTACTATGGGGTGGGGGGAAATCGATACAGTATAGTATCGCAATATTTTCAGTGGCAATACTGTATTGATACACAGGTGTCAAGTATGGATCTTTTATTATATATGTGTTGGTCAGTTTGTCCTGTTTTGCAGCAATAAAATTGAAGTGAAATGAACAAACAGAAAAATGTTTTAGATAAAACAAATGTTGACAAAGTTTCCTTTTGGGGACATCATTTGAAATTGGGAAAAATTAGAAGTTGGGAAAAAGGTTATAAATTACAATTTATGGCAGCATATGTTTAATATGTTTAAAACTGCAATAATATTGTATCGTGGCATAGGTATCGTGTTGATATCGTATCGGGAGGCGTCTGGTGATTTCCATCCCTGTTTATTACAGTTCCAAGACTTTACAAGATATTATGTTAACTAGACGATATTGTAACCAACAGTGCCAGAGACATTTCCACCAATCACAGAGCTGTTGAGCAGACCGGTATCAAAATGTATTAACGTCATGTTTTTCTAGGAAGTGATTCCACATCAAGTTCTGACAGTTAACAGTTTTAAACAGCCAAGAAGGAAACTTTCGTGGGAAGCAGTCTTGCATACAGTCTCACATTCATGCATGACATGATAATGTACCCAGAGAGTGTGTGCATCAAGGTGTGGCATTGGATGGCCATAGCTGCATTGTGTTCCAATGACTGAACAACAGAGGTGTTAGACGTGTCATGCTGCGTGCATATGCGCGATGTATCTGGATATTGTGTGTGTAAGCTGGGATATGAATACAGTGGAATATGTTAAACAATGTTAGTGGATGTTGCACACCTGCATAGATAGATAGATAGATAGATAGATAGATAGATAGATAGATAGATAGATAGATAGATAGATAGATAGATAGATAGATAGATAGATAGATAGATAGATAGATAGATAGATAGATAGATAGATAGATATAGTGTGGTGGTGTAGGCCAGAGTGGCTAGAATGGTAGGCAGACTCACACATTGCACGGTTCCAGAGGTGATTAGTTTATTTCCATGGTCTGCAGTACACAGATAATTAACCAATCAAACTTAAAGACAATTGCACATTAAACTAGTAGTAGCACTAACAGGCACATGTTCCTGGCAGCAAAGCCTCACCTCCCGCCTTCCTCCCCAGGAGAACAAATCCCACCATTTATATAGGGTTGTGAATTCCCACCCTACTGCTTCAGTCCATCCCATCCTAAAGCAGGTTGATCTACTCCATAACCTTACTGCCTAGCAAACCCACTTTGTCACACACCCTCCCCCTTGAAACCGTTACTCCTCAGAGTCACGGGATAGAAAGTCAGCAATGACATTCTTCTTTCCTGGTCTGTACCGGACCTGAAAACGATACGGCTGAAGTGACAAGTACCATCTGGTAATTCTAGCATTTGTGTCCTTCATTTTGTGGATCCATTGCAAAGCACTATGATCCGTCTCAAGAACAAACTCTTTGCCAATGAGGTAATATTTCAAGGTGTCTAAAGCCCATTTAATAGCTAGAGCTTCCTTTTCAACAGTTGAGTACCTCTTTTCCCTTGGGAAGAGTTTTCGGCTGATATATTGAACAGGCAACTGGTTTCCATTTCCCCCTTGCAGCAACACAGCTCCGAGACCTACTCCAGAAGCATCCGTCTGCACAGTAAAGGGAAGAGTGAAATCTGGGCATTGCAAAAAAGGTTCTTGACATAGACAGTTTTTCAAGTCTTTGAAAGCATTCTCACTTTTTCCTGAGTCCATTTAACCTTTACAGGGCTGGCTTTGCTAGTCATGTCAGTTAGTACAGCAGATCTTGATGAAAAGTTAGGGATAATGACCTTAGCCTCTTCTTGGTGTTGGGCAGCGGTGAAGCTGCAATCGCCTCTACCTTTTCAACCTGAGGACGGATACCTCCTCCTCCGATCACATAGCCAAGGTACTGCACCTCCGACTTGGCAATGTGACACTTCTTTGCATTGATAACTAGACCAGCATTCTGGATACGTTGAAAGACATTGGCCAGATGTTGCAGATGCTCCTCCCAGGTCCTGCTGAAAATGGCAATGTCTATGTAGGCTGCTGCAAAGTCCTCCGCTTTTCTCAAAACTTCATCCACCAGCCGCTGAAACGTTGCAGGTGCTCCATGCAAACCAAACGGCATCACTCTGAATCTGAAAAGGCCACTTGGAACTATGAAAGTTGTCAAATACTTTGAAGATTCTGTGAGGGGCACTTGCCAGTACCCTTTGCAGAGGTCCAGGGTTGTTAGAAAGTTGACCTTCCCCAAGCGCTCAATCAGTTCATCAACCCTTGGCATTGGATAAGGATCGAATGCAGACACAGCATTCAACTTTGAAAAGTTGACACAGAATCTCAATTTAGAAGCATCTTTCTTTGGCACCAACACCACAGGGCTACACCACTCACTGCGAGATGGCTCAATAATCACTGTAGCCAGCATCTCCTCCATTTCTTGCTTCACTTCAGGAACAAGTCTGGCTGGAATGCGGCAGGTGGTGTCCCTGATAGGCGGCTGTTCTGGTGAATACAGATGGATATGATGTTTAATGAGTCGGGTACAACCTGGCTTTAGACTGAAGAGCTCCTTTGCCATGTGGACTTTCAGCTCCTGGGATTCAACTGCTGTAAGATGGCTTAGGTCAGGAAAAACTGGAGCCCCAGTTGAAGAGGGAAAATACTGCTCTTGAAGCTCTTCCTCATCAATCACTGTGCGTGCCCACAGGGTTGTAGACTGTTCTCGTTGATGTACCCACTCCTTCAACAGATTAACATGGAAGACCTGATGCTTTTTCCGGCGGTCTGGCAACAAGAGTTCATATGTAACTGGGCCCATCTTTTTTTTAATCTTGTATGGCCCCTGCCACTTGGCAAGGAGACCACTAGCAGATGTTGGCAGCAGTAGCAGAACTTGCTGACCCTCCTGGAAAACTCTCCTCCTAGAAGCTTTGTCATAACTCTGCTTCTGTTGCTGTTGTGCTTTGGCCAGATTACTATTGGCAAGCTCTTGGAACTGGTCCAGTTTGTCTCTCATCTTCAACACATGTGAGAGCTCACTGCATTGCTATTGTGGCATGGGACTCTCCCAGGCCTCCTTTAAGACATCCATTGGACCCCTTACTGAGTGTCCATACAGCAGCTGAAAAGGTGAAAACCCAGTTGAGGCTTGTGGGACTTCTCTGTATGCAAACAACAAGAATGGGAGCCACTGGTCCCAGTCTGATCCTGAGTCATTCACAAACTTCCTCAACATGGACTGTTTGTGGATGGTAGGGACTTGTCTTCACACCTTGAATTCCCAGCATACTGTACACCTCTTTTAGTAGACTTGAAGTGAAGTTGGTGCCTTGGTCTGTGATGATCTCCTTTGGGATGCCGACTCTGGAAAACATCTGTATGAGACAGTTGACAATCTGGCGGGTCTTGATCTTCTTCAATGGAAAGGCTTCAGAATATCTTGTGGCGT